>CAXIIO010000814.1:289831-604762 GCA_964028335.1 Altica lythri
AAAAATTACATTTTTGACTAATTTTAATACTTTTTAATCAAAATTTGATAATATTTTTATCAAAAAATCAAAATTTTCATCGAAAATAAGCAAATCTGTAACTGTCGGTAACTAGATTATAGTTTTTTTCAATAAATTTTGAAATCTGCAAATATTTCGAGCATCCTCGTATATTTTTCAAAAAAAAATATATTTTTAACTAATTTTAATACTTTTTAATCAAAATTTGATAATATTTTTACAAAAAATTCAAAATTTTTATCAAAAATAAGCAAATCTGTAATTGTCGGTAACTAGATTATAGTTTTTTTCAATAAATTTTGAAATCTGCAAATATTTCGAGCATCCTCGTATATTTTTCAAAAAAAATTACATTTTTGACTAATTTTAATACTTTTTTATCAAAATTTGATAATATTTTTACTAAAAAATCAAAATTTTTTACAAAAATAAGCAAATCTGTAATTGTCGGTAACTAGATTATTGGTTTTTTAACAAATTTTAAAATCTGCAAATATTATGACCATCCTCGTATATTTTTTCAAAAAAATTACATTTTTGACTAATTTTAATACTTTTTTATCAAAATTTGATAATATTTTTATCAAAAAATCAAAATTTTCATCGAAAATAAGCAAATCTGTAACTGTCGGTAACTAGATTATAGTTTTTTTCAATAAATTTTGAAATCTGCAAATATTTCGAGCATCCTCGTATATTTTTCAAAAAAAATTACATTTTTGACTAATTTTAATACTTTTTAATCAAAATTTGATAATATTTTTATCAAAAAATCAAAATTTTCATCGAAAATAAGCAAATCTGTAACTGTCGGTAACTAGATTATAGTTTTTTTCAATAAATTTTGAAATCTGCAAATATTTCGAGCATCCTCGTATATTTTTCAAAAAAAATTACATTTTTGACTAATTTTAATACTTTTTTATCAAAATTTGATAATATTTTTACTAAAAAATCAAAATTTTTTACAAAAATAAGCAAATCTGTAATTGTCGGTAACTAGATTATTGGTTTTTCAACAAATTTTAAAATCTGCAAATATTATCACCATCCTCGTATATTTTTTCAAAAAAATTACATTTTTGACTAATTTTAATACTTTTTAATCAAAATTTGATAATATTTTTACCAAAAAATCAAAATTTTCATCGAAAATAAGCAAATCTGTAACTGTCGGTAACTAGATTATAGTTTTTTACAATAAATTTTGAAATCTGCAAATATTTCGACCATCCTCGTATATTTTTCAAAAAAAAATTACATTTTTGACTAATTTTAATACTTTTTAATCAAAATTTGATAATATTTTTACCAAAAAATCAAAATTTTCATCGAAAATAAGCAAATCTGTAACTGTCGGTAACTAGATTATAGTTTTTTACAATAAATTTTGAAATCTGCAAATATTTCGACCATCCTCGTATATTTTTCAAAAAAAAATTACATTTTTGACTAATTTTAATACTTTTTAATCAAAATCTGATAATATTTTTATCAAAAAATCAAAATTTTCATCGAAAATAAGCAAATCTGTAACTGTCGGTAACTAGATTATAGTTTTTTTCAATAAATTTTGAAATCTGCAAATATTTCGAGCATCCTCGTATATTTGTCAAAAAAAATTACATTTTTAACTAATTTTAATACTTTTTTATCAAAATTTGATAATATTTTTACTAAAAAATCAAAATTTTTTACAAAAATAAGCAAATCTGTAATTGTCGGTAACTAGATTATTGGTTTTTCAACAAATTTTAAAATCTGCAAATATTATCACCATCCTCGTATATTTTTTCAAAAAAATTACATTTTTGACTAATTTTAATACTTTTTAATCAAAATTTGATAATATTTTTATCAAAAAATCAAAATTTTCATCGAAAATAAGCAAATCTGTAACTGTCGGTAACTAGATTATTGGTTTTTCAATAAATTTTGAAATCTGCAAATATTTTGAGCATCCTCGTATATTTTTCAAAAAAAATTGCATTTTTGACTAATTTTTATACTTTGTTATCAAAAGTTGATAATATTTTTACCAAAAAATCAAAATTTGTGTCAAAAATAAGCAAATCTGTAATTGTCGGTAACTAGATTACCATTTTTTATAATAAATTTTAAAATCTGCAAATATTTTGCGCATCCTCGTATATTTTTCAAAAAGAAATACATTTTTTTTTGAAGTGTGTGACAGTTTTTTAAAGTTTATGATGGCTAATTCACGTTTATGACAGTTTCTTTGACGTTTATGTCAGTTCTTTAATGTTTTTCACGCTTTTTTGACATTTTTCAACTCAGATGTTTATAACGGTCTTTTTTGACGTTTATGACATTTTATTAACTTTTTTTTAAATTTTTTTGACATTTTGTTACAATGTTTCTGACATATGCCAAAAATGACGTTTAAAACGTAGAACAATGGCAGAAAATGGTGACATATGTCAAAATAAAAGTTTAAATTCACGGGAAACCGAAAATATTGTAAAAAAATCATAAAAATTCAAAAAAAAAAAATAAAAATCAAAAAAATGCTAAAAAGTTTATTTTTATACAAATAAACAAAAATATTTTCAAATAGTTAATGGTCCATTAAATAGATAGTCAAAATAAATTTCCATTAGAATTGGCGATACTCTGGAAAAAAAAAGAGAAAAATCGCTATAAATTCACAAAAATCGTTAAAAACACACTAAAAATCGCTAAAATTAAAAAAAAATCGCTTACCAATGTTTTTTTCCCATTCCTTTATCCAAATCCATTTCGTATTTTTCCCTGTGAATGTAGTTCAAAATCCTTTTGTTTCCATCTAATTAAAAAAAAAAAATCGAAAAATAACCAAATTCGCTTAAATTTTAGTTGAATTTTATGTGTAAACGTAGAATTTTAAAATAAAAAACTACGTTTACACATGAAATTAAATGCAATTTTTTGTTAAAAGTTTATGAAAAAGGAGTAAATTTTGAAACAAAAAAGTTAACTTTTATGTGTAAACGTATACTTTTTTCGTAAAAAAACTACAGTAAATTCAAATAAGAAATTCTTACCTTTTTTCTTGTATGATATTTTCGGTTTCTTTTTTTCAAGCAAATAGAGAGATTTTTTTTTTATTTAACCGGTTTTTAAATCATAAAACAATTTGCAAACAAATGCAAAAAACCGCATTTTGATATCTTTTTTGGTTTTTGAAACATCAAAAATTCAAAAAAAGCTCGAGTGTTTTTTCAAAAAATCGCTATAACTTGCTCAATTTTAGGAATGTTTAATAAATTCAAAACGTTTTTAAATCAGTACAAAATTTTCTATTGAACTCAAAAAACCGCATTTTGATATCTTTTTTGGTTTTTGAGATATGAAAAATTAGAAAACTTATAAAAGTACGTAGAAAACGAAAAAATCGCATAACTCGCTCAATTTTCAAAATTTTTCAAAATTTCAAAAAAGTCTTAAATCAGGATAAAATTTTGAATTGAACTCAAAAAACCGCATTTTGATATCTTTTTTGGTTTTTGAGATATGAGAAATTAGAAAACTTATAAAAGTACGTAGAAAACGAAAAAATCGCATAACTCGCTCAATTTTCAAAATTTTTTAAAATTTCAAAAAGGTATTAAATCAGGATAAAATTTTGAATTAAATCCAAAAAACCGCATTTCGATATCTTTTTTGGTTTTTGAGATATGAGAATTTGGAAAAAAGCTCGAGTGTTTTTTCGAAAAATCGTCATAACTCGTTCAATTTTGGGAATTTTTGAAAAATTCAAAAAGTTTCTGAATCAGTAAAAAATTCTCTATCAAACTCAAAAAACCGCATTTTGATATCTTTTTTGGTTTTTGATATATGAGAAATTAGAAAACTTATGAAAGTACGTAGAAAATTTATAAAAGTATAACTTGCTTAATTTTCAATATTTTTCAAAATTTCAAAAAAAGCTTGAATCAAGATCAAATTTGGAATTGAATACAAAAAACCGCATCTCGATATCTTTTTTGGTTTTTGAGATATGAGAGTTTGGAAAAAAGCTGGGGTGTTTTTTTGAAAAACCGCTATAACTCGCTCAATTTTGGAAATTTTTGGAAAATTCAAAAAGTTTCTGAATCAGTACAAAATTCTCTATCAAACCCAAAAAACCGTTTTTTGATATCTTTTTTGGTTTTTGAGATATGAGAAATTAGAAAACTTATGAAAGTACGTAGAAAATTTATAAAAGTACGTAGAAAAACGAAAAAATTGCATAACTCGCTCAATTTTCAAAATTTTTCACAATTTCAAAAAATCCTTGATTAAGAATCAAATTTGAAATCAAATCCAAAAAACCGCATCTCGATATCTTTTTTCGTTTTTGAGATATGAGAGTTTGGAAAAAAGCTCAGGTGTTTTTTTGAAAAATCGCTATAACTCGCTCAATTTTGGAAATTTTTGGAAAATTCAAAAAGTTTCTGAATCAGTACAAAATTCTCTATCAAACCCAAAAAACCGTTTTTTGATATCTTTTTTGGTTTTTGAGATATGAGAAATTAGAAAACTTATGAAAGTACGTAGAAAATTTATAAAAGTAGGTAGAAAACGAAAAAATTGGATATCTAACTCGCTTAATTTTCAATATTTTTAAAATTTCAAAAAAACCTTGAATCGGGATCAAATTTGGAATTGAATACAAAAAACCGCATCTCGATATCTTTTTTGGTTTTTGAGATATGAGAGTTTGGAAAAAAGCTCGGGTGTTTTTTTGAAAAATCGCTATAACTCGCTCAATTTTGAAAATTTTTGGAAAATGCAAAAAGTTTCTGAATCAGTACAAAATTCTCTATCAAACTCAAAAAACCGTTTTTTGATACCTTTTTTGGTTTTTGAGATATGAGAAATTAGAAAAGTTATGAAAGTACGTAGAAAACTTATAAAAGTACGTAGAAAAACGAAAAAATTGCATAACTCGCTCAATTTTCAAAATTTTTCACAATTTCAAAAAATCCTTGATTAAGAATCAAATTTGAAATCAAATCCAAAAAACCGCATTTCGATATCTTTTTTGGTTTTTGAGATATGAGAATTTGGAAAAAAGCTCGAGTGTTTTTTCGAAAAATCGTCATAACTCGTTCAATTTTGGGAATTTTTGAAAAATTCAAAAAGTTTCTGAATCAGTACAAAATTCTCTATCAAACTCAAAAAACCGCATTTTGATATCTTTTTTAGTTTTTGATATATGAGAAATTAGAAAACTTATGAAAGTACGTAGAAAATTTATAAAAGTATAACTCGCTTAATTTTCAATATTTTTCAAAATTTCAAAAAAAGCTTGAATCAAGATCAAATTTGGAATTGAATACAAAAAAACGCATCTCGATATCTTTTTTGGTTTTTGAGATATGGGAGTTTGGAAAAAAGCTCGGGTGTTTTTTGGAAAAATCGCTATAACTCGCTCAATTTTGGAAATTTTTGGAAAATTCAAAAAGTTTCTGAATCAGTACAAAATTCTCTATCAAACTCAAAAAACCATTTTTTGATATCTTTTTTGGTTTGGGATATATGAGAAATTAGAAAACTTATGAAAGTACGTAGAAAATTTATAAAAGTAGGTAGAAAACGAAAAAATTGGATAACTCGCTTAATTTTCAATATTTTCAAAATTTCAAAAAAACCTTGAATCGGGATCAAATTTGGAATTAAATACAAAAAAACGCATTTTGATATCTTTTTTGGTTTTTGAGATATGAGATTTTGGAAAAAAGCTCGAGTGTTTCATCGAAAAATCGCTATAACTCGCTCAATTTTGGAAATTTTTGAAAAATTCAAAAAGTTTCGGAATCAGTACAAAATTCTCAATCAAACTCACAAAACCGTTTTTTGATATCTGGTTTAGTTTTTGAGATATGAGAATTTAGAAAACTTATGAAAGTACGTAGAAAACTTATAAAAGTACGTAGAAAAACAAAAAAATCGCATAACTCGATCAATTTTCAAAATTTTTCAAAATTTCAAATGAGTCTTAAATCAGGATAAAATTTTGAATTGAACTCAAAAAACCGCATTTTGATATCTGTTTTTGGTTTTTGAGATATGAGAAATTAGAAAAGTTATGAAAGTACGTAGAAAACTTATAAAAGTACATAGAAAAACGAAAAAATTGCATAACTCGCTCAATTTTCAAAATTTTTCAAAATTTCAAAAAAACCTTGAATAAGGATCAAATTTGTAATCAAATTCAAAAAACCGTTTTTTTGATATCTTTTTTGGTTTTTGAGATATGACAATTTGGAAAAAAGCTCGAGTGTTTTTTCGAAAAATCGTCATAACTTGTTCAATTTTGGGAATTTTTGAAAAATTCACAAAGTTTCTGAATCAGTAAAAAATTCTCTATCAAACTCAAAAAACCGCATTTTGATATCTTTTTTGGTTTTTGAGATATGAGAGTTTGGAAAAAAGGTCAGGTGTTTTTTTGAAAAATCGCTATAACTCGCTCAATTTTGGAAATTTTTGAAAAATTCAAAAAGTTTCTGAATCAGTACAAAATTCTCTATCAAACTCAAAAAACCGTTTTTTGATATCTTTTTTGGTTTTTGAGATATGAGAAATTAGAAAACTTATGAAAGTACGTAGAAAATTTATAAAAGTAGGTAGAAAACGAAAAAATTGGATAACTCGCTTAATTTTCAATATTTTCAAAATTTCAAAAAAACCTTGAATCGGGATCAAATTTGGAATTAAATACAAAAAAACGCATTTTGATATCTTTTTTGGTTTTTGAGATATGAGATTTTGGAAAAAAGCTCGAGTGTTTTATCGAAAAATCGCTATAACTCGCTCAATTTTGGAAATTTTTGAAAAATTCAAAAAGTTTCGGAATCAGTACAAAATTCTCTATCAAACTCAATAAACCGTTTTTTGATATCTTTTTTGGTTTGGGATATATGAGAAATTAGAAAACTTATGAAAGTACGTAGAAAACTTATAAAAGTACGTAGAAAACGAAAAAATCGCATAACTCGCTCAATTTTTATAATTTTTCAAAATTTCAAAAAACCCTTAAATTAGGATCAAATTTGGAATTGAATACAAAAAACCACATTTTGATATCTTTTTTGGTTTTTGAGATATGACAAATTTCAAAAAAGCTCGTGTGTTTTTTCGAAAAATCGCCACAATTCGCTCAATTTTGGGAATTTTTGAAAAATTCAAAATTTTTCTGAATCAGTACAAAATTTCCTATCAAATTTAAAAAAAAAAATGCATTCTAATACCATTTTTAATTTTTGAGATACGCAATTTTAAATTTTTGGAAAATTTTAAAAAATAATCTTAGCGTAACTCGCTTATTTTTTGAGATTTTTTTCAAAATTCAGATGTTTTTGAATCACAAACAAATTTATAAAGTAAATTCTTAAAAAAAAATTACACATGAAATTAAACGCAATTTCTATTTCTTTTTATAGAAAATTCATGAAAATTTAAAAAAATTTTTGGAAAATATCGTTAAAAAGTATAAAAAAAAATTAAAAATTAAGAAAATTTCCAAAAATATCGGTTTTTTATTCACTTTTTAGACAAATTTTCGATAAATTTAGTTGAATTTCATGTGTAAACGTATAATTTTACAATGAAAAAACTACGTTTACACATGGAATTAAACGCAATTTTTACATTTTTTTATTGAAATTTAATGAAAAAAGCGTTAAAAAATCGTAAAAAATTGTAAAAAAAAACAATAAAATCAAATAAGAAATTTTTACCTTCTTTCATTGTTACTCGAAAGGACTTTTCCTTTGGTTGTCCCAAATTCATTTTATTTATTTGCGACATTTCGTTTGCCAAAACCATTTTATTTTGTTGCGACATTGCGAAGTCACTTTTGAAATTTTTCGATAAATGCGCTTTATTTATATCGAAATCGATTTATTTGCATCTTTTTTTTTTCGATAATCTTAATTGCTGATGACAAATTTGGTATTTGCTGTGATTCATTTTTTATTAGATAATAAATTGCATTTATTGATAAGGATTTGATTGGAAAATTTTTAGTTTTTTGAATTTTTTGTTGAATAACAATTTTTAAAATTTTTCTATTCAATTTCGGTTATTTGAGTTTGATAAGGAATTTTGTACTGATTCAGAAACTTTTTCAATTTTTTAAAAATTCCAAAAATTGAGCGAGTTATGGCGATTTTTCGATAAAAACAAAATACGATCAACTTTCCAAAAATTCGAGTTAGCGTATCTCAAAAACCAAAAAAGATATCAAAACGCTGTTTCTTGCATTTGTTTATAAATTATTTCGTGATTCAAAAACAGTTTTAATTTTGAAAAAATCTCAAAAAACAAGCGAGTTACATTAATCTTGATTTTTCAAAATTTCCCAAAAATAAAAATTGCGTATCTCAAAAACCAAAAAAGTTACAAATTTGAAATTTTTGGTTTTTGAATTCAAATTTCATTCACATTCAAATTCCGTTTTTAAAATTTTCAAAAATATCCAAAATTGAGTAAGAAATCAGAATTTTGGAATTTTACAATTTTTCTCAAAAAATCGATTTAGCGTATCTCAAAAACCAAAAAAGATATCAAAACGCTGTTTTTTGCATTCGTTTATAAATTGTTTCCTGATACAAAAACAATTTAAATTTTTAAAAAAATCAAAAAAACACATGAGTTATGTTAACCTTGTTTTTTCAAAATTTCCCAAAAATCAAAATTGCGTATCTCAAAAACCAAAAAAGTTACAAACTTAAAATTTTTGTTTTTTGAATGTAAATTTTATTCACATTCAAATTTTGTTTTAAAATTTTCAAAAATCTCAAAAATTGAGCTAAATATCAAAATTTTGGAATTTAACAATTTTTCAAAAAAAAATCGAGTTAGTGTAACTCGAAAACCAAAAAAAAATATCAAAATGCAGTTTTCGGTTTTTGAATGCAAATTTTGTACTTATTCAGAAACTTTTTGAATTTTTCACAAATTCCTAAAATTAAGCGAGTTATAACGATTTTTCAAAAAAACGCACGAGCATTTTTTGGATTTTTGATATCTCGAAAACCAAAAAAGATATCAAAATGCTGTTTTTTGAGTTTTACAGAGAATTTTGTACTGTTTCAGAAACTTTTTGAATTTTTCAAAAATTCTAAAAGTGGAGCGAGTTATGGCGATTTTTCTCAAAAAAACAAAACACAATCAACTTTCCAAAAATTCGAGTTAGCGTATCTCGAAATCCAAAAAGGATATCAAAATGCGGTTTTTTGCATTCGTTTATAAATTGTTTCCTGATTCAAAAACAATTTAAATTTTTAAAAAAATCAAAAAAACAAATGAGTTAAGTCAACCTTGTTTTTTCAAAATTTCCCAAAAATCAAAATTGCGTATCTCAAAAACCAAAAAAGTTACAAATTTGAAATTTTTGGTTTTTGAATTCAAATTTCATCCAAATTCAAATTCCGTTTTTAAATTTTCAAAAATATCAAAAATTGAGTGAGAAATTAGAATTTTGGAATTTTACAATTTTTCAAAAAAATCGAGTTACCGTATCTCAAAAACCAAAAAAGATATCAAAATGCGGTTTTTTGATTTTGTTTATAAATTGTTTCGAGATTCAAAAACAGTTTGATTTTTGAAAAAATCTCAAAAAACAAGCGAGTTACATTAATCTTGATTTTTCAAAATTTCCCAAAAATAAAAATTGCGTATCTCAAAAACCAAAAAAGTTACAAATTTGAAATTTTTGGTTTTTGAATTCAAATTTCATCCACATTGAAATTCCGTTTTTAAAATTTTCAAAAATATCAAAAATTGAGTTAGAAATCAGAATTTTGGATTTTACAATTTTTCTCAAAAAATCGAGTTAGCGTATCTCAAAAACCAAAAAAGATATCAAAACGCTGTTTCTTGCATTTGTTTATAAATTATTTCGTGATTCAAAAACAGTTTGAATTTTGAAAAAATCTCAAAAAACAAGCGAGTTACGTTAATCTTGATTTTTCAAAATTTCCCAAAAATCAAAATTGCGTATCTCAAAACCAAAAAAGTTACAAATTTGAAATTTTTGGTTTTTGAATTCAAATTTCATCCAAATTCAAATTCCGTTTTTAAATTTTCAAAAATATCAAAAATTGAGTGAGAAATTAGAATTTTGGAATTTTACAATTTTTCAAAAAAATCGAGTTACCGTATCTCAAAAACCAAAAAAGATATCAAAATGCGGTTTTTTGATTTTGTTTATAAATTGTTTCGAGATTCAAAAACAGTTTGATTTTTGAAAAAATCTCAAAAAACAAGCGAGTTACATTAATCTTGATTTTTCAAAATTTCCCAAAAATAAAAATTGCGTATCTCAAAAACCAAAAAAGTTACAAATTTGAAATTTTTGGTTTTTGAATTCAAATTTCATCCACATTGAAATTCCGTTTTTAAAATTTTCAAAAATATCAAAAATTGAGTTAGAAATCAGAATTTTGGATTTTACAATTTTTCTCAAAAAATCGAGTTAGCGTATCTCAAAAACCAAAAAAGATATCAAAACGCTGTTTCTTGCATTTGTTTATAAATTATTTCGTGATTCAAAAACAGTTTGAATTTTGAAAAAATCTTAAAAAACAAGCGAGTTACGTTAATCTTGATTTTTCAAAATTTCCCAAAAATCAAAATTGCGTATCTCAAAAACCAAAAAAGTTACAAATTTGAAATTTTTGGTTTTTGAATTCAAATTTCATCCAAATTCAAATTCCGTTTTTAAATTTTCAAAAATATCAAAAATTGAGTGAGAAATTAGAATTTTGGAATTTTACAATTTTTCAAAAAAATCGAGTTACCGTATCTCAAAAACCAAAAAAGATATCAAAACGCTGTTTCTTGCATTTGTTTATAAATTATTTCGTGATTCAAAAACAGTTTGAATTTTGAAAAAATCTCAAAAAACAAGCGAGTTACGTTAATCTTGATTTTTCAAAATTTCCCAAAAATCAAAATTGCGTATCTCAAAAACCAAAAAAGTTACAAATTTGAAATTTTTGGTTTTTGAATTCAAATTTCATCCAAATTCAAATTCCGTTTTTAAATTTTCAAAAATATCAAAAATTGAGTGAGAAATTAGAATTTTGGAATTTTACAATTTTTCAAAAAAATCGAGTTACCGTATCTCAAAAACCAAAAAAGCTATCAAAATGCAGTTTTTTGCATTTGTTTATAAATTATTTCGTGATTCAAAAACAGTTTGAATTTTGAAAAAATCTTAAAAAACAAGCGAGTTACGTTAATCTTGATTTTTCAAAATTTCCCAAAAATCAAAATTGCGTATCTCAAAAACCAAAAAAGTTACAAATTTGAAATTTTTGGTTTTTGAATTCAAATTTCATTCACATTCAAATTCCGTTTTTAAAATTTTCAAAAATATCAAAAATTGAGTAAGAAATCAGAATTTTGGAATTTTACAATTTTTCTCAAAAAATCGAGTTACCGTATCTCAAAAACCAAAAAAGATATCAAAACGCTGTTTTATGCATTTGTTTATAAATTATTTCGTGATTCAAAAACAGTTTGAATTTTGAAAAAATCTCAAAAAACAAGCGACTTACGTTAATCTTAATTTTTCAAAATTTCCCAAAAACCAAAATTGCGTATCTGAAAAGCCAAAAAAGTTACAAACTTAAAATTTTTGTTTTTTGAATGTAAATTTTATTCACATTCAAATTTTGTTTTAAAATTTTCAAAAATCTCAAAAATTGAGCTAAATATCAAAATTTTGGAATTTAACAATTTTTCAAAAAAAAATCGAGTTAGTGTAACTCGAAAACCAAAAAAGATATCAAAATGCAGTTTTAGGTTTTTAAATGCAAATTTTGTACTTATTCAGAAACTTTTTGAATTTTTCAAAAATTCCTAAAATTAAGCGAGTTATAACGATTTTTCAAAAAAACGATCGAGCATTTTTCGGATTTTTGATATCTCGAAAACCAAAAATGATATCAAAATGAAGTTTTTTGAGTTTGATAGAGAATTTTTTACTGATTCAAAAACTTTTTGAATTTTTCAAAAATTCCCAAAATTAAGCGAGTTATTGCGATTTTTCGAAAATACACTCGAGCTTTTTTCGACTTTTTCATATCTCGAAAACTAAAATAGATATCAAAACGCAAATTTTTGTATCTGATTCGAAATTTAATTCTTAATCAAAATCCGCTTTTAACTTTCAAAAAATCTCAAAAAACAAGTGAAATAACTCAAAATATCGATTTTTCTACATTTTCAAAATAAAAAACGAGATATCGATATCTCGAAAACAAAAAAAGGTATTAAAATGTGGTTTTTTGAGTTTGATTTAAGAGTTTTTAGTGATTTAGGAAATTTTTGAATTTTACAAATTGGTGAAAAAATAGCTGAGTTATCAAGATTTTTGTTTATTTTTTGGAAATTTTCAAAATTTTGGGTTGCGTATCTCAAAAACCAAAAAATATATCAAAATGTAGTTTTTTGAGTTTGATTTAAAATGTAAGTTCTATTCAAAATCCATTTTAAAATTTCAAAAAATCTCAAAAATAAGAAAAGTATCTCAAAATACCAATTTTTTAACATTTTTCAACAAAAAACGAGATATCTATATCTCGAAAACCACAAAAGATATCAAAATGATTTAAAAACTTTGTGAATTTTTCAAAAATTCCCAAAATTGAGCGATTTATGACGATTTTTCGAAAAAACACTCGGAGCTTTTTTCGGATTTTTGATATCTCGAAAACCAAAAAAGGCATTACAATGAGGTTTTTTGAGTTTGATAGAGAATTTTATACTGACTCAGAAACTGTTTGAATTTTTCAAAAATACCCAAAATTAAGCGAGTTATGACGATTTTTCAAAAAAACACTCGAGCTTTTTTCGGATTTTTGATATCTCAAAAACCAAAAAAGACATTAAAATGCGGTTTTTTGAGTTTGATAAAGAATTTTATAATGATTCAGAAACTGTTTGAATTTTTCAAAAAATTCCCAAAATTGAGCGACGATTTTTCGAAAAAACACACGAGCTTTTTTCGAGTTTTTGATATCTCGAAAACCAAAAAAGATATTAAAACGCAGTTTTTTGGATTTGTTTCCAAATTTGATCCTGATTCAAGGTTTTTTTGAAATTTTAAAAAATTTTGAAAATTCAGCGAGTTATGCGATTTTTTCGTTTTTCTACGTACTTTTATAACTTTTCTACGTACTTTCATAAGTTTTCTAATTTCTCATATCTCAAAAACCAAAAAAGATATCAAAATGCGGTTTTTTGAGTTTGATAGAGAATTTCGTACTGATTTAGAAACTTTTTGAATTTACAAATTTTTTTGAAATTTTAAAATGGATTTTGAATAGAACTTACATTTTAAATCAAACTCAAAAAACTACATTTTGATACATTTTTTGGTTTTTAAATTACGCAACCCAAAATTTTGAAAATTTCCAAAAAATAAACAAAAATCTTGATAACTCAGCTATTTTTTCACCAATTTGTAAAATTCAAAAATTTCCTAAATCACTAAAAACTCTTAAATCAAACTCAAAAAACCACATTTTAATACCTTTTTTTGTTTTCGAGATATCGATATCTCGTTTTTTATTTTGAAAATGTAGAAAAATCGATATTTTGAGTTATTTTACTTGTTTTTTGAGATTTTTTGAAAGTTAAAAGCGGATTTTGATTAAGAGCTAAATTTTGAATCAGATACAAAAATTTGCGTTTTGATATCTATTTTAGTTTTCGAGATATGAAAAAGTCGAAAAAAGCTCGCGTGTATTTTCGAAAAATCGCAATAACTCGCTCAATTTTGGGAATTTTTGAAAAATTCAAAAACTTTCTGAAACAGTACAAAATTCTCTATTAAACTCAAAAAACTTCATTTTGATATCTTTTTTGGTTTTCGAGATATCAAAAATCCGAAAAATGCTCGAGCGTTTTTTTGAAAAATCGTTATAATTCGCTCAATTTTGGGAATTTTTAAAAAAATTCAAAAAGTTTCTGAATGAGTATAAAATTCTCTATCAAAATCAAGAAACCACATTTTGATATCTTTTTTCGTTTCCAAGTTATCAAAAATTCCAACTCGATATCTCGATTTTTAAAAAAGTTGATCGTGTTTTGTTATTTATGGAAAAATTGTCATAACTCGCTTGATTTTGGGAATTTTTGAAAAATTCAAAAAGTTTTTGAATCACTACAAAATTCTCTATCAAACTCAAAAATTCGCATCTCGATATCTTTTTTGGTTTTCGTGATATCAAAAATACGAAAAAAGCTCGTGTGTTTTTTCGAAAAGTCGCAATAACTCACTCAATTTTTGGAATTTTTGAAAAATTCAAAAGGTTTTTGAATCAGTATAAAACTCTTTATCAAACTCAAAAAACTGCATCTCGATATCTTTTTTGGTTTTTGAGATATGAGAATTTGGAAAAAAGCTCGATTGTTTTTTTTTGAAAAATCGCCATAACTTGCTTATTTTTCAACCGATTTTCAAAATTTAAATAATTTCTTAATGAGTATAAAATTTTCTATCAAACTCAAAAAACCGCATTTTGATATCTTTTTTGGTTTTTGAGATATGATAATATGAAAAAAAGTTATGGTGTTTTTTCGAAAAATCGCTATAACTCGCTCAATTTTTAAGATTTTTAAAAAATTTAAAAAGCTTTTGAATCAGTTAAGAATTCTCTATCAAACTCAAAAAGTCGCATCTCGATATCTTTTTTGGTTTTCGTGACATCAAAAATACGAAAAAAGCTCGTGTGTTTTTTCGAAAAGTCGCAATAACTCATTCAATTTTTTGAATTTTTAAAAAATTCAAAAGGTTTTTGAATCAGTATAAAACTCTCTATCAAACTCAAAAAACTGCATCTCGATATCTTTTTTGGTTTTTGAGATATGAGAATTTGGAAAAAAGCTCGATTTTTTTTTTGAAAAATCGCCATAACTTGCTTATTTTTTAACCGATTTTCAAAATTTAAATAATTTCTTAATGAGTACAAAATTTTCTATCAAACTCTAAAAACCGCATTTTGATATCTGTTTTGGTTTTTGAGATATGACAATATGAAACAAAGTTATGGTGTTTTTTCGAAAAATCGCTATAACTCGCTCAATTTTGAGAATTTTTAAAAAATTTAAAAAGTTTTTGAATCAGTTAAGAATTCTCTATCAAACTCAGAAAACTGAATTTTGATATCTTTTTTGGTTTTTGAGATATGACAATATGAATAAAAGTTATGGTGTTTTTTAGAAAAATCGCTATAGCTCACTCAATTTTTAAGATTTTTAAAAAATTTAAAAAGTTTTGGAATTAGTAAAGAATTCTCTATCAAACTCAGAAAACTGAGTTTTGATATCTTTTTTGGTTTTTGAGATATGACAATATGAATAAAGTTATGGTGTTTTTTCGAAAAATCGCTATAACTCGCTCAATTTTTAAGATTTTTAAAAAATTTAAAAAGTTTTAGAATCAGTAAGGAATTCTCTATCAAACTCAAAAAACCGCATTTTGATATCTTTTTTGGTTTTTGAGATATGACAATATGGAACAAAGTTATGGTGTTTTTTCGAAAAATCGCTATAACTCGCTCAATTTTTAAGATTTTTTAAAAATTTAAAAAGTGTTTGAATTACTAAAGAATTTTCTATTAAAGTCAAAAAACTGCATTTTGATATCTTTTTTGGTTTTTGAGATATGACAATATGAATAAAAGTTATGGTGTTTTTTAGAAAAATCGCTATAACTCACTCAAGTTTTAAGATTTTTCAAAAATTTAAAAAGCTTTTGAATCAGTTAAGAATTCTCTATCAAACTCAGAAAACTGAGTTTTGATATCTTTTTTGGTTTTTGAGATATGACAATATGAATAAAGTTATGGTGTTTTTTCGAAAAATCGCTATAACTCGCTCAATTTTTAATATTTTTAAAAAATTTAAAAAGTTTTTGAATCAGTAAGGAATTCTCTATCAAACTCAAAAAACTGAATTTTGATTTTTTTTTTGGTTTTTGAGATATGACAATATGAAAAAAAGTTATGGTGTTTTTTCGAAAAATCGCTATAACTCACTCAATTTTTAAGATTTTTGAAAAATTTAAAAAGTTTTGGAATCAATACAGAATTTTCTATCAAACTCAGAAAACTGAGTTTTGATATATTTTTTAGTTTTTGAGATATGACAATATGAATAAAGTTATGGTGTTTTTTCGAAAAATCGCTATAACTCACTCAATTTTTAAGATTTTTAAAAAATTTAAAAAGTTTTTGAATCAGTAAAGAGTTCTATATCAAACTCAAAAAAACGCATTTTGATATCTTTTTTGGTTTTGGAGATATGACAATATGAAAAAAGTTATGGTGTTTTTTCGAAAAATCGCTATAACTCGCTCAATTTTTAAGATTTTTGAAAAATTTAAAAAGTTTTTGAATCAGTAAAGAATTCTCTATCAAACTCAAAAAACCGCATTTTGATATCTTTTTTGGTTTTTGAGATATGACAATATGAAAAAAAGTTATGGTGTTTTTTCGAAAAATCGCTATAACTGGCTCAATTTTTAAGATTTTTGAAAAATTTAAAAAGTTTTTGAATCAGTAAAAAATTTTCTTTTAAACTCAAAAAACCGAATTTGGATATCTTTTTTGGTTTTTGAGATATGAGAAATTAGAAAACTTATGAAAGTACGTAGAAAACTTATAAAAGTACGTAGAAAAACGAAAAAATTGCATAACTCGCTCAATTTTCAAAATTTTTCAAAATTTCAAAAAAACCTTGAATCAGGATCAAATTTGGAATTGAATACAAAAAACCGCAACTCGATATCTTTTTTGGTTTTTGAGATATGACAATTTGGAAATAAGCTCGAGTGTTTTTTTGAAAAATTGTTATAGCTTGCTCAATTTTAGGAATTTTTGGAAAATTCAAAAAGTTTCTGAATCAGTACTAAATTCTCTATCAAAATCAAAAAACCGTTTTTTGATATCGTTTTTGGTTTTTGAGATATGAGAAATTAGAAAACTTATGAAAGTACGTAGAAAACTTATAAAAGTACGTAGAAAACGAAAAAATCATATATGTCGCTCAATTTTCAAAATTTTTCAAAATTTCAAAAAGGTATTAAATCAGGATAAAATTTGGAATCAAATTCAAAAAACCGCATTTTGATATCATTTTTGGTTTTTGAGATATCAAAAATCCGAAAAAAGCTCGAGTGTTTTTTCGAAAAATCGCCATAACTCGCTCAATTTTGAGAATTTTTAAAAAATTTAAAAAGTTTTTGAATTAGTAAAGAATTCCCTAGCAAACTCAAAAAACCGCATTTTGATATCATTTTTAGTTTTCGAGATATCAAAAATCCGAAAAAAGCTCGAGTGTTTTTTCGAAAAATCGTCATAACTCGTTCAATTTTGGGAATTCTCTATCAAATTAAGAAACGGCATTTTGATTACTTCTTTTGATTTCCAAAAAATCCACGTTACTGGGGAAAGAATTTTATTTTCTATTGGAAAAACTATTTTTTTTATGGAAATCTCACATTTTCCAATTAAAAAAAAAAGATATTTTCCATAAAAAACAATTATAAAGCGACACAAAAAAATATAAAAATTTTGTAAAAAAAAAAAAATTTAAAAATTATTTTTTAACAAAAAATTTAAAAAAATCCAAAAACTTTCCAATAAAATCCTTATCAATAAATGCAACTTATTATATAATATAAATAAATAATTTAATCCCATATCTTCCCTATCAACAAATAACACGTTTAAAAATAATAATTTTTAAAGTGGCAAAGATCAAATTTCATTTTTTTATCAGGAATTAAATTAAGATATAAGATTATCGATAAAAAGAAATGAGCAAATAGATCGATTTCTATAAATAAAACGAATTTTTGATAAGAAATTATTTTTATCAAAAAAAATTTCAAAAAGTTTCTTCAAAATGTCTCTCGTAAGTGGAAGTTATTTGCTCGAAAAAAACGAAAATTTTGTTCAACTTTTAGTAAAAGGAGGTGAGAATTTCTTTATTTGAATTTATTGTGTAAACGTTGTTTTTTCATTGTAAAATTATACGTTTACACATGAAATTGAACTAATTTTATTGAAAATTTGTCTAAAAAGTGAATAAAAAACCGATATTTTTGGAAAATTTCTTAATTTTTAATTTTTTTTATACTTTTTAACGTTTTTTCCCAAAATTTTTTTTAAATTGTCATGAATTTTCAATGAAAAGAAATGGAAATTGCGTTTAATTCCATGTGTAAACGTATTTTAAAAACGGAATTTGAATGTGGATGAAATTTACATTCAAAAACCAAAAATTTCAAATTTGTTACTTTTTTGGTTTTTGAGATACGCCATTTTGATTTTTGGGAAATTTTGAAAAATCAAGATTAACGTAACTCGCTTATTTTTTGAGATTTTTTCAAAAATCAAACTGTTTTTGAATCACGAAACAATTTATAAACAAAATCAAAAAACCGCATTTTGATATCTTTTTTGGTTTTTGAGATACGCTAACTCGATTTTTTGAGAAAAATTGTAAAATTCCAAAATTCTGATTTCTTACTCAATTTTTGATATTTTTGAAAATTTTAAAAACGGAATTTGAATGTGGATGAAATTTGAATTCAAAAACCAAAAATTTCAAATTTGTAACTTTTTTGGTTTTTGAGATACGCAATTTTGATTTTTGGGAAATTTTGAAAAATCAAGATTAAAGTAACTCGCTTGTTTTTTGAGATTTTTTCGAAATTCAAACTGTTTTTGAATCACGAAATAATTTATAAACAAATGCAAAAAACAGCGTTTTGATATCTTTTTTGGTTTTTGAGATACGCTAACTCGATTTTTTGAGAAAAATTGTAAAATTCCAAAATTCTGATTTCTTACTCAATTTTTGATATTTTTGAAAATTTTAAAAACGGAATTTGAATGTGGATGAAATTTGAATTCAAAAACCAAAAATTTCAAATTTGTAACTTTTTTGGTTTTTGAGATACGCAATTTTGATTTTTGGGAAATTTTGAAAAATCAAGATTAAAGTAACTCGCTTGTTTTTTGAGATTTTTTCGAAATTCAAACTGTTTTTGAATCACGAAATAATTTATAAACAAATGCAAAAAACAGCGTTTTGATATCTTTTTTGGTTTTTGAGATACGGTAACTCGATTTTTTTGAAAAATTGTAAAATTCCAAAATTCTAATTTCTCACTCAATTTTTGATATTTTTCAAAATTTAAAAACGGAATTTGAATGTGGATGAAATTGACATTCAAAAACCAAAAATTTGAAATTTGTAACTTTTTTGGTTTTTGAGATACGCAATTTTGATTTTTGGGAAATTTTGAAAAATCAAGATTAACGTAACTCGCTTGTTTTTTGAGATTTTTTCAAAATTCAAACTGTTTTTGAATCACGAAATAATTTATAAACAAATGCAAAAAATAGCGTTTTGATATCTTTTTTGGTTTTTGAGATACGGTAACTCGATTTTTTTGAAAAATTGTAAAATTCCAAAATTCTAATTTCTCACTCAATTTTTGATATTTTTGAAAATTTGAAAACGGAATTTGAATGTGGATGAAATTTACATTCAAAAACCAAAAATTTTAAATTTGTAACTTTTTTGGTTTTTGAGATACGCAATTTTGATTTTTGGGAAATTTTGAAAAATCAAGATTAATATAACTCGCTTGTTTTTTGAGATTTTTTCAAAATTCAAACTGTTTTTGAATCACGAAATAATTTATAAACAAATGCAAAAAACCGCATTTTGATATCTTTTTTGGTTTTTGAGATACGGTAACTCGATTTTTTTGAAAAATTGTAAAATTCCAAAATTCTAATTTCTTACTCAATTTTTGATATTTTTGAAAATTTAAAAACGGAATTTGAATGTGGATGAAATTTACATTCAAAAACCAAAAATTTTAAATTTGTAACTTTTTTGGTTTTTGAGATACGCAATTTTGATTTTTGGGAAATTTTGAAAAATCAAGATTAATATAACTCGCTTGTTTTTTGAGATTTTTTCAAAATTCAAACTGTTTTTGAATCACGAAACAATTTATAAACAAATGCAAAAAACAGCATTCCAAAATCTTTTTTGTTTTTTGAGATACGGTAACTCGATTTTTTTGAAAAATTGTAAAATTCCAAAATTCTGATTTCTCACTCAATTTTTGATATTTTTCAAAATTTAAAAACGGAATTTGAATGTGGATGAAATTTGAATTCAAAAACCAAAAATTTCAAATTTGTAACTTTTTTGGTTTTTGAGATACGCAATTTTGATTTTTGGGAAATTTTGAAAAATCAAGATTAATGTAACTCGCTTGTTTTTTGAGATTTTTTCAAAATTCAGACTGTTTTTGAATCACGAAATAATTTATAAACAAATGCAAAAAACCGCATTTTGATATCTTTTTTGGTTTTTGAGATACGCTAACTCGATTTTTTGAGAAAAATTGTAAAATTCCAAAATTCTAATTTCTCACTCAATTTTTGATATTTTTGAAAATTTAAAAACGGAATTTGAATGTGGATGAAATTGACATTCAAAAACCAAAAATTTGAAATTTGTAACTTTTTTGGTTTTTGAGATACGCAATTTTGATTTTTGGGAAATTTTGAAAAATCAAGATTAACGTAACTCGCTTGTTTTTTGAGATTTTTTCAAAATTCAAACTGTTTTTGAATCACGAAATAATTTATAAACAAATGCAAAAAATAGCGTTTTGATATCTTTTTTGGTTTTTGAGATACGGTAACTCGATTTTTTTGAAAAATTGTAAAATTCCAAAATTCTAATTTCTCACTCAATTTTTGATATTTTTGAAAATTTGAAAACGGAATTTGAATGTGGATGAAATTTACATTCAAAAACCAAAAATTTTAAATTTGTAACTTTTTTGGTTTTTGAGATACGCAATTTTGATTTTTGGGAAATTTTGAAAAATCAAGATTAATATAACTCGCTTGTTTTTTGAGATTTTTTCAAAATTCAAACTGTTTTTGAATCACGAAATAATTTATAAACAAATGCAAAAAACAGCGTTTTGATATCTTTTTTGGTTTTTGAGATACGCTAACTCGATTTTTTGAGAAAAATTGTAAAATTCCAAAATTCTGATTTCTTACTCAATTTTTGATATTTTTGAAAATTTTAAAAACGGAATTTGAATGTGGATGAAATTTGAATTCAAAAACCAAAAATTTCAAATTTGTAACTTTTTTGGTTTTTGAGATACGCAATTTTGATTTTTGGGAAATTTTGAAAAATCAAGATTAAAGTAACTCGCTTGTGTTTTGAGATTTTTTCGAAATTCAAACTGTTTTTGAATCACGAAATAATTTATAAACAAATGCAAAAAACAGCGTTTTGATATCTTTTTTGGTTTTTGAGATACGCTAACTCGATTTTTTGAGAAAAATTGTAAAATTCCAAAATTCTGATTTCTTACTCAATTTTTGATATTTTTGAAAATTTTAAAAACGGAATTTGAATGTGGATGAAATTTACATTCAAAAACCAAAAATTATTTTTATCAAAACAAATTTCAAAAAGTTCCTTCAAAATGTCTCTCGTAAGTGGAACTTATTTGCTCGAAAAAAACGAAAATTTTGTTCAACTTTTAGTAAAAGGAGGTGAGAATTTCTTTATTTGAATTTATTGTGTAAACGTTGTTTTTTCATTGTAAAATTATACGTTTACACATGAAATTGAACTAAATTTATTAAAAATTTGTCTAAAAAGTGAATAAAAAACCGATATTTTTGGAAAATTTCTTAATTTTTAATTTTTTTTATACTTTTTATCGTTTTTTCCAAAAAAATTTTAAATTTTCATGAATTTTCAATGAAAAGAAATGGAAATTGCGTTTAATTTCATGTGTAAACGTTGTGTTTTTAATGTAAAATTATACGTTTACACATAAAATTTAAGTAAAACTAAAAAAGATATCGAAATGCGGTTTTTTGATTTTAATTCGGGAGTTTTTTCTGATTCAGGAAGTTTTTGAATTTTGAAAATCGGTTGGAAAATAAGCGAGTTATGGTGATTTTTCGAAAAAATATTTTTTTCGAAATTTTGATATTTCGAAAACAAAAAAATATATAAAAACCAAAAAATACATCGAGATGCGGTTTTTTTAGTGTGATAAAGAATTTTTTACTGATTCAGAAACTTTTTGAATTTTTCAAAAATTCCCAAAATTAAGCGAGTTATGACGATTTTTCGAAAAAACACTCGAGCTTTTTTCCAACTTGTCATATCTCAAAAACCAAAAAAAATATCAAAACGCTGTTTTTTGCATTTGTTTATAAATTATTTCGTGATTCAAAAACAGTTTGAATTTTGAAAAAATCTCAAACAACAAGCGAGTTACGTTAATCTTGATTTTTCAAAATTTCCCAAAAATCAAAATTGCGTATCTCAACAACCAAAAAAGTTACAAATTTGAAATTTTTGGTTTTTGAATGTAAATTTCATCCACATTCAAATTCCGTTTTTAAATTTTCAAAAATATCAAAAATTGATTGAAAAATTAGAATTTTGGAATTTTACAATTTTTCAAAAAAATCGAGTTACCGTATCTCAAAAACCAAAAAAGATATCAAAACGCTGTTTCTTGCATTTGTTTATAAATTATTTCGTGATTCAAAAACAGTTTGAATTTTGAAAAAATCTCAAAAAACAAGCGAGTTACATTAATCTTGATTTTTCAAAATTTCCCAAAAATCAAAATTGCGTATCTCAAAAACCAAAAAAGTTACAAATTTGAAATTTTTGGTTTTTGAATGCAAATTTCATCCACATTTAAATTCCGTTTTTAAATTTTCAAAAATATCAAAAATTGAGTGAGAAATTAGAATTCTGGAATTTTACAATTTTTCTCAAAAAATCGAGTTAGCGTATCTCAAAAACCAAAAAAGATATCAAAACGTTGTTTTTGCATTTGTTTATAAATTATTTCGTGATTCAAAAACAGTTTGATTTTTGAAAAAATCTCAAAAAATAAGCGAGTTACGATAATCTTGATTTTTCAAAATTTCCCAAAAATCAAAATTGCGTATCTCAAAAACCAAAAAAGTAACAAATTTGAAATTTTTGGTTTTTGAATTCAAATTTCATCCACATTCAAATTCCGTTTTTAAAATTTTCAAAAATATCAAAAATTGAGTAAGAAATCAGAATTTTGGAATTTTACAATTTTTCTCAAAAAATCGAGTTAGCGTATCTCAAAAACCAAAAAAGATATCAAAACGCTGTTTTTTGCATTTGTTTATAAATTATTTCGTGATTCAAAAACAGTTTGAATTTCGAAAAAATCTCAAAAAACAAGCGAGTTACTTTAATCTTGATTTTTCAAAATTTCCCAAAAATCAAAATTGCGTATCTCAAAAACCAAAAAAGTTACAAATTTGAAATTTTTGGTTTTTGAATGCAAATTTCATCCACATTTAAATTCCGTTTTTAAATTTTCAAAAATATCAAAAATTGAGTGAGAAATTAGAATTCTGGAATTTTACAATTTTTCTCAAAAAATCGAGTTAGCGTATCTCAAAAACCAAAAAAGATATCAAAACGTTGTTTTTGCATTTGTTTATAAATTATTTCGTGATTCAAAAACAGTTTGATTTTTGAAAAAATCTCAAAAAATAAGCGAGTTACGATAATCTTGATTTTTCAAAATTTCCCAAAAATCAAAATTGCGTATCTCAAAAACCAAAAAAGTAACAAATTTGAAATTTTTGGTTTTTGAATTCAAATTTCATCCACATTCAAATTCCGTTTTTAAAATTTTCAAAAATATCAAAAATTGAGTAAGAAATCAGAATTTTGGAATTTTACAATTTTTCTCAAAAAATCGAGTTAGCGTATCTCAAAAACCAAAAAAGATATCAAAACGCTGTTTTTTGCATTTGTTTATAAATTATTTCGTGATTCAAAAACAGTTTGAATTTCGAAAAAATCTCAAAAAACAAGCGAGTTACTTTAATCTTGATTTTTCAAAATTTCCCAAAAATCAAAATTGCGTATCTCAAAAACCAAAAAAGTTACAAATTTGAAATTTTTGGTTTTTGAATTCAAATTTCATCCACATTCAAATTCCGTTTTTAAAATTTTCAAAAATATCAAAAATTGAGTAAGAAATCAGAATTTTGGAATTTTACAATTTTTCTCAAAAAATCGAGTTAGCGTATCTCAAAAACCAAAAAAGATATCAAAATGCGGTTTTTTGATTTTGTTTATAAATTGTTTTGTGATTCAAAAACAGTTTGATTTTTGAAAAAATCTCAAAAAATAAGCGAGTTACGTTAATCTTGATTTTTCAAAATTTCCCAAAAATCAAAATTGCGTATCTCAAAAACCAAAAAAGTTACAAATTTGAAATTTTTGGTTTTTGAATGTAAATTTCATCCACATTTAAATTCCGTTTTTAAAATTTTCAAAAATATCAAAAATTGAGTAAGAAATCAGAATTTTGGAATTTTACAATTTTTCTCAAAAAATCGAGTTAGCGTATCTCAAAAACCAAAAAAGATATCAAAATGCGGTTTTTTGATTTTGTTTATAAATTATTTCGTGATTCAAAAACAGTTTGAATTTCGAAAAAATCTCAAAAAACAAGCGAGTTACATTAATCTTGATTTTTCAAAATTTCCCAAAAATCAAAATTGCGTATCTCAAAAACCAAAAAAGTTACAAATTTGAAATTTTTGGTTTTTGAATTCAAATTTCATCCACATTCAAATTCCGTTTTTAAATTTTCAAAAATATCAAAAATTGAGTGAGAAATTAGAATTTTGGAATTTTACAATTTTTCAAAAAAATCGAGTTACCGTATCTCAAAAACCAAAAAAGATATCAAAATGCGGTTTTTTGCATTTGTTTATAAATTATTTCGTGATTCAAAAACAGTTTGAATTTTGAAAAAATCTCAAAAAACAAGCGAGTTACGTTAATCTTGATTTTTCAAAATTTCCCAAAAATAAAAATTGCGTATCTCAAAAACCAAAAAAGTTACAAATTTGAAATTTTTGGTTTTTGAATGTAAATTTCATCCACATTCAAATTCCGTTTTTAAATTTTCAAAAATATCAAAAATTGAGTAAGAAATTAGAATTTTGGAATTTTACAATTTTTCAAAAAAATCGAGTTAGCGTATCTCAAAAACCAAAAAAGATATCAAAACGCTGTTTCTTGCATTTGTTTATAAATTATTTCGTGATTCAAAAACAGTTTGAATTTTGAAAAAATCTCAAAAAACAAGCGAGTTACATTAATCTTGATTTTTCAAAATTTCCCAAAAATCAAAATTGCGTATCTCAAAAACCAAAAAAGTTACAAATTTGAAATTTTTGGTTTTTGAATGTCAATTTCATCCACATTCAAATTCCGTTTTTAAATTTTGAAAAATATCAAAAATTGAGTGAGAAATTAGAATTTTGGAATTTTACAATTTTTCAAAAAAATCGAGTTACCGTATCTCAAAAACCAAAAAAGATATCAAAACGCTGTTTTTTGCATTTGTTTATAAATTATTTCGTGATTCAAAAACAGTTTGAATTTCGAAAAAATCTCAAAAAACAAGCGAGTTACTTTAATCTTGATTTTTCAAAATTTCCCAAAAATCAAAATTGCGTATCTCAAAAACCAAAAAAGTAACAAATTTGAAATTTTTGGTTTTTGAATTCAAATTTCATCCACATTCAAATTCCGTTTTTAAAATTTTCAAAAATATCAAAAATTGAGTAAGAAATCAGAATTTTGGAATTTTACAATTTTTCTAAAAAAATCGAGTTAGCGTATCTTAAAAACCAAAAAAGATATCAAAACGCTGTTTTTTGCATTTGTTTATAAATTATTTCGTGATTCAAAAACAGTTTGAATTTTGAAAAAATCTCAAACAACAAGCGAGTTACGTTAATCTTGATTTTTCAAAATTTCCCAAAAATCAAAATTGCGTATCTCAACAACCAAAAAAGTTACAAATTTGAAATTTTTGGTTTTTGAATGTAAATTTCATCCACATTCAAATTCCGTTTTTAAATTTTCAAAAATATCAAAAATTGAGTGAGAAATTAGAATTCTGGAATTTTACAATTTTTCTCAAAAAATCGAGTTAGCGTATCTCAAAAACCAAAAAAGATATCAAAACGCTGTTTTTGCATTTGTTTATAAATTATTTCGTGATTCAAAAACAGTTTGATTTTTGAAAAAATCTCAAAAAATAAGCGAGTTACGATAATCTTGATTTTTCCAAATTTCCCAAAAATCAAAATTGCGTATCTCAAAAACCAAAAAAGTAACAAATTTGAAATTTTTGGTTTTTGAATTCAAATTTCATCCACATTCAAATTCCGTTTTTAAAATTTTCAAAAATATCAAAAATTGAGTAAGAAATCAGAATTTTGGAATTTTACAATTTTTCTAAAAAAATCGAGTTAGCGTATCTTAAAAACCAAAAAAGATATCAAAACGCTGTTTTTTGCATTTGTTTATAAATTATTTCGTGATTCAAAAACAGTTTGAATTTCGAAAAAATCTCAAAAAACAAGCGAGTTACATTAATCTTGATTTTTCAAAATTTCCCAAAAATCAAAATTGCGTATCTCAAAAACCAAAAAAGTTACAAATTTGAAATTTTTGGTTTTTGAATTCAAATTTCATCCACATTCAAATTCCGTTTTTAAATTTTCAAAAATATCCAAAATTGAGTAAGAAATCAGAATTTTGGAATTTTACAATTTTTCTCAAAAAATCGATTTAGCGTATCTCAAAAACCAAAAAAGATATCAAAACGCTGTTTTTTGCATTCGTTTATAAATTGTTTCCTGATACAAAAACAATTTAAATTTTTAAAAAAATCAAAAAAACAAATGAGTTATGTTAACCTTGTTTTTTCAAAATTTCCCAAAAATCAAAATTGCGTATCTCAAAAACCAAAAAAGTTACAAACTTAAAATTTTTGTTTTTTGAATGTAAATTTTATTCACATTCAAATTTTGTTTTAAAATTTTCAAAAATCTCAAAAATTGAGCTAAATATCAAAATTTTGGAATTTAACAATTTTTCAAAAAAAAATCGAGTTAGTGTAACTCGAACACCAAAAAAAAATATCAAAATGCAGTTTTCAGTTTTTGAATGCAAATTTTGTACTTATTCAGAAACTTTTTGAATTTTTCACAAATTCCTAAAATTAAGCGAGTTATAACGATTTTTCAAAAAAACGCACGAGCATTTTTTGGATTTTTGATATCTCGAAAACCAAAAAAGATATCAAAATGCTGTTTTTTGAGTTTTACAGAGAATTTTGTACTGTTTCAGAAACTTTTTGAATTTTTCAAAAATTCTAAAAGTGGAGCGAGTTATGGCGATTTTTCTCAAAAAAACAAAACACAATCAACTTTCCAAAAATTCGAGTTAGCGTATCTCGAAATCCAAAAAGGATATCAAAATGCGGTTTTTTGCATTCGTTTATAAATTGTTTCCTGATTCAAAAACAATTTAAATTTTTAAAAAAATCAAAAAAACAAATGAGTTAAGTCAACCTTGTTTTTTCAAAATTTCCCAAAAATCAAAATTGCGTATCTCAAAAACCAAAAAAGTTACAAATTTGAAACTTTTGGTTTTTGAATATAAATTTCATCCACATTCAAATTCCGTTTTAAAATTTTCAAAAATATCAAAAATTCAGTGAGAAATTAGAATTTTGGAATTTTACAATTTTTCAAAAAAATCGAGTTACCGTATCTCAAAAACCAAAAAAGATATCAAAACGCTGTTTTTTGCATTTGTTTATAAATTATTTCGTGATTCAAAAACAGTTTGAATTTTGAAAAAATCTCAAAAAACAAGCGAGTTACATTAATCTTGATTTTTCAAAATTTCCCAAAAATAAAAATTGCGTATCTCAAAAACCAAAAAAGTTACAAATTTGAAATTTTTGGTTTTTGAATTCAAATTTCATCCACATTGAAATTCCGTTTTCAAAATTTTCAAAAATATCAAAAATTGAGTTAGAAATCAGAATTTTGGATTTTACAATTTTTCTCAAAAAATCGAGTTACCGTATCTCAAAAACCAAAAAAGACATCAAAACGCTGTTTCTTGCATTTGTTTATAAATTATTTCGTGATTCAAAAACAGTTTGAATTTTGAAAAAATCTTAAAAAACAAGCGAGTTACGTTAATCTTGATTTTTCAAAATTTCCCAAAAATCAAAATTGCGTATCTCAAAAACCAAAAAAGTTACAAATTTGAAATTTTTGGTTTTTGAATTCAAATTTCATCCAAATTCAAATTCCGTTTTTAAATTTTCAAAAATATCAAAAATTGAGTGAGAAATTAGAATTTTGGAATTTTACAATTTTTCAAAAAAATCGAGTTACCGTATTTCAAAAACCAAAAAAGCTATCAAAATGCAGTTTTTTGCATTTGTTTATAAATTATTTCGTGATTCAAAAACAGTTTGAATTTTGAAAAAATCTCAAAAAACAAGCGACTTACGTTAATCTTAATTTTTCAAAATTTCCCAAAAACCAAAATTGCGTATCTCAAAAGCCAAAAAAGTTACAAACTTAAAATTTTTGTTTTTTGAATGTAAATTTTATTCACATTCAAATTTTGTTTTAAAATTTTCAAAAATCTCAAAAATTGAGCTAAATATCAAAATTTTGGAATTTAACAATTTTTCAAAAAAAAATCGAGTTAGTGTAACTCGAAAACCAAAAAAGATATCAAAATGCAGTTTTCGGTTTTTAAATGCAAATTTTGTACTTATTCAGAAACTTTTTGAATTTTTCAAAAATTCCTAAAATTAAGCGAGTTATAACGATTTTTCAAAAAAACGATCGAGCATTTTTCGGATTTTTGATATCTCGAAAACCAAAAATGATATCAAAATGAAGTTTTTTGAGTTTGATAGAGAATTTTTTACTGATTCAAAAACTTTTTGAATTTTTCAAAAATTCCCAAAATTAAGCGAGTTATTGCGATTTTTCGAAAATACACTCGAGCTTTTTTCGACTTTTTCATATCTCGAAAACTAAAATAGATATCAAAACGCAAATTTTTGTATCTGATTCGAAATTTAATTCTTAATCAAAATCCGCTTTTAACTTTCAAAAAATCTCAAAAAACAAGTGAAATAACTCAAAATATCGATTTTTCTACATTTTCAAAATAAAAAACGAGATATCGATATCTCGAAAACAAAAAAAGGTATTAAAATGTGGTTTTTTGAGTTTGATTTAAGAGTTTTTAGTGATTTAGGAAATTTTTGAATTTTACAAATTGGTGAAAAAATAGCTGAGTTATCAAGATTTTTGTTTATTTTTTGGAAATTTTCAAAATTTTGGGTTGCGTATCTCAAAAACCAAAAAATATATCAAAATGTAGTTTTTTGAGTTTGATTTAAAATGTAAGTTCTATTCAAAATCCATTTTAAAATTTCAAAAAATCTCAAAAATAAGAAAAGTATCTCAAAATACCAATTTTTTAACATTTTTCAACAAAAAACGAGATATCTATATCTCGAAAACCACAAAAGATATCAAAATGATTTAAAAACTTTGTGAATTTTTCAAAAATTCCCAAAATTGAGCGATTTATGACGATTTTTCGAAAAAACACTCGGAGCTTTTTTCGGATTTTTGATATCTCGAAAACCAAAAAAGGCATTACAATGAGGTTTTTTGAGTTTGATAGAGAATTTTATACTGACTCAGAAACTGTTTGAATTTTTCAAAAATACCCAAAATTAAGCGAGTTATGACGATTTTTCAAAAAAACACTCGAGCTTTTTTCGGATTTTTGATATCTCAAAAACCAAAAAAGACATTAAAATGCGGTTTTTTGAGTTTGATAAAGAATTTTATAATGATTCAGAAACTGTTTGAATTTTTCAAAAAATTCCCAAAATTGAGCGACGATTTTTCGAAAAAACACACGAGCTTTTTTCGAGTTTTTGATATCTCGAAAACCAAAAAAGATATTAAAACGCAGTTTTTTGGATTTGTTTCCAAATTTGATCCTGATTCAAGGTTTTTTTGAAATTTTAAAAAATTTTGAAAATTCAGCGAGTTATGCGATTTTTTCGTTTTTCTACGTACTTTTATAAGTTTTCTACGTACTTTCATAAGTTTTCTAATTTCTCATATCTCAAAAACCAAAAAAGATATCAAAATGCGGTTTTTTGAGTTTGATAGAGAATTTCGTACTGATTTAGAAACTTTTTGAATTTACAAATTTTTTTGAAATTTTAAAATGGATTTTGAATAGAACTTACATTTTAAATCAAACTCAAAAAACTACATTTTGATACATTTTTTGGTTTTTAAATTACGCAACCCAAAATTTTGAAAATTTCCAAAAAATAAACAAAAATCTTGATAACTCAGCTATTTTTTCACCAATTTGTAAAATTCAAAAATTTCCTAAATCACTAAAAACTCTTAAATCAAACTCAAAAAACCACATTTTAATACCTTTTTTTGTTTTCGAGATATCGATATCTCGTTTTTTATTTTGAAAATGTAGAAAAATCGATATTTTGAGTTATTTTACTTGTTTTTTGAGATTTTTTGAAAGTTAAAAGCGGATTTTGATTAAGAGCTAAATTTTGAATCAGATACAAAAATTTGCGTTTTGATATCTATTTTAGTTTTCGAGATATGAAAAAGTCGAAAAAAGCTCGCGTGTATTTTCGAAAAATCGCAATAACTCGCTCAATTTTGGGAATTTTTGAAAAATTCAAAAACTTTCTGAAACAGTACAAAATTCTCTATTAAACTCAAAAAACTTCATTTTGATATCTTTTTTGGTTTTCGAGATATCAAAAATCCGAAAAATGCTCGAGCGTTTTTTTGAAAAATCGTTATAATTCGCTCAATTTTGGGAATTTTTAAAAAAATTCAAAAAGTTTCTGAATGAGTATAAAATTCTCTATCAAAATCAAGAAACCACATTTTGATATCTTTTTTCGTTTCCAAGTTATCAAAAATTCCAACTCGATATCTCGATTTTTAAAAAAGTTGATCGTGTTTTGTTATTTATGGAAAAATTGTCATAACTCGCTTGATTTTGGGAATTTTTGAAAAATTCAAAAAGTTTTTGAATCACTACAAAATTCTCTATCAAACTCAAAAATTCGCATCTCGATATCTTTTTTGGTTTTCGTGATATCAAAAATACGAAAAAAGCTCGTGTGTTTTTTCGAAAAGTCGCAATAACTCACTCAATTTTTGGAATTTTTGAAAAATTCAAAAGGTTTTTGAATCAGTATAAAACTCTTTATCAAACTCAAAAAACTGCATCTCGATATCTTTTTTGGTTTTTGAGATATGAGAATTTGGAAAAAAGCTCGATTGTTTTTTTTTGAAAAATCGCCATAACTTGCTTATTTTTCAACCGATTTTCAAAATTTAAATAATTTCTTAATGAGTATAAAATTTTCTATCAAACTCAAAAAACCGCATTTTGATATCTTTTTTGGTTTTTGAGATATGATAATATGAAAAAAAGTTATGGTGTTTTTTCGAAAAATCGCTATAACTCGCTCAATTTTTAAGATTTTTAAAAAATTTAAAAAGCTTTTGAATCAGTTAAGAATTCTCTATCAAACTCAAAAAGTCGCATCTCGATATCTTTTTTGGTTTTCGTGACATCAAAAATACGAAAAAAGCTCGTGTGTTTTTTCGAAAAGTCGCAATAACTCATTCAATTTTTTGAATTTTTAAAAAATTCAAAAGGTTTTTGAATCAGTATAAAACTCTCTATCAAACTCAAAAAACTGCATCTCGATATCTTTTTTGGTTTTTGAGATATGAGAATTTGGAAAAAAGCTCGATTTTTTTTTTGAAAAATCGCCATAACTTGCTTATTTTTTAACCGATTTTCAAAATTTAAATAATTTCTTAATGAGTACAAAATTTTCTATCAAACTCTAAAAACCGCATTTTGATATCTGTTTTGGTTTTTGAGATATGACAATATGAAACAAAGTTATGGTGTTTTTTCGAAAAATCGCTATAACTCGCTCAATTTTGAGAATTTTTAAAAAATTTAAAAAGTTTTTGAATCAGTTAAGAATTCTCTATCAAACTCAGAAAACTGAATTTTGATATCTTTTTTGGTTTTTGAGATATGACAATATGAATAAAAGTTATGGTGTTTTTTAGAAAAATCGCTATAGCTCACTCAATTTTTAAGATTTTTAAAAAATTTAAAAAGTTTTGGAATTAGTAAAGAATTCTCTATCAAACTCAGAAAACTGAGTTTTGATATCTTTTTTGGTTTTTGAGATATGACAATATGAATAAAGTTATGGTGTTTTTTCGAAAAATCGCTATAACTCGCTCAATTTTTAAGATTTTTAAAAAATTTAAAAAGTTTTAGAATCAGTAAGGAATTCTCTATCAAACTCAAAAAACCGCATTTTGATATCTTTTTTGGTTTTTGAGATATGACAATATGGAACAAAGTTATGGTGTTTTTTCGAAAAATCGCTATAACTCGCTCAATTTTTAAGATTTTTTAAAAATTTAAAAAGTGTTTGAATTACTAAAGAATTTTCTATTAAAGTCAAAAAACTGCATTTTGATATCTTTTTTGGTTTTTGAGATATGACAATATGAATAAAAGTTATGGTGTTTTTTAGAAAAATCGCTATAACTCACTCAAGTTTTAAGATTTTTCAAAAATTTAAAAAGCTTTTGAATCAGTTAAGAATTCTCTATCAAACTCAGAAAACTGAGTTTTGATATCTTTTTTGGTTTTTGAGATATGACAATATGAATAAAGTTATGGTGTTTTTTCGAAAAATCGCTATAACTCGCTCAATTTTTAATATTTTTAAAAAATTTAAAAAGTTTTTGAATCAGTAAGGAATTCTCTATCAAACTCAAAAAACTGAATTTTGATTTTTTTTTTGGTTTTTGAGATATGACAATATGAAAAAAAGTTATGGTGTTTTTTCGAAAAATCGCTATAACTCACTCAATTTTTAAGATTTTTGAAAAATTTAAAAAGTTTTGGAATCAATACAGAATTTTCTATCAAACTCAGAAAACTGAGTTTTGATATATTTTTTAGTTTTTGAGATATGACAATATGAATAAAGTTATGGTGTTTTTTCGAAAAATCGCTATAACTCACTCAATTTTTAAGATTTTTAAAAAATTTAAAAAGTTTTTGAATCAGTAAAGAGTTCTATATCAAACTCAAAAAAACGCATTTTGATATCTTTTTTGGTTTTGGAGATATGACAATATGAAAAAAGTTATGGTGTTTTTTCGAAAAATCGCTATAACTCGCTCAATTTTTAAGATTTTTGAAAAATTTAAAAAGTTTTTGAATCAGTAAAGAATTCTCTATCAAACTCAAAAAACCGCATTTTGATATCTTTTTTGGTTTTTGAGATATGACAATATGAAAAAAAGTTATGGTGTTTTTTCGAAAAATCGCTATAACTGGCTCAATTTTTAAGATTTTTGAAAAATTTAAAAAGTTTTTGAATCAGTAAAAAATTTTCTTTTAAACTCAAAAAACCGAATTTGGATATCTTTTTTGGTTTTTGAGATATGAGAAATTAGAAAACTTATGAAAGTACGTAGAAAACTTATAAAAGTACGTAGAAAAACGAAAAAATTGCATAACTCGCTCAATTTTCAAAATTTTTCAAAATTTCAAAAAAACCTTGAATCAGGATCAAATTTGGAATTGAATACAAAAAACCGCAACTCGATATCTTTTTTGGTTTTTGAGATATGACAATTTGGAAATAAGCTCGAGTGTTTTTTTGAAAAATTGTTATAGCTTGCTCAATTTTAGGAATTTTTGGAAAATTCAAAAAGTTTCTGAATCAGTACTAAATTCTCTATCAAAATCAAAAAACCGTTTTTTGATATCGTTTTTGGTTTTTGAGATATGAGAAATTAGAAAACTTATGAAAGTACGTAGAAAACTTATAAAAGTACGTAGAAAACGAAAAAATCATATATGTCGCTCAATTTTCAAAATTTTTCAAAATTTCAAAAAGGTATTAAATCAGGATAAAATTTGGAATCAAATTCAAAAAACCGCATTTTGATATCATTTTTGGTTTTTGAGATATCAAAAATCCGAAAAAAGCTCGAGTGTTTTTTCGAAAAATCGCCATAACTCGCTCAATTTTGAGAATTTTTAAAAAATTTAAAAAGTTTTTGAATTAGTAAAGAATTCCCTAGCAAACTCAAAAAACCGCATTTTGATATCATTTTTAGTTTTCGAGATATCAAAAATCCGAAAAAAGCTCGAGTGTTTTTTCGAAAAATCGTCATAACTCGTTCAATTTTGGGAATTCTCTATCAAATTAAGAAACGGCATTTTGATTACTTCTTTTGATTTCCAAAAAATCCACGTTACTGGGGAAAGAATTTTATTTTCTATTGGAAAAACTATTTTTTTTATGGAAATCTCACATTTTCCAATTAAAAAAAAAAGATATTTTCCATAAAAAACAATTATAAAGCGACACAAAAAAATATAAAAATTTTGTAAAAAAAAAAAAATTTAAAAATTATTTTTTAACAAAAAATTTAAAAAAATCCAAAAACTTTCCAATAAAATCCTTATCAATAAATGCAACTTATTATATAATATAAATAAATAATTTAATCCCATATCTTCCCTATCAACAAATAACACGTTTAAAAATAATAATTTTTAAAGTGGCAAAGATCAAATTTCATTTTTTTATCAGGAATTAAATTAAGATATAAGATTATCGATAAAAAGAAATGAGCAAATAGATCGATTTCTATAAATAAAACGAATTTTTGATAAGAAATTATTTTTATCAAAAAAAATTTCAAAAAGTTTCTTCAAAATGTCTCTCGTAAGTGGAAGTTATTTGCTCGAAAAAAACGAAAATTTTGTTCAACTTTTAGTAAAAGGAGGTGAGAATTTCTTTATTTGAATTTATTGTGTAAACGTTGTTTTTTCATTGTAAAATTATACGTTTACACATGAAATTGAACTAATTTTATTGAAAATTTGTCTAAAAAGTGAATAAAAAACCGATATTTTTGGAAAATTTCTTAATTTTTAATTTTTTTTATACTTTTTAACGTTTTTTCCCAAAATTTTTTTTAAATTGTCATGAATTTTCAATGAAAAGAAATGGAAATTGCGTTTAATTCCATGTGTAAACGTATTTTAAAAACGGAATTTGAATGTGGATGAAATTTACATTCAAAAACCAAAAATTTCAAATTTGTTACTTTTTTGGTTTTTGAGATACGCCATTTTGATTTTTGGGAAATTTTGAAAAATCAAGATTAACGTAACTCGCTTATTTTTTGAGATTTTTTCAAAAATCAAACTGTTTTTGAATCACGAAACAATTTATAAACAAAATCAAAAAACCGCATTTTGATATCTTTTTTGGTTTTTGAGATACGCTAACTCGATTTTTTGAGAAAAATTGTAAAATTCCAAAATTCTGATTTCTTACTCAATTTTTGATATTTTTGAAAATTTTAAAAACGGAATTTGAATGTGGATGAAATTTGAATTCAAAAACCAAAAATTTCAAATTTGTAACTTTTTTGGTTTTTGAGATACGCAATTTTGATTTTTGGGAAATTTTGAAAAATCAAGATTAAAGTAACTCGCTTGTTTTTTGAGATTTTTTCGAAATTCAAACTGTTTTTGAATCACGAAATAATTTATAAACAAATGCAAAAAACAGCGTTTTGATATCTTTTTTGGTTTTTGAGATACGCTAACTCGATTTTTTGAGAAAAATTGTAAAATTCCAAAATTCTAATTTCTTACTCAATTTTTGATATTTTTGAAAATTTTAAAAACGGAATTTGAATGTGGATGAAATTTGAATTCAAAAACCAAAAATTTCAAATTTGTAACTTTTTTGGTTTTTGAGATACGCAATTTTGATTTTTGGGAAATTTTGAAAAATCAAGATTAAAGTAACTCGCTTGTTTTTTGAGATTTTTTCGAAATTCAAACTGTTTTTGAATCACGAAATAATTTATAAACAAATGCAAAAAACAGCGTTTTGATATCTTTTTTGGTTTTTGAGATACGGTAACTCGATTTTTTTGAAAAATTGTAAAATTCCAAAATTCTAATTTCTCACTCAATTTTTGATATTTTTCAAAATTTAAAAACGGAATTTGAATGTGGATGAAATTGACATTCAAAAACCAAAAATTTGAAATTTGTAACTTTTTTGGTTTTTGAGATACGCAATTTTGATTTTTGGGAAATTTTGAAAAATCAAGATTAACGTAACTCGCTTGTTTTTTGAGATTTTTTCAAAATTCAAACTGTTTTTGAATCACGAAATAATTTATAAACAAATGCAAAAAATAGCGTTTTGATATCTTTTTTGGTTTTTGAGATACGGTAACTCGATTTTTTTGAAAAATTGTAAAATTCCAAAATTCTAATTTCTCACTCAATTTTTGATATTTTTGAAAATTTGAAAACGGAATTTGAATGTGGATGAAATTTACATTCAAAAACCAAAAATTTTAAATTTGTAACTTTTTTGGTTTTTGAGATACGCAATTTTGATTTTTGGGAAATTTTGAAAAATCAAGATTAATATAACTCGCTTGTTTTTTGAGATTTTTTCAAAATTCAAACTGTTTTTGAATCACGAAATAATTTATAAACAAATGCAAAAAACCGCATTTTGATATCTTTTTTGGTTTTTGAGATACGGTAACTCGATTTTTTTGAAAAATTGTAAAATTCCAAAATTCTAATTTCTTACTCAATTTTTGATATTTTTGAAAATTTAAAAACGGAATTTGAATGTGGATGAAATTTACATTCAAAAACCAAAAATTTTAAATTTGTAACTTTTTTGGTTTTTGAGATACGCAATTTTGATTTTTGGGAAATTTTGAAAAATCAAGATTAATATAACTCGCTTGTTTTTTGAGATTTTTTCAAAATTCAAACTGTTTTTGAATCACGAAACAATTTATAAACAAATGCAAAAAACAGCATTCCAAAATCTTTTTTGTTTTTTGAGATACGGTAACTCGATTTTTTTGAAAAATTGTAAAATTCCAAAATTCTGATTTCTCACTCAATTTTTGATATTTTTCAAAATTTAAAAACGGAATTTGAATGTGGATGAAATTTGAATTCAAAAACCAAAAATTTCAAATTTGTAACTTTTTTGGTTTTTGAGATACGCAATTTTGATTTTTGGGAAATTTTGAAAAATCAAGATTAATGTAACTCGCTTGTTTTTTGAGATTTTTTCAAAATTCAGACTGTTTTTGAATCACGAAATAATTTATAAACAAATGCAAAAAACCGCATTTTGATATCTTTTTTGGTTTTTGAGATACGCTAACTCGATTTTTTGAGAAAAATTGTAAAATTCCAAAATTCTAATTTCTCACTCAATTTTTGATATTTTTGAAAATTTAAAAACGGAATTTGAATGTGGATGAAATTGACATTCAAAAACCAAAAATTTGAAATTTGTAACTTTTTTGGTTTTTGAGATACGCAATTTTGATTTTTGGGAAATTTTGAAAAATCAAGATTAACGTAACTCGCTTGTTTTTTGAGATTTTTTCAAAATTCAAACTGTTTTTGAATCACGAAATAATTTATAAACAAATGCAAAAAATAGCGTTTTGATATCTTTTTTGGTTTTTGAGATACGGTAACTCGATTTTTTTGAAAAATTGTAAAATTCCAAAATTCTAATTTCTCACTCAATTTTTGATATTTTTGAAAATTTGAAAACGGAATTTGAATGTGGATGAAATTTACATTCAAAAACCAAAAATTTTAAATTTGTAACTTTTTTGGTTTTTGAGATACGCAATTTTGATTTTTGGGAAATTTTGAAAAATCAAGATTAATATAACTCGCTTGTTTTTTGAGATTTTTTCAAAATTCAAACTGTTTTTGAATCACGAAATAATTTATAAACAAATGCAAAAAACAGCGTTTTGATATCTTTTTTGGTTTTTGAGATACGCTAACTCGATTTTTTGAGAAAAATTGTAAAATTCCAAAATTCTGATTTCTTACTCAATTTTTGATATTTTTGAAAATTTTAAAAACGGAATTTGAATGTGGATGAAATTTGAATTCAAAAACCAAAAATTTCAAATTTGTAACTTTTTTGGTTTTTGAGATACGCAATTTTGATTTTTGGGAAATTTTGAAAAATCAAGATTAAAGTAACTCGCTTGTGTTTTGAGATTTTTTCGAAATTCAAACTGTTTTTGAATCACGAAATAATTTATAAACAAATGCAAAAAACAGCGTTTTGATATCTTTTTTGGTTTTTGAGATACGCTAACTCGATTTTTTGAGAAAAATTGTAAAATTCCAAAATTCTGATTTCTTACTCAATTTTTGATATTTTTGAAAATTTTAAAAACGGAATTTGAATGTGGATGAAATTTACATTCAAAAACCAAAAATTATTTTTATCAAAACAAATTTCAAAAAGTTCCTTCAAAATGTCTCTCGTAAGTGGAACTTATTTGCTCGAAAAAAACGAAAATTTTGTTCAACTTTTAGTAAAAGGAGGTGAGAATTTCTTTATTTGAATTTATTGTGTAAACGTTGTTTTTTCATTGTAAAATTATACGTTTACACATGAAATTGAACTAAATTTATTAAAAATTTGTCTAAAAAGTGAATAAAAAACCGATATTTTTGGAAAATTTCTTAATTTTTAATTTTTTTTATACTTTTTATCGTTTTTTCCAAAAAAATTTTAAATTTTCATGAATTTTCAATGAAAAGAAATGGAAATTGCGTTTAATTTCATGTGTAAACGTTGTGTTTTTAATGTAAAATTATACGTTTACACATAAAATTTAAGTAAAACTAAAAAAGATATCGAAATGCGGTTTTTTGATTTTAATTCGGGAGTTTTTTCTGATTCAGGAAGTTTTTGAATTTTGAAAATCGGTTGGAAAATAAGCGAGTTATGGTGATTTTTCGAAAAAATATTTTTTTCGAAATTTTGATATTTCGAAAACAAAAAAATATATAAAAACCAAAAAATACATCGAGATGCGGTTTTTTTAGTGTGATAAAGAATTTTTTACTGATTCAGAAACTTTTTGAATTTTTCAAAAATTCCCAAAATTAAGCGAGTTATGACGATTTTTCGAAAAAACACTCGAGCTTTTTTCCAACTTGTCATATCTCAAAAACCAAAAAAAATATCAAAACGCTGTTTTTTGCATTTGTTTATAAATTATTTCGTGATTCAAAAACAGTTTGAATTTTGAAAAAATCTCAAACAACAAGCGAGTTACGTTAATCTTGATTTTTCAAAATTTCCCAAAAATAAAAATTGCGTATCTCAAAAACCAAAAAAGTTACAAATTTGAAATTTTTGGTTTTTGAATGTAAATTTCATCCACATTCAAATTCCGTTTTTAAATTTTCAAAAATATCAAAAATTGAGTAAGAAATTAGAATTTTGGAATTTTACAATTTTTCAAAAAAATCGAGTTAGCGTATCTCAAAAACCAAAAAAGATATCAAAACGCTGTTTCTTGCATTTGTTTATAAATTATTTCGTGATTCAAAAACAGTTTGAATTTTGAAAAAATCTCAAAAAACAAGCGAGTTACATTAATCTTGATTTTTCAAAATTTCCCAAAAATCAAAATTGCGTATCTCAAAAACCAAAAAAGTTACAAATTTGAAATTTTTGGTTTTTGAATGCAAATTTCATCCACATTTAAATTCCGTTTTTAAATTTTCAAAAATATCAAAAATTGAGTGAGAAATTAGAATTCTGGAATTTTACAATTTTTCTCAAAAAATCGAGTTAGCGTATCTCAAAAACCAAAAAAGATATCAAAACGCTGTTTTTGCATTTGTTTATAAATTATTTCGTGATTCAAAAACAGTTTGATTTTTGAAAAAATCTCAAAAAATAAGCGAGTTACGATAATCTTGATTTTTCAAAATTTCCCAAAAATCAAAATTGCGTATCTCAAAAACCAAAAAAGTAACAAATTTGAAATTTTTGGTTTTTGAATTCAAATTTCATCCACATTCAAATTCCGTTTTTAAATTTTCAAAAATATCAAAAATTGAGTGAGAAATTAGAATTTTGGAATTTTACAATTTTTCAAAAAAATCGAGTTACCGTATCTCAAAAACCAAAAAAGATATCAAAACGCTGTTTTTTGCATTTGTTTATAAATTATTTCGTGATTCAAAAACAGTTTGAATTTCGAAAAAATCTCAAAAAACAAGCGAGTTACTTTAATCTTGATTTTTCAAAATTTCCCAAAAATCAAAATTGCGTATCTCAAAAACCAAAAAAGTAACAAATTTGAAATTTTTGGTTTTTGAATTCAAATTTCATCCACATTCAAATTCCGTTTTTAAAATTTTCAAAAATATCAAAAATTGAGTAAGAAATCAGAATTTTGGAATTTTACAATTTTTCTAAAAAAATCGAGTTAGCGTATCTTAAAAACCAAAAAAGATATCAAAACGCTGTTTTTTGCATTTGTTTATAAATTATTTCGTGATTCAAAAACAGTTTGAATTTCGAAAAAATCTCAAAAAACAAGCGAGTTACATTAATCTTGATTTTTCAAAATTTCCCAAAAATCAAAATTGCGTATCTCAAAAACCAAAAAAGTTACAAATTTGAAATTTTTGGTTTTTGAATTCAAATTTCATCCACATTCAAATTCCGTTTTTAAATTTTCAAAAATATCAAAAATTGAGTAAGAAATTAGAATTTTGGAATTTTACAATTTTTCAAAAAAATCGAGTTACCGTATCTCAAAAACCAAAAAAGATATCAAAACGCTGTTTTTTGCATTTGTTTATAAATTATTTCGTGATTCAAAAACAGTTTGAATTTTGAAAAAATCTCAAAAAACAAGCGAGTGACGTTAATCTTGATTTTTCAAAATTTCCCAAAAATTAAAATTGCGTATCTCAAAAACCAAAAAAGTTACATATTTGAAATTTTTGGTTTTTGAATGCAAATTTCATCCACATTCAAATTCTGTTTTTAAATTTTCAAAAATATCAAAAATTGAGTAAGAAATTAGAATTTTGGAATTTTACAATTTTTCAAAAAAATCGAGTTACCGTATCTCAAAAACCAAAAAAGATATCAAAACGCTGTTTTTTGCATTTGTTTATAAATTATTTCGTGATTCAAAAACAGTTTGAATTTTGAAAAAATCTCAAAAAACAAGCGAGTTACGTTAATCTTGATTTTTCAAAATTTCCCAAAAATCAAAATTGCGTATCTCAAAAACCAAAAAAATAACAAATTTGAAATTTTTGGTTTTTGAATTCAAATTTCATCCACATTCAAATTCCGTATTTAAAATTTTCAAAAATATCAAAAATTGAGTAAGAAATCAGAATTTTGGAATTTTACAATTTTTCTCAAAAAATCGAGTTAGCGTATCTCAAAAACCAAAGAAGATATCAAAACGCTGTTTTTTGCATTTGTTTATAAATTATTTCGTGATTCAAAAACAGTTTGAATTTTGAAAAAATCTCAAAAAACAAGCGAGTGACGTTAATCTTGATTTTTCAAAATTTCCCAAAAATTAAAATTGCGTTTCTCAAAAACCAAAAAAGTTACAAATTTGAAATTTTTGGTTTTTGAATGCAAATTTCATCCACATTCAAATTCTGTTTTTAAATTTTCAAAAATATCAAAAATTGAGTGAGATATCAAAATTTTGAAATTTGACACAAAATTTTGACATTTGAAATACAATTTTGACATTTAAATGAAATTTTTGACATTTGACATTTCAAACAACATTTTGACATTTGATACAAGATTTTGATGTTTGACACAAAATTTTGATATTTGACACAAGATTTTGACATTTGAATAAAATTTTTGACATTTAAGAGATAATGTTAACATTTAACACGCAATTTTGACATTCGAATGAAATTTTTCACATTTTACACAAAATTTTGACATTTGACATGAGATATTTACATTTAAAACAAGATTTCTGACATCTTAATGAAATTTTTGACAGTTGAGACATAATTTTGACATTTGACACAAAAATTTTGACATTTGACCCAAAATTTTGACATTTAAGATGAGTTTTTGACATTTGAAACAAGATTATGACATTTGAGAGGAGATTTTGACTTTTGACACAGAATTTTGACATTTGACAAGAGATTCTGACATCTTTTGACATTTAAATGACATTTTTGACTTTTGACCCAAGATTATGATCGTTATGACATTTTCAACTAAATTTACTCATTTTTTTTTGGATTTTTTCAAGATTTTTTTTCAAATTTTCCAAATTTTTTTTTTTTTAAGGAATTCCCGATGAACACGCCAAAAAAGCCGATAATGAAAAACCAAAATTAATTGTGAAATTAGATGGAAAAAAATTGACTTTTACATATGAAGGATTGAAAAAATATGAAGCGAGTTTGGAAGAAGGAGTTGAAGGCGAGGAAATTATGCCAACTGGAACAGTCGCTTTGGTAAGCGATTGTTTTTCCTAATTTTTTAGCGATTTTTTGTGATTTTTTTAGCAATTCTTCTTCATTTTTAGCTATTTTTCCCAAATTTTTAGCGACATTTTCTTAATTTTGAGCGATTTTTTCAAATTTTTTAGCGAATTTTTCAAATTTTTTACCGAGTTTTTTAGCAATTTTTCCCAAATTTTTAGCGCCTTTTTCTTAATTTTTAGCGATTGTTTCAAAATTTTTAGCGATTTTTTCAAAATTTTTAGCGATTTTTTCAAATTTTTTAGCGATTTTTTCTAATTTTTTAGCGATTTTTTCAAATTTTTCAACGGTTTTTTTAGCAATTATTCCCAAATTTTTTAGCGATTTTTTAAAATTTTTTTGTAATTTTTTTGGCGATTTTTTCTTAATTTTTAGCGATTTTTCTTCATTTTTAGCGATCTTTTCAAAATTTTTAGCGATTTTTTCAAAAATTTTAGCGATTTTTCAAATTTTTTCACATTTTTTACCGGGTTTCTTAGCAATTTTTCCCAAATTTTTAGCGCCTTTTTCTTAATTTTTAGCGATTGTTTCAAATTTTTTAGCGATTTTTTCAAATTTTTTAGCGACTTTTTCTTAATTTTTAGCGATTTTTTCAAAATTTTTAGCGATTTTTTCAAATTTTTTTAGCGAATTTTTCAAATTTTTTAGCGATTTTTTCACCTTTTTTTAGCGATTTTTTTTAGCGATTTATGTGATTTTTTAGCGATTTTTCTTTATTTTTAGCGATTTTTTCTTAATTTTTAGCAATTTTTTCAAATTTTTTTAGCGATTTTTTCTGAATTGTTAGCGATTTTTATGAATTTTTAGAGGTTTTTCTTCATTTTTAACGATTTTCCCCAAATTTGTAGTGATTTTTTCTTAATTTTTAGTGATTTTTTCAAAATTTTTAGCGATATTTCCAAATTTTTCTTTATTTTTAGCGATTTTTTCTTAATATCTAGCGATTTTATTTTTAATTTTTAGCGATTTTTCAAATTTTTTAGCGATTTTTCCCAAATTTTTAGCCATTTTTCCTCAATTTTTAGCAATTCTTTCTTAATTTTTAGTAATTTTTTTCAAATTTTTTGTGATTTTTTAGCGATTTTTTTTTCATTTTAAGCGATTTTTTCTTAATTTTTAGCGATTTGTTTAAGTTTTTTAGCGATTTTTTAAATTTTTAGCGATATTTTATGATTTTGATTTTTAGAGACATTTTCAAATTTTTTTAGCGATTTTTTTCAAAATTTTTGGTGATTTTTTTCTGAATTTTTAGCGTTTTTTCTTAATTTTTAGCGATTTTTTTGTTAATTTTTAGCGATTTTTTCAAAAATTTTAGCGATTTTTTTCTTAATTTTTAGCGATTTTTGCAAAAAAGTAGCGATTTTTTTCTTAATTTTTAGCTATTTTTTTGTTAATTTTTAGCGATTTTTCTGAATGTTTAGCGATTTTTCTCAAATTTTTAGCGATTTTTTTAATTTTTCAAATTTTTAGCGTTCTTTGTGATTTTTTTTAGCGATTTTTCTTTTTTTTTTTTCAGAGTATCGCTAAATTTGAAGGAAATGTAATCAAAATTTCATCAAAAAATAAAAATGGTGATGGAAAAATGGAACGTGTTTACACTTTTAATGAAACTGGTTTAGTTTCTGTAAGTATATTTTTTTTTAAATTTAGAAAAGTTAAAAAAACGTCATAAATGTCAAAACAAACAATCACAAATGTCACAAAACTGTCATAAACATCAAATGAATGTCAGAAATGTCAAAAAAATGACGTTTTTAGGCAAAAAATTGTATTTATAGTCGACAAAGTACATTTTTCGCGAAAATATGTCTAAAAACTGTCACAAACGTCAAAAAAACAAACATAAATGTCAAAAAACTGTCATAAACGTCAAATAACTGTCAGAAATGTTAAAAAAAATGATTTTTTAGACAAAAAATGTCATAAACGTCAAAAAAAGAATCACAAATGTCATAAACGTCAAATAATTGTCAGAAATGTCAAAAAAATGACTTTTTAGACGAAAAAACGATGTTTATCCGCATAAACAAGTCAAAAAACTGTCAAACGTCAAAAAATTTTTTTTTATATTTTTGTTTATTTTTATTTTTTATATTTTTATGAATTTTTTTTTCAGACTATCAATTTTGACGGAACATTAGCCACTCGATACTACAAAAGAGTTTAAATGAAATTTTTTTTTTATTTTTTAATTATATGAAAATAAAATTTTAAAAATTATTTTCTGACTTTTAATTTTTATGATTTTTTACAATATTTTTCGTTTTTCACGATTTTTTCTCGACTTTACTCGTAAAAGTCATTTGGATCATAATAATAATAATAATAAAAATAAATGAGAAACACATGTTTATAATAAAAAAAAATTATTAGATATTCATAAAAAAAATTATTATTATTGCTTAATAAAAAAAATAAACATTTATTAAACAAATAATAATTAAAGGTGTAAAAATTTTGATAAAAAAGTATTAAAATGAGTCAAAAATACAATTTTTTTTGAAAAATATACGAGGATGGTCGAAATATTTGCAGATTTCTAAATTTATTGTCAAAAACTGTCATCTAGTTACCGACAGTTACAGATTTGCCGGAAATCATTAAAAATTGTCGGAAAATTGTCTGCAATCATAAAAAATTGTCGGAAATCTGTCGGCTATCATAAAAAAATTGTCGTTAAATTGTCGGAAATCATAAAAAATTGTTTGAAAATTGTCGCAAATCATAAAAAATTGTCGGATAGTTGTCGGAAATCATAAAAAAATGTTAAAAATCATTAAAAATTGTCGGCAATCATAAAAAATTGCCGGAAATCTGTCGGCTATCATAAAAAAATTGTCGGTAAATTGTCGGAAATCATAAAAAATTGTTTGAAAATTGTCGCAAATCATAAAAAATTGTCGGATAGTTGTCGGAAATCATAAAAAAATGTTAAAAATCATTAAAAATTGTCGGCAATCATAAAAAATTGCCGGAAATCTGTCGGCTATCATAAAAAAATTGTCGTTAAATTGTCGGAAATCATAAAAAATTGTTTGAAAATTGTCGCAAATCATAAAAAATTGTCGGATAGTTGTCGGAAATCATAAAAAAATGTTAAAAATCATTAAAAATTGTCGGCAATCATAAAAAATTGCCGGAAATCTGTCGGCTATCATAAAAAAATTGTCGGTAAATTGTCGTAAATCATAAAAAATTGTTTGACAATTGTCGAAAATCATAAGAAATTGTAGGAAATCATAAAGAATTGTCGGAAATTATAAAAAATTGTCGGAAATCATACAAAATTGTCAGAAATCATTAAAAATTGTTGGCAATCATCAAAAAATTCGAAAATCTGTCGGCTATCATAACAAATTGTCGGAAATTATAAAAATTTGTCAGAAATCATAAAAAAATTGTTTTAAAATTGTCGGCAATCATAAAAAATTGTCGCAAATCATAAAAAATTGACAGAAAATTGTCGGCAATTATAAAAAAATTTCGGAAATCTGTCGGCTATCATAAAAAAAATGTCGGAAATCATAAAAAAATTGTCGGAAATCATAAAAAATTGTTTTGAAATTGACGAAAATCATAAGAAATTGTAGGAAATCATAAAGAATTGTCGGAAATTATAAAAAATTGTCAGAAATCATTAAAAATGGTTGGCAATCATAAAAATATTGTCGGAAATCTGTCTGCTATTATAACAAAATTGTCGGTAAATTGTCGGAAATCATAAAAAACTGTTTGAAAATTGTCGGCAATCATAAAAAAATGTCGGCAATCATAAAAAATTGTCGGCAATTATAAAAAATTATCGGAAATCATAAAAAATTGTTTAAAAATTGTCAGAAATCATAAGGAATTGTCGGAAATCATAAAGAATTGTCGGAAATCATACAAAATTGTCAGAAATCATTAAAAATTGTCGGAAATCTGTCGGCTATCATAACAAAATTGTCGGAAATTATAAAATTTTGTCGGCAATCATAAAAAATTGTCGGAAATCAAATAATTGTCGGAAATTATAAAAAATATTTGCTGATTTCTAAATTTATTGTAAACAAATATAATTTAGTTACCGACAATTACAGATTTGCTTATTTTTGATAAAAATTTTGATTTTTTGGTAAAAATATTTTCAAATTTTGATAAAAAAGTATCAAAATTACTCAAAAATGCAATTGTTTTTGAAAAAAATACGAGGATGCTCGAAATATTTGCAGATTTTAAAATTTCTTATAAATAATTATAATCTAGTTACCAACAATTACAGATTTGCTTATTTTTGATAAAAATTTTGATTTTTTGATAAAAATATTATTAAAATTTGATAAAAAAGTATTAAAATTAGTCAAAAATGTAATTTGTTTTGAAAAATACACGAGGATGGTCGAAATATTTGCAGATTTCAAAATTTATTGTCAAAAACTGTCATCTAGTTACCGACAGTTACAGATTTGCCGGAAATCATTAAAAATTGTCGGAAAATTGTCTGCAATCATAAAAATTTGTCGGAAATCTGTCTTCTATCATAAAAAAATTGTCGTTAAATTGTCGGAAATCATAAAACATTGTTTGAAAATTGTCGCAAATCATAAAAAATTGTCGGATAGTTGTCGGAAATCATAAAAAATGTTAAAAATCATAAAAAATTGTCGGCAATCATAAAAAATTGCCAGAAATCTGTCGGCTATCATAAAAAAAATTGTCGGTAAATTGTCGGAAATCATAAAAATTTATCGGCAATCATAAAAAATTGTTTGAAAATTGTCGAAAATCATAAGAAATTGACGGAAAATTGTCGGAAATCTGTCGGCTATCATAAAAAAATTGTCGGTAAATTGTCGGAAATCATAAAAAATTGTTTGACAATTGTCAAAAATCATAAGAAATTGTCGGAAATCATAAAGAATTGTCGGAAATTATAAAAAATTGTCGGAAATCATACAAAAGTGTCAGAAATCATTAAAAATTGTTGGCAATCATAAAAAAATTCGAAAATCTGTCGGCTATCATAACAAATTGTCGGAAATTATAAAAATTTGTCAGAAATCATAAAAAAATTGTTTGAAAATTGTCGGCAATCATAAAAAATTGTCGCAAATCATAAAAAATTGACAGAAAATTGTCGGCAATTATAAAAAAATTTCGGAAATCTGTCGGCTATCATAAAAAAAATGTCGGAAATCATAAAAAAATTGTCGGAAATCATAAAAAATTGTTTTGAAATTGACGAAAATCATAAGAAATTGTAGGAAATCATAAAGAATTGTCGGAAATTATAAAAAATTGTCAGAAATCATTAAAAATGGTTGGCAATCATAAAAATATTGTCGGAAATCTGTCTGCTATTATAACAAAATTGTCGGTAAATTGTCGGAAATCATAAAAAACTGTTTGAAAATTGTCGGCAATCATAAAAAAATGTCGGCAATCATAAAAAATTGTCGGCAATTATAAAAAATTATCGGAAATCATAAAAAATTGTTTAAAAATTGTCAGAAATCATAAGGAATTGTCGGAAATCATAAAGAATTGTCGGAAATCATACAAAATTGTCAGAAATCATTAAAAATTGTCGGAAATCTGTCGGCTATCATAACAAAATTGTCGGAAATTATAAAATTTTGTCGGCAATCATAAAAAATTGTCGGAAATCAAATAATTGTCGGAAATTATAAAAAATATTTGCTGATTTCTAAATTTATTGTAAACAAATATAATTTAGTTACCGACAATTACAGATTTGCTTATTTTTGATAAAAATTTTGATTTTTTGGTAAAAATATTTTCAAATTTTGATAAAAAAGTATCAAAATTACTCAAAAATGCAATTGTTTTTGAAAAAAATACGAGGATGCTCGAAATATTTGCAGATTTTAAAATTTCTTATAAATAATTATAATCTAGTTACCAACAATTACAGATTTGCTTATTTTTGATAAAAATTTTGATTTTTTGATAAAAATATTATTAAAATTTGATAAAAAAGTATTAAAATTAGTCAAAAATGTAATTTGTTTTGAAAAATACACGAGGATGGTCGAAATATTTGCAGATTTCAAAATTTATTGTCAAAAACTGTCATCTAGTTACCGACAGTTACAGATTTGCCGGAAATCATTAAAAATTGTCGGAAAATTGTCTGCAATCATAAAAATTTGTCGGAAATCTGTCTTCTATCATAAAAAAATTGTCGTTAAATTGTCGGAAATCATAAAAAATTGTTTGAAAATTGTCGCAAATCATAAAAAATTGTCGGATAGTTGTCGGAAATCATAAAAAATGTTAAAAATCATAAAAAATTGTCGGCAATCATAAAAAATTGCCAGAAATCTGTCGGCTATCATAAAAAAAATTGTCGGTAAATTGTCGGAAATCATAAAAATTTATCGGCAATCATAAAAAATTGTTTGAAAATTGTCGAAAATCATAAGAAATTGACGGAAAATTGTCGGAAATCTGTCGGCTATCATAAAAAAATTGTCGGTAAATTGTCGGAAATCATAAAAAATTGTTTGACAATTGTCAAAAATCATAAGAAATTGTCGGAAATCATAAAGAATTGTCGGAAATTATAAAAAATTGTCGGAAATCATACAAAAGTGTCAGAAATCATTAAAAATTGTTGGCAATCATAAAAAAATTCGAAAATCTGTCGGCTATCATAACAAATTGTCGGAAATTATAAAAATTTGTCAGAAATCATAAAAAAATTGTTTGAAAATTGTCGGCAATCATAAAAAATTGTCGCAAATCATAAAAAACTGACAGAAAATTGTTGGCAATTATAACAAATTGTCGGAAATCTGTCGGCTATCATAAAAAAAATGTCGGAAATCATAAAAAATTGTTTTGAAATTGACGGAAATCATAAGAAATTGTAGGAAATCATAAAGAATTGTCGGAAATTATAAAAAATTGTCAGAAATCATTAAAAATGGTTGGCAATCATAAAAATATTGTCGGAAATCTGTCTGCTATCATAACAAAATTGTCGGTAAATTGTCGGAAATCATAAAAAACTGTTTGAAAATTGTCGGCAATCATAAAAAAAAGGCGGCAATCATAAAAAATTGTCGGCAATTATAAAAAATGGTCGGAAATCATAAAAACTTGTCAGGAATCATAAAAAATTGTTTGAAAATTGTCAGAAATCATAAGGAATTGTCGGAAATCATAAAGAATTGTCGGAAAATTGTCGGAAATCATACAAAATTGTCAGAAATCATTAAAAATTGTCGGAAATCTGTCGGCTATCATAACAAAATTGTCAGAAATTATAAAATTTTGTCGGCAATCATAAAAAATTGTCGGAAATCAAATAATTGTCGGAAATTATAAAAAATATACGGGGATTGTTGAAATATTTGCTGATTTCTAAATTTATTGTAAACAAATATAATCTAGTTACCGACAATTACAGATTTGCTTATTTTTGACATACATTTTGGTTTTTTGGTAAAAATATAATCAAATTTTGATAAAATAGTATCAAAATAAGTCGAAAATGCAATTTTTTTTGAAAAATATACGAGGATGCTCGAAATATTAGCAGATTACAAAATTTATTCTAAAAAAATATAATCTAGTTACCGACAATTACAGATTTGCTTATTTTTAATAAAAAATTTGATTTTTTGGTAAAAATATTATCAAATTTTGATAAAAAAGTATTAAAATTAGTCAAAAATGCAATTTTTTTTGAAAAATATACGAGGATGGTCGAAATATTTGCAGATTTCAAAATTTATTGTCAAAAACTGTCATCTAGTTACCGACAGTTACAGATTTGCCGGAAATCATTAAAAATTGTCGGAAAATTGTCTGCAATCATAAAAATTTGTCGGAAATCTGTCTTCTATCATAAAAAAATTGTCGTTAAATTGTCGGAAATCATAAAAAATTGTTTGAAAATTGTCGCAAATCATAAAAAATTGTCGGATAGTTGTCGGAAATCATAAAAAAATGTTAAAAATCATTAAAAATTGTCGGCAATCATAAAAAATTGCCGGAAATCTGTCGGCTATCATAAAAAAATTGTCGGTAAATTGTCGGAAATCATAAAAATTTATCGGCAATCATAAAAAATTGTTTGAAAAAAGTCGGAAATCATAAGAAATTGACGGAAAATTGTCGGAAATCTGTCGGCTATCATAAAAAAATTGTCGGTAAATTGTCGGAAATCATAAAAAATTGTTTCACAATTGTCGAAAATCATAAGAAATTGTCGGAAATCATAAAGAATTGTCGGAAATTATAAAAAATTGTCGGAAATCATACAAAATTGTCAGAAATCATTAAAAATTGTTGGCAATCATAAAAAAATTCGAAAATCTGTCGGCTATCATAACAAATTGTCGGAAATTATAAAAATTTGTCAGAAATCATAAAAAAATTGTTTGAAAATTGTCGGCAATCATAAAAAATTGTCGCAAATCATAAAAAATTGACAGAAAATTGTCGGCAATTATAAAAAATTTTCGGAAATCTGTCGGCTATCATAAAAAAATTGTCGGTAAATTGTCGGAAATCATAAGAAATTGACGGAAAATTGTCGGAAATCTGTCGGCTATCATAAAAAAATTGTCGGTAAATTGTCGCAAATCATAAAAAATTGACAGAAAATTGTCGGAAATTATAAAAATTTGTCAGAAATCATAAAAAAATTGTTTGAAAATTGTCGGCAATCATAAAAAATTTTCGGAAATCTGTCGGCTATCATAAAAAAAATGTCGGAAATTATAAAAAAATTGTCGAAAATCATAAAAAATTGTTTTGAAATTGACGGAAATCATAAGAAATTGTAGGAAATCATAAAGAATTGTCGGAAATTATAAAAAATTGTCAGAAATCATTAAAAATGGTTGGCAATCATTAAAATATTGTCGGAAATCTGTCTGCTATCATAACAAAATTGTCGGTAAATAGTCGGAAATCATAAAAAACTGTTTGAAAATTGTCGGCAATCATAAAAAAATGTCGGCAATCATAAAAAATTGTCGGCAATTATAAAAAATTGTCGGAAATCATAAAAACTTGTCGGAAATCATAAAAAATTGTTTGAAAATTGTCAGAAATCATAAGGAATTGTCGGAAATCATAAAGAATTGTCGGAAAATTGTCGGAAATCATACAAAATTGTCAGAAATCATTAAAAATTGTCGGAAATCTGTCGGCTATCATAACAAAATTGTCGGAAATTATAAAATTTTGTCGGCAATCATAAAAAATTGTCGGAAATCAAATAATTGTCGGAAATTATAAAAAATATACGGGGATTGTTGAAATATTTGCTGATTTCTAAATTTATTGTAAACAAATATAATCTAGTTACCGACAATTACAGATTTGCTTATTTTTGACATACATTTTGGTTTTTTGGTAAAAATATTATCAAATTTTGATAAAAAAGTATTAAAATTAGTCAAAAATGCAATTTTTTTGAAAAATATACAAGGATGCTCGAAATATTTGCAGATTTCAAAATTTAATCTAGTTACCGACAATTACAGATTTGCTTATTTTTGATAAAAATTTTGTTTTTTTGGTAAAAATATTATCAAATTTTGATAAAGAAGTATTAAAATTGTTCAAAAATGCAATTTTTTTTGAAAAATATACGAGGATGGTCGAAATATTTGCAGATTTCAAAATTTATTGTCAAAAACTGTCATCTAGTTACCGATAGTTACAGATTTGCCGGAAATCATTAAAAATTGTCGGCAAATTGTCTGCAATCATAAAAATTTGTCGGAAATCTGTCTTCTATCATAAAAAAATTGTCGTTAAATTGTCGGAAATCATAAAAAATTGTTTAAAAATTGTCGCAAATCATAAAAAATTGTCGGATAGTTGTCGGAAATCATAAAAAAAATGTTAAAAATCATTAAAAATTGTCGGCAATCATAAAAAATTGCCAGAAATCTGTCGGCTATCATAAAAAAAATTGTCGGTAAATTGTCGGAAATCATAAAAATTTATCGGCAATCATAAAAAATTGTTTGAAAATTGTCGGAAATCATAAGAAATTGACGGAAAATTGTCGGAAATCTGTCGGCTATCATACAAAAATTGTCGGTAAATTGTCGGAAATCATAAAAAATTGTTTGACAATTGTCAAAAATCATAAGAAATTGTCGGAAATCACAAAGAATTGTCGGAAATTATAAAAAATTGTCGGAAATCATACAAAATTGTCAGAAATCATTAAAAATTGTTTTAAAATTGTCGGCAATCATCAAAAAATTCGAAAATCTGTCGGCTATCATAACAAATTGTCGGAAATTATAAAAATTTGTCAGAAATCATAAAAAAATTGTTTTAAAATTGTCGGCAATCATAAAAAATTGTCGCAAATCATAAAAAATTGACAGAAAAGTGTCGGCAATTATAAAAAATTTTCGGAAATCTGTCGGCTATCATAAAAAAAATGTCGGAAATCATAAAAAAATTGTCGGAAATCATAAAAAAATGTTTTGAAATTGACGGAAATCATAAGAAATTGTAGGAAATCATAAAGAATTGTCGGAAATTATAAAAAATTGTCAGAAATCATTAAAAATGGTTGGCAATCATTAAAATATTGTCGGAAATCTGTCTGCTATCATAACAAAATTGTCGGTAAATTGTCGGAAATCATAAAAAACTGTTTGAAAATTGTCGGCAATCATAAAAAATTGTCGGCAATTATAAAAAATTGTCGGAAATCATAAAAACTTGTCGGAATTCATAAAAAATTGTTTGAAAATTGTCAGAAATCATAAGGAATTGTCGGAAATCATAAAGAATTGTCGGAAAATTGTCGGAAATCATACAAAATTGTCAGAAATCATTAAAAATTGTCGGAAATCTGTCGGCTATCATAACAAAATTGTCGGAAATTATAAAATTTTGTCGGCAATCATAAAAAATTGTCGGAAATCAAATAATTGTCGGAAATTATAAAAAATATACGGGGATTGTTGAAATATTTGCTGATTTCTAAATTTATTGTAAACAAATATAATCTAGTTACCGACAATTACAGATTTGCTTATTTTTGACATACATTTTGGTTTTTTGGTAAAAATATTATCAAATTTTGATAAAAAGTATTAAAATTAGTCAAAAATGCAATTTTGTTTGAAAAATATACGAGGATGCTCGAAATATTTGCAGATTTCAAAATTTAATCTAGTTACCGACAATTACAGATTTGCTTATTTTTGATAAAAATTTTGTTTTTTTGGTAAAAATATTATCACATTTTGATAAAAAAGTATTAAAATTAGTCAAAAATGCAATTTTTTTTGAAAAATATAAAAGGATATTCGAAATATTTGCAGATTTCAAAATTTGTTGTCAAAAACTATAATCTACTTACCGACAATTACAGATTTGCTTATTTTTGATAAAAATTTTGAATTCTTGGTAAAAATATGAACAAATTTTGATAAAAAAGTATTAAAATTAGTCAAAAATGCAATTTTGTTTGAAAAATATACGAGGATGGTCGAAATATTTGCAGATTTCAAAATTTATTGTCAAAAAGTATAATCTAGTTACCGACAATTACAGATTTGCTTATTTTTGATAAAAATGTTGTATTTTGGTAAAAATATTATCAAATTTTGATAATAAAGTATCAAAATTAGTCAAAAATGCAATTTTGTTTGAAAAATATACGAGGATGGTCGAAATATTTGCAGATTTCAAAAATTTATTATAAAAAACTGTAATATTACTCATAAAAAAATTAATATATTTGCGTGTAAATTTGTTTATATATAAATAAACAAATTGTTTTAAACGTAGTTCAATGTCCAAAAAAATAACAATAAAAAAAATAAACATTTATTAAACAAATAATAATTATAAGTGTAAAGAATAGATACTTTATTTATTTAATTATAGATTTAAATAAATTAAAAATTTGATATGTTGATTAGATTTTGTTTTTTAGGCCGAAAATGACGTACGAAAAACGAGTTTGTTTTTTCTAAAGTAGATTTTTGGGTAAATTCTTTTCTGATAACAGTTGGTTTATTTGAAATCGATTTCGATTTCGGTCTATTCATAAATTATATGCAAAATGACAATAATCAAATTTATATATTTTTTATTTAAATTTTATTTTTAATTCGATAAATGGTTTCTGGAAAAAAATGGAAATATTTGAAAAATGTGAAATGTAAAAAATGTTCAATATAAAAAAATATGATAAACAATGTCAACAATGCGAATTGTTAATTACATGAAATATGTATATCAAATAGAATTTTCAAAAATATTCCAAATTTTCAAAATTTTCAGAATTTACAGAATTTTCAAAATTTTTAGAATTTTCAAAAATTTTTCCTTTTTGTAGAATTTTCAAAAATATTCCAAATTTTCAAAATTTTCAAAATTTTCAGAATTTACAGAATTTTCAAAAATTTTTCAGTTTTTAGAATTTTCAAAAATATTCCAAATTTTCAAAATTTTCAAAATTTTCAGAATTTACAGAATTTTCAGAATTTTCAAAAATTTTTAGAATTTTCAAAAATTTTTCATTTTTTAGAATTTTCAAAAATATTCCAAATTTTCAAAATTTTCAAAATTTTCAGAATTTACAGAATTTTCAGAATTTTCAAAAATTTTTAGAATTTTCAAAAATTTTTCATTTTTTAGAATTTTCAAAAATATTCCAAATTTTCAAAATTTTCAGAATTTACAGAATTTTCAAAAATTTTTAGAATTTTCAAAAATTTTTCCTTTTTGTGGAATTTTTAAAAACATTCCAATTTTTCACAATTTTCAAAATTTTCAAAATTTTCAGAATTTACAGAATTTTCAAAATTTTTAGAATTTTTAGAATTTTCAAAAATTTTTCCTTTTTGTAGAATTTTCAAAAATATTCCAAATTTTCAAAATTTTCAAAATTTTTAGAATTTACAGAATTTTCAGAATTTTCAAAAATTTTTAGAATTTTCAAAAATTTTTCATTTTTTAGAATTTTCAAAAATATTCCAAATTTTCAAAATTTTCAAAATTTTCAGAATTTACAAAATTTTCAAAAATTTTTAGAATTTTCAAAAATTTTTCATTTTTTATAATTTTCAAAAATATTCCGAATTTTCAAAATTTTCAAAAATTTTTAGAATTTACAGAATTTTCAGAATTTTCAAAAATTTTTCATTTTTTAGAATTTTCAAAAATATTCAAAATTTTCAAAATTTTCAAAAATTTTAAGAATTTACAGAATTTTCAGAATTTTCAAAAATATTCCAAATTTTCAAAATTTACAGAATTTTCAAAATTTTCAAAAATTTTTAGAATTTTCAAAAATTTTTCATTTTTTTAGAATTTTCAAAAATATTCCAAATGTTCAAAATTTTCAAAATTTTCAGAATTTACATAATTTTCAAAAATTTGTAGAATTTTCAAAAATTTTTCATTTTTTAGAATTTTCAAAAATATTCCAAATTTTCAAAAATTTCAAAATTTACAAAATTTTCAGAATTTTCAAAAATTTTTAGAATTTTCAAAAATTTTTCATTTTTTAGAATTTTCAAAAATATTCCAAATTTTCAAAATTTTCAAAATTTTTAGAATTTACAGAATTTTCAGAATTTTCAAAAATTTTTAGAATTTTCAAAAATTTTTCATTTTTTAGAATTTTCAAAAATATTCCAAATTTTCAAAATTTTCAAAATTTTCAGAATTTACAGAATTTTCAAAAATTTTAAGAATTTTCAAAAATTTTTCATTTTTTAGAATTTTCAAAAATATTCCAAATTTTCAAAAATTTCAAAATTTACAGAATTTTCAGAATTTTCAAAAATTTTTAGAATTTTCAAAAATTTTTCATTTTTTAGAATTTTCAAAAATATTCCAAATTTTCAAAATTTTCAGAATTTACAGAATTTTCAAAAATTTTTAGAATTTTCAAAAAATTTTCCTTTTTGTGGAATTTTTAAAAACATTCCAAATTTTCAAAATTTTCAAAATTTTCAAAATTTTCAGAATTTAGAGAATTTTCAGAATTTTCAAAATTTTTAGAATTTTCAAAAATTTTTCCTTTTTGTAGAATTTTCAAAAATATTCCAAATTTTCAAAATTTTCAAAATTTTTAGAATTTACAGAATTTTCAGAATTTTCAAAAATTTTTAGAATTTTCAAAAATTTTTCATTTTTTAGAATTTTCAAAAATATTCCAAATTTTCAAAATTTTCAAAATTTTCAAAATTTTCAGAATTTACAGAATTTTCAAAAATTTTTAGAATTTTCAAAAATTTTTCATTTTTTAGAATTTTCAAAAATATTCCGAATTTTCAAAATTTTCAAAATTTTCAAAAATTTTAAGAATTTACAGAATTTTCAGAATTTTCAAAAATATTCCAAATTTTCAAAATTTACAGAATTTTCAAAATTTTCAAAAATTTTTAGAATTTTCAAAAATTTTTCATTTTTTTAGAATTTTCAAAAATATTCCAAATTTTCAAAATTTTCCAAATTTTCAGAATTTACAGAATTTTCAAAAATTTTTTAGTTTTTAGAATTTTCAAAAATATTCCAAATGTTTAAAATTTTCAAAATTTTCAGAATTTACAGAATTTTCAAAAATTTTTAGAAGTTTCAAAAATTTTTCATTTTTTAGAATTTTCAAAAATATTCCAAATTTTCAAAATTTTCAAAAATTTTTAGAATTTACAGAATTTTCAGAATTTTCAAAAATTTTTCCTTTTTTAGAATTTTCAAAAATATTCCAAATTTTCAAAATTTTTAAAAATTTTTAGAATTTACAGAATTTTCAGAATTTTCAAAAATATTCCAAATTTTCAAAATTTTTAAAAATTTTTAGAATTTACAGAATTTTCAGAATTTTCAAAAATATTCCAAATTTTCAAAATTTACAGAAGTTTCAGAATTTTCAAAAAATTTTTCATTTTTTAGAATTTTCAAAAATATTCCAAATTTTCAAAATTTTCAAAATTTTCAGAATTTACAGAATTTTCAGAATTTTCAAAAATTTTTAGAATTTTCAAAAATGTTTCAGTTTTTAGAATTTTCAAAAATATTCAAAATTTTCAAAATTTTCAAAATTTTCAGAATTTACAGAATTTTCAAAAATTTTTAGAAGTTTCAAAAATTTTTCATTTTTTAGAATTTTCAAAAATATTCCAAATTTTCAAAATTTTCAGAATTTTCAAAAATTTTTAGAATTTTCAAAAATTTTTCATTTTTTAGAATTTTCAAAAATATTCCAAATTTTCAAAATTTTCAAAAATTTTTAGAATTTACAGAATTTTCAAAAATTTTTAGAATTTTCAAAAATTTTTAGAATTTTCAAAAATTTGTCATTTTTTAGCATTTTCAAAAATATTCCAAATTTTCAAATTTTTCAAAATAATTGAATCTTTTTAAAATATTCAAAATTATTAGAATTTTCAAAATTTTTAGAATTTTCAAGAATATTCCAAATTTTCAAAATTTTCAGAATTTACGGAATTTTCAAATCTTTCAGTTTTCAAAATTTTTAGAATTTTCAAAAAAAATTTAAAATTTTTAGAATTTTCAAAAATATTCCAAATTTTCAAAATTTTCAGAATTTTTAAAAAATTTTAGAATTTTCAAAATAATTGATTTTTTTTTAAATTTTCAAAATTATTAGAATTTTAAAAATTTTTAGAATTGTCAAAATTTTTAGAATTTTCAAAATTTTCACAATTTTTAGTATATTAAAAATTTTTAGAATTTTTAAAATATATTTAAAATTTGCAAAATTTATAGAAATTTTTTCAAAAATTTTTAAAATTTTTAGAATTTTCAAGATGTGCAGAATTTTTATAATTTTCAAAATTTTCAGAATTTTCAAAACTTATAAAGATTTTTGAAATTGCTCAAAAATTGTAATATCTACAAAAATTGAGATATCGATATTTTGAAAACTAAAAAAGATATCAAAAAACGGTTATTTCTGTTTGATTAGAAATTTTATACTGATTCAAGAACAATTTGAAATTTTGCAAAATTCCCAAAAATGAGGGAGATATGAAGATTTTTAAAATTGCTCAAAAATTGTGATATCTACAAAAATTGAGATATCGATATTTTGAAAACTAAAAAAGATATCAAAAAACGATTTTTGTGTTTGATTAGAAATTTTATACTGATTCAAGAACAATTTAAAATTTTGCAAAATTCCCAAAAATGAGGGAGATATGAAGATTTTTAAAATTGCTCAAAAATTGTGATATCTACAAAAATTGAGATATCGATATTTTGAAAACTAAAAAAGATATCAAAAAATGGTTTTTTGTGTTTGATTAGAAATTTTATACTAATTCAAGAACAATTTGAAATTTTGCAAAATTCCCAAAAATGAGTGAGATATGAAGATTTTTGAAATTGCTCAAAAATTGTGATATCTACAAAAATTGAGATATCGATATTTTGAAAACTAAAAAAGATATCAAAAAATGGTTTTTTGTGTTTGATTAGAAATTTTATACTAATTCAAGAACAATTTGAAATTTTGCAAAATTCCCAAAAATGAGTGAGATATGAAGATTTTTAAAATTGCTCAAAAATTGTGATATCTACAAAAATTGAGATATCGATATTTTGAAAACTAAAAAAAGATATCAAAAAATGGTTTTTTGTGTTTGATTAGAAATTTTATACTAATTCAAGAACAATTTGAAATTTTGCAAAATTCCCAAAAATGAGTGAGATATGAAGATTTTTGAAATTGCTCAAAAATTGTGATATCTACAAAAATTGAGATATCGATATTTTGAAAACTAAAAAAGATATCAAAAAATGGTTTTTTGTGTTTGATTAGAAATTTTATACTAATTCAAGAACAATTTGAAATTTTGCAAAATTCCCAAAAATGAGTGAGATATGAAGATTTTTAAAATTGCTCAAAAATTGTGATATCTACAAAAATTGAGATATCGATATTTTGAAAACTAAAAAAAGATATCAAAAAATGGTTTTTTGTGTTTGATTAGAAATTTTATACTAATTCAAGAACAATTTGAAATTTTGCAAAATTCCCAAAAATGAGTGAGATATGAAGATTTTTAAAATTGCTCAAAAATTGTGATATCTACAAAAATTGAGATATCGATATTTTGAAAACTAAAAAAAGATATCAAAAAATGGTTTTTTGTGTTTGATTAGAAATTTTATACTAATTCAAGAACAATTTGAAATTTTGCAAAATTCCCAAAAATGAGTGAGATATGAAGATTTTTGAAATTGCTCAAAAATTGTGATATCTACAAAAATTGAGATATCGATATTTTGAAAACTAAAAAAGATATCAAAAAATGGTTTTTTGTGTTTGATTAGAAATTTTATACTAATTCAAGAACAATTTGAAATTTTGCAAAATTCCCAAAAATGAGTGAGATATGAAGATTTTTAAAATTGCTCAAAAATTGTGATATCTACAAAAATTGAGATATCGATATTTTGAAAACTAAAAAAAGATATCAAAAAATGGTTTTTTGTGTTTGATTAGAAATTTTATACTAATTCAAGAACAATTTGAAATTTTGCAAAATTCCCAAAAATGAGTGAGATATGAAGATTTTTGAAATTGCTCAAAAATTGTGATATCTACAAAAATTGAGATATCGATATTTTGAAAACTAAAAAAGATATCAAAAAATGGTTTTTTGTGTTTGATTAGAAATTTTATACTAATTCAAGAACAATTTGAAATTTTGCAAAATTCCCAAAAATGAGTGAGATATGAAGATTTTTAAAATTGCTCAAAAATTGTGATATCTACAAAAATTGAGATATCGATATTTTGAAAACTAAAAAAAGATATCAAAAAATGGTTTTTTGTGTTTGATTAGAAATTTTATACTAATTCAAGAACAATTTGAAATTTTGCAAAATTCCCAAAAATGAGTGAGATATGAAGATTTTTGAAATTGCTCAAAAATTGTGATATCTACAAAAATTGAGATATCGATATTTTGAAAACTAAAAAAGATATCAAAAAATGGTTTTTTGTGTTTGATTAGAAATTTTATACTAATTCAAGAACAATTTGAAATTTTGCAAAATTCCCAAAAATGAGTGAGATATGAAGATTTTTAAAATTGCTCAAAAATTGTGATATCTACAAAAATTGAGATATCGATATTTTGAAAACTAAAAAAAGATATCAAAAAATGGTTTTTTGTGTTTGATTAGAAATTTTATACTAATTCAAGAACAATTTGAAATTTTGCAAAATTCCCAAAAATGAGTGAGATATGAAGATTTTTGAAATTGCTCAAAAATTGTGATATCTACAAAAATTGAGATATCGATATTTTGAAAACTAAAAAAGATATCAAAAAATGGTTTTTTGTGTTTGATTAGAAATTTTATACTAATTCAAGAACAATTTGAAATTTTGCAAAATTCCCAAAAATGAGTGAGATATGAAGATTTTTAAAATTGCTCAAAAATTGTGATATCTACAAAAATTGAGATATCGATATTTTGAAAACTAAAAAAAGATATCAAAAAATGGTTTTTTGTGTTTGATTAGAAATTTTATACTAATTCAAGAACAATTTGAAATTTTGCAAAATTCCCAAAAATGAGTGAGATATGAAGATTTTTGAAATTGCTCAAAAATTGTGATATCTACAGAAATTGGGATATCGATATTTTGAAAACTAAAAAAGATATCAAAAAACGGTTTTTTGTGTTTGATTAGAAATTTTATACTGATTCAAGAACAATTTGAAATTTTGAAAAATTCCTAAAAATGAGTGAGAGATTAATTATTATTATCTTTTTTTTTAATTATTGTTATATTTCTTAGGCAATATTAAGATCATTTATGACAGTATCTAGGGACAAATATGTAAGCTTTTCTCATTTCAACGTGCGTTTACTCACAACAAAATTTGGCGAGTTTTGCGAGGCTGTTGATGAAGAGCAACTGGATGTTATTGGGTTATCTGAGACTTGGCTCAGTGAGGGAGTAGCCTCTGAAGTTCTGAGTATTGACGGGTACAGGCTTGTTAGGGTGGATAGAGGTTACGGTAGAGGAGGTGGAAAATTTGGTTGTTCTCGCAATTGTAAAATTTTAGCTTGTGCTATTTAATAATATTTGTAATTTAATAAATTATTCACTTTTTTGTTTTACCTCAAATTTGTCCCTAGTGCTAATAATATGTTTCCTTTTAGTTAGTTTCATATTTTTATTGTTTATCGATTGCTTAATTTTGTTTATTTTGTCTTCCTTTTTTCTGTTTAATTTTTTTCACAGAGTGGTTAGGTATAAGAGTAGCTCTAAGCTAGACCTCGCCACTAATGTAAGTAGCTATTATATTTGTATATCAAGATTATTTAAAAATGTAAATAAAGGCAATTTATTATTATTGATGTGAAACATCTATAGCGGTACGTAAATCAGATTTCTCGCGTGGTGACGGTGACGTCATGACGTAAAAAACCTAACGCATCGATAATAATCGATAAGAGATGTACTGATATCTTATATGAAATTGGTGTCATGTTTTGAGCGACGCAACGGTGGCGCGCCAACAATAGGGGGAAGAAGCTCATCGATTCAAAAATTTGGCGGGACAGGGTATGAATTGTTTCATAAAAACCTAACTAGATTCCGCCTACTATCTATTCTATATATCTAAAAATGTTTGTTTGTATAGGCAACATAATATACCTACATATTTTGCTGACCTGTAAAATTGACAGCTAGTCAATCAAAATTGATTGTTGGTGAATAGTTGTCATATAGTTGTCCGCGTAAAATTTGTGTATAAGTTTTAAATATGAATAAACAAAGTGTTAATAAAGAAAGTGATGAAAAAATATTGAATAAAAATGAGTGAGTACCTACCTACTCTATATATATTAGGGTGTCCGTTATTTCCCAAATTTGGTTTTGTTTTCTCCAAACACCCATCATCAAATTTTTAGATTATGACCTAACAAAAATTATCAGACCCAAACCAGCCCTTAATATTCACATTAACCCGTGCCTAAATCATAATACATTTCCCATTTAAATACCGTTTAAAAGTTATTCAACGATAAAGTTGTATTCATAGTTAAATTCATCATTTTCCTATTTTTTTATTTAGTATCGTTTTTTGTTTGTACTAAAATTATGAAGTAACTACAATTATATTAATATAGTAACGTACTTCTATATAAATTTGTGTTTTAATAATTTCCTTTTTTAAGATTATTGAATTTAAGGCAATTAAATAAAAAGCTAAACGAAATCACGTTTTAAATTTATTTTCGTTCTGTAATCTAACGACATCTGTGAGCAATCTGAGAAAACGTACAATAAATATTGTGATACCATTGTGATACTATTATTTATAAGCGATAATATACTTTATTTTGTATCCAAATTTTGTATTTGTTAATTTTATTATCTATATATATATATATATATATATGTATTTAGTTTGATATAAATAAAAATTATGGTGAAAATTACAAAAAAAAAATCGTGAATTTAACTCTGATGACAAATTTATTGCAAATTTCCTACAAGAAATAGATATTTAATTATTTTTAGCTACATTTGTTTCAGTAAAAAAAATTAACGACAAAAAGTGCAAAAATGCCATGTTATTTAAATTGGAAATGTCTTATAATTTAGGCACGGGTTAATGTCGATGTTTCACATCTGCCAGGCGTCCCGTGACGGCTCACATTTTTTTTTATTTTATTTGCAGATTTTAAAGATGTTTTTAATTTTTTATTATTATTAAATTTCCTCCACACTCAAAATTGATTTTAAAATTTTGAAAAAATTTGAAAATTGAGCGAGTTGTGAGATTTTTTCGTTTTCTACGTACTTTTATAAGTTTTCTACGTACTTTCATAAGTTTTCTAATTTCTCATATCTCAAAGACCAAAATAGATATCAAAATGCGTTTTTTTGGGTTTAACAGAGAATTTTCTGTTGATTCAGAAACTTTTTGAATTTTCCAAAAATTCCTAAAATTAAGCGAGTTATATCGATTTTTCGAAAAAACACTTGAGCTTTTTTGGGATTTTTGATATCTCGAAAACCAAAAAAGATATTAAAATGCAGTTTTTTGGATCTAATTCCAAATTTGATCCTGAATCAAGGTTTTTTTGAAATTTTAAAAAAATTTGAAAATTGAGCGAGTTATGCGATTTTTTCGTTTTCTACGTACTTTTATAAGTTTTCTACGTACTTTCATAAGTTTTCTAATTTCTCATATCTCAAAAACCAAAAAAGATATCAAAATGCGGTTTTTTGTAATGGATTCAAAATTTTCTCCTCATTCAAGATTTTTTTGAAAATTTTAAAAATTCCCAAAATTGAGCAAGTTATAGCAAATTTTCGAAAAAACACTCGAGCTTTTTATCGGATTTTTGATATTTCAAAAACCAAAAATGCTATCAAAATGCAGTTTTCGGTTTTTCAATTTAAATTTCATCCACATTCAAATTCCAATTTAAAATTTTCAAAAATTTTGAAAATTGAGTGAGTTATCGCCATTTCGCAAATTTTGAAAAAAATCGAGATATCTATATCTCAAAAAGTAAAGGAGATATCGAAATGCGATTTTTTGTATCTGATTTGAAATTTATTTCTTATTCAAAATCAACTTTCAAATTTCCAAAAATCTTAAAAATCAAGTAAAATATCTCAAAATCACGATTTTTAACGTTTTCAAAAAACATGAGATATGCATATCTCAAAAACCAAAAAAAATATCAAAATGCGGTTTTTTGAGTTTGATAGAAAATTTTATACTGATTCAGAAACTTTTTAATTTTTCAAAAATTCCCAGAATTGAACGAGTTATGACAATTTTTCGAAAAAACACTCGAGCTTTTTTTCCAAATTGTCATATCTCAAAAACCAAAAAAGATATCGAAATGCGGTTTTTTGGATTTGATTTCAAATTTGATTCTTAATCAAGGTTTTTTTAAAATTTTAAAAATTTTTAAAAATTGAGCGAGTTATGCGATTTTTTCGTTTTCTACGTACTTTAATAAGTTTTTTAATTTCTCATATCTCAAAAACCAAAAACGGTTTTTTGAGTTTGATAGAGAATTTTATACTGATTTAGAAACTTTTTGAATTTTTCAAAAATTCCCAAAATCAAGCGAGTTATGGCGATTTTTCGAAAAAAACACTCGAGCTTTTTTCGGATTTTTGATATCTCGAAAACCAAAAAAGATATCAAAATGCAGTTTTTTGGATTTGATTACAAATTTGATCCTGATTCAAGGTTTTTTTGAAATTTTAAAAAATTTTTAAAATTGAGCGAGTTATGCGATTTTTTTCATTTTCTACATACTTTTATAAGTTTTCTACGTACTTTCATAAGTTTTCTAATTTCTCATATCTCAAAAACCAAAAAAGATATCAAAAAACGGTTTTTTGAGTTTGATAGAGAATTTTATACTGATTTAGAAACTTGTTCAATTTGCCAAAAATTCCTAAAATTAAGCAAGTTATGGCGATTTTTCGAAAAAAACACTCGAGCTTTTTTCGGATTTTTGATATCTCGAAAACCAAAAAAGATATTAAAATGCAGTTTTTTTGATCTAATTCCAAATTTGATCCTGAATCAAGGTTTTTTTTAAATTTTGAAAAATTTTGAAAACTGAGCGAGTTATGCGATTTTTTCGTTTTCTACGTACTTTTATAAGTTTTCTACGTACTTTCATAAGTTTTCAAATTTCTCATATCTCAAAAACCAAAAAAGATATCAAAATGTGGTTTTTTGAGTTTGATAGAGAATTTTTTACTGATTCAGAAACTTTTTGAATTTTTCAAAAATTCCCAAAATTAAGCGAGTTATGACGATTTTTCGAAAAAACACTCGAGCTTTTCTCCAAATTGTCATATCTCAAAAACCAAAAAAGATATTAAAATGCAGTTTTTTGGATCTAATTCCAAATTTGATCCTGAATCAAGGTTTTTTTGAAATTTTAAAAAAATTTGAAAATTGAACGAGTTATGCGATTTTTTCGTTTTCTACGTACTTTTATAAGTTTTCTACGTACTGTCATAAGTTTTCTAATTTCTCATATCTCAAAAACCAAAAAAGATATCAAAATGCGGTTTTTTGTAATGGATTCAAAATTTTCTCCTCATTCAAGATTTTTTTGAAATTTTTAAAAATTCCCAAAATTGAGCAAGTTATAGCAAATTTTCGAAAAAACACTCGAGCTTTTTATCGGATTTTTGATATTTCAAAAACCAAAAATGATATCAAAATGCAAATTTCGGTTTTTGAATGTAAATTTCATCCACATTCAAATTACAATTTAAAATTTTCAAAAATTTTGAAAATTGAGTGAGTTATCGCCATTTCGCAAATTTTGAAAAAAATCGAGATATCTATATCTCAAAAAGTAAAGGAGATATCGAAATGCGATTTTTTGTATCTGATTTGAAATTTATTTCTTATTCAAAATCGACTTTCAAATTTCCAAAAATCTTAAAAATCAAATAAAATATCTCAAAATCACGATTTTTAACGTTTTCAAAAAACATGAGATATGCATATCTCAAAAACCAAAAAAAATATCAAAATGCGGTTTTTTGAGTTTTATAGAGAATTTTATACTGATTCAGAAACTTTTTAATTTTTCAAAAATTCCCAGAATTGAACGAGTTATGACAATTTTTCGAAAAAACACTCGAGCTTTTTTTCCAAATTGTCATATCTCAAAAACCAAAAAAGGTATCGAAATGCGGTTTTTTGGATTTGATTTCAAATTTGATTCTTAATCAAGGTTTTTTTAAAATTTTAAAAATTTTTAAAAATTGAGCGAGTTATGCGATTTTTTCGTTTTCTACGTACTTTAATAAGTTTTTTAATTTCTCATATCTCAAAAACCAAAAACGGTTTTTTGAGTTTGATAGAGAATTTTATACTGATTTAGAAACTTTTTGAATTTTTCAAAAATTCCTAAAATTAAGCGAGTTATGGCGATTTTTCGAAAAAAACACTCGAGCTTTTTTCGGATTTTTGATATCTCGAAAACCAAAAAAGATATCAAAATGCAGTTTTTTGGATTTGATTACAAATTTGATCCTGATTCAAGGTTTTTTTGAAATTTTAAAAAAATTTTAAAATTGAGCGAGTTATGCGATTTTTTCCTTTTTCTACGTACTTTTATAAGTTTTCTACGTACTTTCATAAGTTTTCTAGTTTCTCATATCGCAAAAACCAAAAAAGATATCAAAATTTGGTTTTCACACTTTTTATCCACATTCAAATCCCATTTTGAAATTTTAAAAAATGACTAAAAAACGAGATATATACACTTTTTTCACAAAAAAATTTTTGAAAAAAGAATGAATATTTTGAAAATCAAAAAAAAAAATTAAAATTCAGTTATTTGTGTTTAATTAGAAATTTTGTAGTGATTCAAAAACATTTTAAAATTTTAAAAAATTCTCAAAAATGAGTGATTTATGAAGATTCTGTTAAAAAGCTTTTTTATCGAAAAAACAATCTTTACTATGGGAAAAACTGTCTTTTCTATGAAAAAAAAAGGGAAGCCGTCACGGGACGCCTGGCAGATGTGAAACATCAACATTATTTTGTAAAAGTATAGGTAGGTATGCAGTATTCAATAAAAATTTAAAACCTTTTAAAATTTTGAAAATTTTGAAAATTCTGAAAATTTTGAAAATTTTCAAAATTATCATGATTTTCAAATTTTGAAAATTTAAAAATTCTAAAAATCTTCACAATTTTGAAAATTTTAAAATATTTTGAAAAATTTAAAAATTTTGAAAAATTTGAAAATTTTGAAAAATTTGAAAATTTTGAAAATTTTGAAAATTTTGAAAATTTTGAAAATTTTGAAAATTTTGAAAATTTTGAAAATTTTCAAAATTATCATGATTTTCAAATTTTGAAAATTTAAAAATTCTAAAAACCTTCACAATTTTAAAAATTTTAAAATATTTTGAAAAATTTGAAAATTTTGAAAAATTAGAAAATTTTGAAAAATTTGAAAATTTTGAAAAATTTGAAAATTTGAAAAATTTGAAAATTTTGAAAATTTTGAAAATTTTGAAAATTTTGAAAATTTTGAAAATTTTGAAAATTTTGAAAATTTTGAAAATTCTGAAAATTCTGAAAATTTTGTAAATTTTCAAAATTATCATGATTTTCAAATTTTGAAAATTTAAAAATTCTAAAAATCTTCACAATTTTAAAAATTTTAAAATATTGAAAAATTTGAAAATTTTGAAAATTTTGAAAATTTTGAAAATTTTGAAAATTTTGAAAATTTTGAAAATTTTGAAAATTTTGAAAATTTTGAAAATTTTGAAAATTTTGAAAATTTTGAAAATTTTGAAAATTCTGAAAATTCTGAAAATTTTGTAAATTTTCAAAATTATCATGATTTTCAAATTTTGAAAATTTAAAAATTCTAAAAATCTTCACAATTTTAAAAATTTTAAAATATTTTGAAAAATTTGAAAATTTTGAAAAATTTGAAAATTTTGAAAAATTTGAAAATTTTGAAAAATTTGAAAATTTTGAAAAATTTGAAAATTTTGAAAAATTTGAAAATTTTGAAAAATTTGAAAATTTTGAAAAATTTGAAAATTTTGAAAAATTTGAAAATTTTGAAAATTTTGAAAATTTTCAAAATTCTGAAAATTCTGAAAATTTTCAAAATTATCATGATTTTCAAATTTTGAAAATTTAAAAATCTTCACAATTTTTTAAATTTTAATTTTGCAAATTTTCAAAATTATCATGATTTTCAAATTTTGAAAATTTAAAAATTCTAAAAATCTTCACAATTTTAAAAATTTTAAAATATTTTGAAAAATTTGAAAATTTTGAAAAATTTGAAAATTTTGAAAAATTTGAAAATTTTGAAAAATTTGAAAATTTTGAAAAATTTGAAAATTTTGAAAAATTTGAAAATTTTGAAAATTTTGAAAATTTTGAAAATTTAAAAATTCTAAAAATCTTCACAATTTTGAAAATTTTAAAATATTTTGAAAAATTTGAAAATTTTGAAATTTCTAAAAATTTTGAAAATTTTGAAAATTTTGAAAATTCTGAAAATTCTGAAAATTTTGTAAATTTTCAAAATTATCATGATTTTCAAATTTTGAAAATTTAAAAATTCTAAAAATCTTCACAATTTTAAAAATTTTAAAATATTTTGAAAAATTAGAAAATTTTGAAAAATTTGAAAATTTTGAAAAATTTGAAAATTTTGAAAAATTTGAAAATTTTGAAAATTTTAAAAATTTTGAAAATTTTGAAAATTTAGAAAATTTTGAAAATTTTGAAAATTTTGAAAATTTTGAAAATTTTGAAAATTTTGAAAATTTTGAAAATTCTGAAAATTCTGAAAATTTTGTAAATTTTCAAAATTATCAAGATTTTCAAATTTTGAAAATTTAAAAATTCTAAAAATCTTCACAATTTTAAAAATTTTAAAATATTTTGAAAAATTTGAAAATTTTGAAAAATTTGAAAATTTTGAAAAATTTGAAAATTTTGAAAAATTTGAAAATTTTGAATAATTTGAAAATTTTGAAAAATTTGAAAATTTTGAAAAATTTGAAAATTTTGAAAATTTTGAAAATTTGAAAATTTTGAAAATTTTCAAAATTCTGAAAATTCTGAAAATTTTGAAAATTTTCAAAATTATCATGATTTTCAAATTTTGAAAATTTAAAAATCTTCACAATTTTTTAAATTTTAATTTTGCAAATTTTCAAAATTATCATGATTTTCAAATTTTGAAAATTTAAAAATTCTAAAAATCTTCACAATTTTAAAAATTTTAAAATATTTTGAAAAATTTGAAAATTTTGAAAAATTTGAAAATTTTGAAAAATTTGAAAATTTTGAAAAATTTGAAAATTTTGAAAAATTTGAAAATTTTGAAAATTTTGAAAATTTTGAAAATTTTGAAAATTTAAAAATTCTAAAAATCTTCACAATTTTGAAAATTTTAAAATATTTTGAAAAATTTGAAAATTTTGAAAAATTTGAAAATTTTGAAAAATTTGAAAATTTTGAAAATTCTAAAAATTTTGAAAATTTTGAAAATTTTGAAAATTTTGAAAATTTTGAAAATTTTGAAAATTTTGAAAATTTTGAAAATTTTGAAAATTTTGAAAATTTTCAAAATTTTGAAAATTTTGAAAATTCTAAAAATTTTGAAAATTTTGAAAATTTTGAAAATTCTAAAAATTTTGAAAATTTTGAAAATTTTAAAAATTTTAAAAATTTTGAAAATACCTTTTCCGTGGAAAAATACATATACGTACCAATTTTCATTACAGAAGTTGCTACTCTGCAGCGCCACCTGGTGGTGAGTGGCATCAATGAGCATATCATACAAACCTTCTCCGTGGAAAAATACATGTACATACCAATTTTCATAATAATCGGCCCAGTAGTTTTTGAGTTCATTGAGTACATACAGCCATACAGACAAACATTCATTTTTATATATATAGATAGAATAGATAATGCACTTTTAAGTCTATATTTCAATTTTTAATATTTTTACACATCAGTAAAAATATTAAAAATTAAAATATGAGCTTTAAAAGTGTATTTCTATATGAAACAATTCATACCCTGTCCCGCCAATTTTTTGAATCGGTGAGCTTCTTCCCCCTATTGTTGGCGCGCCACCGTCGCGTCGCTCAAAACATGAGACCAATTTCATATAAGATATCAGTACATCTCTTTATTATATATTATCGATGCGTTAGGTTTTTTACGTCATACACACATACGTCACCGTCACCACGCCAGAAATCTGATTTATGTGCGGCTATAGCTGTTTCACATCAAAAACAAAATTTTCTATGAAGAAACTGTCCATTCTATGACAAATTAATCCAGATAGCCAATTACAAGATTACAGACTCTTTAGTTAAAATATGCAAATTTCTTTTTTTTATATATTTGACATATATTTATAACAACATCTAATTTATATTATTTGATAGACAAATAATTTTTAATTAACGTCACTCCTTTTCAAAGAATAAAATTTAAATAAAGAGAAAAAAAAAGGATCGTCAAATATAATTTAAAATAAATTCAAATTATAATGGGTTGGACTATAAAAAAAAAAAAAAAAATGAAAAATTGATCATTTGCGTCATTACAAAATTGTTTTTCTATTTTATATTTTCGGCGGGCGAACTTTCGACACCAAATTGTGTTTGTACCTGGAGTAATCGAAGGGTCAAATTTTATTATAGGAAATTTCGACACCGCGCCCTAAAGCAGGTAGGTAGGTAATTAATTGGTGAAAATTACGTAATCGATAGCGCTCTATTTCCACCACACATATGGTCTAATCAGAATCCGTTTATTGCGAGGACCACGAATGCCTGTGAATCCTTTCATTCAAGATTTAATTCTTCTTTTTATTCAACGCATCTTTCTATTTTTATTTTTATTGACAAGTTAAAAGAATTTCAAGTCGAGACTTATGTCAAAATAAATAGTTTAAAAATACCAACAAAAGTCAAAGATAATACCGTTAAGGCTAAATTGGTATTTATGGAGAAAATTGTGGATAAACTACGATCCCAACAAATATGTAGGGTTAGATTTTATAAAAGCTATATCTTACCATTCTTATAATAGCAAATAAATTATTGTAATGCGACTCCGGCTCTGTCCTGGTTGGCCATATGGGCTAGTCCGACCAGCGGGCGACGCCGTGGAATGTTCTATTGAACCATATCGAAGATTCCGGACTTGTCACTTACGACTGGAAGGATCTCTGCCCTTACGTTACATCTTCTCGAGATGATTCTCGATTGTATGAAGCGCATATAAATAGACTTTTATTTTGAAATATAGTTTAGTTTAGTTTTTGAGTTGAATCTAAGTAAATAAGTGTTTATATAAATCAGTATTCAGTGTTCATATAAATTAGTATATTGTAAATAAATTGTGTTATAACATAAATTAAGTGTTTTAGTTGTATAAATAAATTAAATAATAAACTGTGAAAATAAATAAACGTTACATTATATAACAAGTATTCATGAAAATACGCGCGTTTCTTTTAAAACAAACACCGGAAATATGACTCAAACAACTGTCAAAAATGTCAAAAAAATGTCAAATGTCAGTTGTCAAATGTCAAATTTAGAGTGAACAAATAGAAAAATCATCAAAAAGAAATGATGAATATCCTAAAAATATAAAAAAACTTGAAAGAATTTAGTTTTTTACAATAAATTTTGAAATCTGCAAATATTTCGAGCATCCTCGTATATTTTTCAAAAAAAATTGCATTTTTGATTAATTTTGATACTTTTTTATCAAAATTTGATAATTTTTTACCAAAAAAACAAAGTTTTCATCAAAAATAAGCAAATCTGTAATTGTCGGTAACTAGATTATAATTTTTTACACTAAATTTTGAAATCTGCCAATATTTCGAGCATCCTCGTATATTTTTCAAAAAAAATTGCATTTTTGACTAATTTTGATACTTTTTTATCAAAATTTGATAATATTTTTACCAAAAAAACCAAATTTTTATCACAAATAAGCAAATCTGTAATTGTCGGTAACTAGATTATAATTTTTTACAAGAAATTTTGAAATCTGCAAATATTTCGAGCATCCTCGTATATTTTTAAAAAAAAATTGCATTTTTGACTAATTTTGATACTTTTTTATCAAAATTTGATAATATTTTTACCAGAAAAACAAAGTTTTCATCAAAAATAAGCAAATCTGTAATTGTCGGTAACTAGATTATAGTTTTTTACACTAAATTTTGAAATCTGCAAATATTTCGAGCATCCTCGTATATTTTTCAAAAAAAATTGCATTTTTGACTAGTTTTTATCCTTTATTATCAAAATTTGATAATATTTTTACCAAAAAAACAAAATTTTTATCACAAATAAGCAAATCTGTAATTGTCGGTAACTAGTTTATAATTTTTTACAAGAAATTTTGAAATCTGCCAATATTTCGAGCATCCTCGTATATTTTTCAAAAAAAATTGCATTTTTGACTAATTTTGATACTTTTTTATCAAAATTTGATAATATTTTTACCAAAAAAACGAAGTTTTCATCAAAAATAAGCAAATCTGTAATTGTCGGTAACTAGATTATAATTTTTTACACTAAATTTTAAAATCTGCAAATATTTCGAGCATCCTCGTATATTTTTCAAAAAAAATTGCATTTTTGACTAATTTTGATACTTTTTTATCAAAATTTGATAATATTTTTACCAAAAAAACCAAATTTTTATCACAAATAAGCAAATCTGTAATTGTCGGTAACTAGTTTATAGTTTTTTACACTAAATTTTGAAATCTGCAAATATTTCGAGCATCCTCGTATATTTTTCAAAAAAAATTGCATTTTTGACTAATTTTGATACTTTTTTATCAAAATTTGATAATATTTTTACCAAAAAAACGAAGTTTTCATCAAAAATAAGCAAATCTGTAATTGTCGGTAACTAGATTATAGTTTTTTACACTAAATTTTAAAATCTGCAAATATTTCGAGCATCCTCGTATATTTTTCAAAAAAAATTGCATTTTTGACTAGTTTTTATCCTTTATTATCAAAATTTGATAATATTTTTACCATAAAAACAAAGTTTTCATCAAAAATAAGCAAATCTGTAATTGTCGGTAACTAGATTATAGTTTTTTACACTAAATTTTGAAATCTGCAAATATTTCGAGCATCCTCGTATATTTTTCAAAAAAAATTGCATTTTTGACTAATTTTGATACTTTTTTATCAAAATTTGATAATATTTTTACCAAAAAAACGAAGTTTTCATCAAAAATAAGCAAATCTGTAATTGTCGGTAACTAGATTATAGTTTTTTACACTAAATTTTAAAATCTGCAAATATTTCGAGCATCCTCGTATATTTTTCAAAAAAAATTGCATTTTTGACTAGTTTTTATCCTTTATTATCAAAATTTGATAATATTTTTACCAGAAAAACAAAGTTTTCATCAAAAATAAGCAAATCTGTAATTGTCGGTAACTAGATTATAGTTTTTTACACAAAATTTTGAAATCTGCAAATATTTCGAGCATCCTCGTATATTTTTCAAAAAAAATTGCATTTTTGACTAGTTTTTATCCTTTATTATCAAAATTTGATAATATTTTTACCATAAAAACAAAGTTTTCATCAAAAATAAGCAAATCTGTAATTGTCGGTAACTAGATTATAGTTTTTTACACTAAATTTTGAAATCTGCAAATATTTCGAGCATCCTCGTATATTTTTCAAAAAAAATTGCATTTTTGACTAATTTTGATACTTTTTTATCAAAATTTGATAATATTTTTACCAAAAAAACGAAGTTTTCATCAAAAATAAGCAAATCTGTAATTGTCGGTAACTAGATTATAGTTTTTTTACACAAAATTTTGAAATCTGCAAATATTTCGAGCATCCTCGTATATTTTTCAAAAAAAATTGCATTTTTGACTAGTTTTTATCCTTTATTATCAAAATTTGATAATATTTTTACCATAAAAACAAAGTTTTCATCAAAAATAAGCAAATCTGTAATTGTTGGTAACTAGATTATAGTTTTTTACACAAAATTTTGAAATCTGCAAATATTTCGAGCATCCTCGTATATTTTTCAAAAAAAATTGCATTTTTGACTAGTTTTTATCCTTTATTATCAAAATTTGATAATATTTTTACCATAAAAACAAAGTTTTCATCAAAAATAAGCAAATCTGTAATTGTCGGTAACTAGATTATAGTTTTTTACACTAAATTTTGAAATCTGCAAATATTTCGAGCATCCTCGTATATTTTTCAAAAAAAATTGCATTTTTGACTAATTTTGATACTTTTTTATCAAAATTTGATAATATTTTTACCATAAAAACGAAGTTTTCATCAAAAATAAGCAAATCTGTAATTGTCGGTAACTAGATTATAATTTTTTACAAGAAATTTTGAAATCTGAAAATATTTCGAGCATCCTCGTATATTTTTCAAAAAAAATTGCATTTTTGACTAGTTTTTATCCTTTATTATCAAAATTTGATAATATTTTTACCATAAAAACAAAGTTTTCATCAAAAATAAGCAAATCTGTAATTGTCGGTAACTAGATTATAGTTTTTTACACTAAATTTTGAAATCTGCAAATATTTCGAGCATCCTCGTATATTTTTCAAAAAAAATTGCATTTTTGACTAATTTTGATACTTTTTTATCAAAATTTGATAATATTTTTACCATAAAAACGAAGTTTTCATCAAAAATAAGCAAATCTGTAATTGTCGGTAACTAGATTATAATTTTTTACAAGAAATTTTGAAATCTGAAAATATTTCGAGCATCCTCGTATATTTTTCAAAAAAAATTGCATTTTTGACTAGTTTTTATCCTTTATTATCAAAATTTGATAATATTTTTACCATAAAAACAAAGTTTTCATCAAAAATAAGCAAATCTGTAATTGTCGGTAACTAGATTATAGTTTTTTACACAAAATTTTGAAATCTGCAAATATTTCGAGCATCCTCGTATATTTTTCAAAAAAAATTGCATTTTTGACTAATTTTGATACTTTTTTATCAAAATTTGATAATATTTTTACCATAAAAACGAAGTTTTCATCAAAAATAAGCAAATCTGTAATTGTCGGTAACTAGATTATAATTTTTTACAAGAAATTTTGAAATCTGAAAATATTTCGAGCATCCTCGTATATTTTTCAAAAAAAATTGCATTTTTGACTAGTTTTTATCCTTTATTATCAAAATTTGATAATATTTTTACCATAAAAACAAAGTTTTCATCAAAAATAAGCAAATCTGTAATTGTCGGTAACTAGATTATAGTTTTTTACACAAAATTTTGAAATCTGCAAATATTTCGAGCATCCTCGTATATTTTTCAAAAAAAATTGCATTTTTGACTAGTTTTTATCCTTTATTATCAAAATTTGATAATATTTTTACCATAAAAACAAAGTTTTCATCAAAAATAAGCAAATCTGTAATTGTCGGTAACTAGATTATAGTTTTTTACACAAAATTTTGAAATCTGCAAATATTTCGAGCATCCTCGTATATTTTTCAAAAAAAATTGCATTTTTGACTAGTTTTTATCCTTTATTATCAAAATTTGATAATATTTTTACCATAAAAACAAAGTTTTCATCAAAAATAAGCAAATCTGTAATTGTCGGTAACTAGATTATAGTTTTTTACACTAAATTTTGAAATCTGCAAATATTTCGAGCATCCTCGTATATTTTTCAAAAAAAATTGCATTTTTGACTAATTTTGATACTTTTTTATCAAAATTTGATAATATTTTTACCAAAAAAACGAAGTTTTCATCAAAAATAAGCAAATCTGTAATTGTCGGTAACTAGATTATAATTTTTTACAAGAAATTTTGAAATCTGAAAATATTTCGAGCATCCTCGTATATTTTTCAAAAAAAATTGCATTTTTGACTAGTTTTTATCCTTTATTATCAAAATTTGATAATATTTTTACCATAAAAACAAAGTTTTCATCAAAAATAAGCAAATCTGTAATTGTTGGTAACTAGATTATAGTTTTTTACACTAAATTTTGAAATCTGCAAATATTTCGAGCATCCTCGTATATTTTTCAAAAAAAATTGCATTTTTGACTAATTTTGATACTTTTTTATCAAAATTTGATAATATTTTTACCAAAAAAACGAAGTTTTCATCAAAAATAAGCAAATCTGTAATTGTCGGTAACTAGATTATAATTTTTTACAAGAAATTTTGAAATCTGAAAATATTTCGAGCATCCTCGTATATTTTTCAAAAAAAATTGCATTTTTGACTAGTTTTTATCCTTTATTATCAAAATTTGATAATATTTTTACCAAAAAAACAAAGTTTTCATCAAAAATAAGCAAATCTGTAATTGTCGGTAACTAGATTATAGTTTTTTTACACTAAATTTTGAAATCTGCAAATATTTCGAGCATCCTCGTATATTTTTCAAATAAAATTGCATTTTTGACTAATATTATTAAAATTTGATAATATTTTTACCAAAAAACCAAAATTTTTATCACAAATAAGCAAATCTGTGATTGTCGGTAACTAGTTTATAGTTTTTTACACAAAATTTTAAAATCTGCAAATATTTCGAGCATCCTCGTATATTTTTCAAAAAAAATTGCATTTTTGACTAATTTTGATACTTTTTTATCAAAATTTGATAATATTTTTACCAGAAAAACAAAATTTTTATTACAAATAAGCAAATCTGTAATTGTCGGTAACTAGTTTAAAGTTTTTTACACTAAATTTTAAAATCTGCAAATATTTCTAGCATCCTCGTATATTTTTCAAAAAAAATTGCATTTTTGACTAATATTTATACTTTATAATCAAAATTTGATAATATTTTTACCAAAAAACCAAAATTTTCATCAAAAATAAGCAAATCTGTAACTGTCGGTACCTAGATGTTCAAATTTTGACAATTTTAACTTTCAAATTGTGACAATTTTAACATTTGACAATCTAATTTTGTCAATTTAGACATTTGACGATCAAATTTTGACAATTTTGAGATTTAAAGTTCAAATTTTGACAGTTTTGACATTTGAAGTTCAAATTTTAACAGTTTTAATATTTGAAAGTCTTATTTTGACATTTGACGTTTAAATTTGGACAGTTTTAACATTTGAAGTTTAAATTTTGACAATTGACGTTTACATTTGGACAAGTATGACATTTGACAATCTAATTTTAACAAATACGACATTTGACGTCCTAATGTTGACATTTGATATTCAAATTTTGACAATATTGATATTTGATATTCTAATTTTGACAAACATGACATTTAACGTTCAAATTTTGACAGTTTTAATATTTGAAGTTCACATGTGACATTTAAATTTTGACAAATATGACATTCCACGTTCAAATTTTGACAATTTTAACATTTAACGTTCAAATTTGGACAAATATGACATTTGACGTTTAAACTTTGAAAATTTTATAGAAAATGTTTGATAATATTGACATTTGACACTTCAAATATGACACTTTAAACATTTGACTAAATGACATTTTTTGACAACAAATTTAGAAATCTGCAAATATATCGACCATCCTCGTATATTTTTCAAAAAAATTGCATTTTTGACTGGTTTTAATACTTTATTATTAAAATTTGATAATATTTTTACCAAAACAACAAAATTTTTATCAAAAATAAGCAAATCTGTAATTGTCGGTAACTAGATTATAGTTTTTTACAATAAATTTTAAAATCTGCAAATATTTCGACCATCCTCGTATATTTTTTTAAAAAAATTCCATTTTTGACTACTTTTTATACTTTTTTATCAAAATTTGATACTATTGTGACCAGAAAACCAAAATTTTCATTAAAAATAAGCAAATCTGTAATTGTCGGTAACTAGATTAGAGTTTTTTACAATATTCTCGATTGGGTGTAAATGTTCCGTCATCATAATTGACAGTTGCGTTGACATTTGTCAGAATTTCTCTAAAAAAAAAATTAATGAACAATCTGTTAATTCTTCTTCTTTTTTTGGGTAAAATCGTATAAATGAGCCTGATAGATGTCAAAAATTTTAAATCTGGTTATATTTTGGACATCCTGTATTATTTTAGAATAAAAATCGATAAATGAGGTTAGTTAATCGATTATAAACACAAATTATTCAATATTTTTGCGAAATATATCATAAAATCGATTTTCTGTTAAAAAGTGGCCTTGAACGTTATAGAAAAAGTTGCTAATTTTTATAAAATTTAGGTATTTGAATAAAAATATGATTAAATTTGAATAGAAAACTGTTAAAATTTGTCAAAAATACAATTTTTTTCAAAAAATATCGAAGGATGTTCGAAATATACGCAGATTTCAAAAACTATACAAATGAGTGTTCGATCTGTCAAAAATTTAAAATCCGCTTATATTTTAAACATCCTGTATTATTTACGATTAAAAATCGATAAATAAGCTAAATTAATCGATTATAAACACAAATTAATCGATATTTTCTGAAAAATCGCGATTTTTATTAAATTCCTGACAATTCTTCTTTTTCTCAGTGAGCATGACAGATGTCAAAAATTAAAAATCTGCTTATATTTTAAACATCCTGTATTATTTATGAACAAAAATTGATAAATAAGCATGATTAATCGATTATTAATCTAAATTAATCGATATTTTCATAAAAATTGGGATTTTTTTTGCAAAATACATCAAAAAATCCATTTTCTGTCAAAAATTGGCCTTGAACGTTATAGAAAAAGATGCTAATTTAAAAAAAAATAGTTTTTTGATAAAAATATGATTAAATTTGAATAGAAAACTGTTAAAATTTGTCAAAAATGCAATTTTTTTCAAAAAATATGAAAGGATGTTCGAAATATACGCAGATTTCAAAAATTATACAAATGAGAGTTTGATCTGTCAAGAATTAAAAATCCGCTTATATTTTAAACATCCTTTATTATTTACGATTAAAAATCGATAAATAAGCTAAATTAATCGATTATGAACACAAAGTAATCGATATTTTCATTAAAAATTGCGATTTTATTAAATATCTGACAATTCTTCTTCTTTTTCTTAGTAACCATGACAGTTTTCAAAAATTAAAAATCCGCTTATATTTCAAACATCCTTCATTATTTACAATTAAAACTCGATAAATAAGCTTAATTAATCGATTATAAACACAAATTAATCGATATTTTCATTAAATATTGCGATTTTATTCAATATCTGACAATTCTTCTTCTTTTTCTTAGTGAGCATGACAAATGTCAAAAATTTTTACAATAAACTCCCTCAATTTTCGGAATTTTCAAAAAATTCAAAAAGTTTCTGAATCAGTAGAAAATTCTCTATCAAACTCAAAAAACCACATTTTGATATCTTCTTAGGATTTTAAGATATCGATATCTCAATTTTAAGATATGTTCAAAAAATCTAATATAGCGTTTCTCGCTTATTTTTTTAAATTTTTTTTTTTTTAAATTTCAACTTTTTATACAAATAAACAATCTAACATTTGCTAGACAATAAACAAATTCTGTTAATTAAACGCAAATTTTGTACGTCATATTCCAAAAATTAATTATAGAGAAGATAGAATTAAGAATCGCCATCAAAAACAAATGTAAAATAAATTCAAATTAATGGGTTGGACCATAAAAAAAAATAAAATTTGTCATTTGCGTCACCATAAAAACGAGTTTTTTTATTTACTCTTTATCATATAAACCCCCCTCCCACTCGCCCCCTCTTAACCCCACCATTTTATCAAATCTTAGCGAGCGAGCGTGTTTCTTTTAAATAACCGGAATTTGACTCGAATAACTTTATTTCTTAAATAAACTTTTAACAATTATTTACAATTCAAATGTTTATGTGAAAATTACGTCATTTTTTGGTGGAATTTTGTGAATTTTTTGGATTTTTTGGTGGAATTTTTGGATTTGTTTTGTGTGGTTTGTGAGTGTGTCGTTTTATTGTGATTTTTTGAAATAAGAGATTATTTGAAGATGAAAGAAATTCGGTATAGTTATAATGGAAGTAAGCTTATTATTATTATTATTATTATTATTATTTTAATAAGAAAATTAGAAAATAAGTTTGGAAAAAAAAAAGATGAAAAATTTGGTTAAAAATCGTAGAAAAGTAAAAAAATTCGAGAAACCCCGTAAAACTTTCAAATTTCTCATAATTTTTGTAAATTTTTTATTTTTCCGCTACTTTTTCGATTTTTTTTTTTTTCAGAATTTTCAATTTCAATATCCCAAAAACCAAAAAAAATATCAAAAAACGGTTTTAGCATTTTGATTAAAGTTTTAAGCTTTATTCAAATTCTATTTTAAAAATTTTCAAAAATCTTAAAAAACAACCGACTAACGCAACATTCGATTTTTAGAATTTTCAAAAAAAAAGTAGATTTCGATATCTCAAAAACCAAAAAGGATATTAAAAAATGGTTTTCATATTTTGAATACACTTTTTATCCACATTCAAAATCCGTTTTGAAATTTTCAAAAATCTTAAAAAACAACCGAGAAACGCTATACTCGATTTGTTCTCAAAAATTCCAAAAACAAAAAACGAGATATCGATATCTCAAAAACTAAAAAAGATATCAAAAAACGGTTTTCACTTGTTGATTATACTTTTCATCCACATTCAAAATCCATTTTGAAATTTTCAAAAATCTTAAAAAACAACCGAAAAACGCTATAATCGATTTTTTTTCTCAAAAATTTCAACAACAAAAAACGAGATATCGATATCTCAAAAACCAAAAAAGATATCAAAAAACGGTTTTCATATTTTGAATACACTTTTTATTCACATACAAAATCCATTTTGAAATTTTCAAAAATCTTAAAAAACAATCGAGAAACGCTATACTCGATTTTTTCTCAAATATTCCAACAACAAAAAACGAGATATCGATATCTCAAAAACTAAAAAAGATATCAAAAAACGGTTTTCACATTTTGAATACACTTTTTATTCACATTCAAAATCCATTTTGAAATTTTCAAAAATCTTAAAAAACAACCGAAAAACGCTATACTCGATTTTTGCTCAAAAATTCCAACAACAAAAAACGAGATATCGATATCTCAAAAACCAAAAAAGATATCAAAAAACTGTTTTCATATTTTGAATACACTTTTTATCCACATTCAAAATCCATTTTGAAATTTTCAAAAATCTTAAAAAACAACCGAGAAACGCTATACTCGATTTTTTTCTCAAATATTCCAACAACAAAAAACGAGATATCGATATCTCAAAAACTAAAAAAGATATCAAAAAACGGTTTTCACTTGTTGATTATACTTTTCATCCACATTCAAAATCCATTTTAAAATTTTCAAAAATCTTAAAAAACAACCGAGAAACGCTATACTCGATTTGTTCTCAAAAATTCCAAAAACAAAAAACGAGATATCGATATCTCAAAAACTAAAAAAGATATCAAAAAACGGTTTTCACTTGTTGATTATACTTTTCATCCACATTCAAAATCCATTTTAAAATTTTCAAAAATCTTAAAAAACAACCGAAAAACGCTATACTCGATTTTTTCTCAAAAATTCCAAAAACAAAAAACGAGATATCGATATCTCAAAAACTAAAAAAGATATCAAAAAACGGTTTTCATATTTTAAATACACTTTTTATCCACATTCAAAATCCATTTTGAAATTTCCAAAAATTTTAAAAAACAACCGAAAAACGCTATACTCGATTTTTTCTCAAATATTCCAACAACAAAAAACGAGATATCGATATCTCAAAAACTAAAAAAGATATCAAAAAACGGTTTTCATATTTTGAATATACTTTTTATCCACATTCAAAATCCATTTTGAAATTTTCAAAAATCTTAAAAAACAACCGAGAAACGCTATACTCGATTTTTTTCTTAAAAATTCCAACAACAAAAAACGAGATATCGATATCTCAAAAACCAAAAAAGATATCAAAAAACGGTTTTCATATTTTAAATACACTTTTTATCCACATTCAAAATCCATTTTGAAATTTTCAAAAATCTTAAAAAACAACCGAGAAACGCTATACTCGATTTTTGCTCAAAAATTCCAATAACAAAAAACGAGATATCGATATCTCAAAAACCAAAAAAGATATCAAAAAACGGTTTTCATGTTTTGAATACACTTTTTATCCACATTCAAAATCCATTTTGAAATTTTCAAAAATCTTAAAAAACAACCGAGAAACGCTATACTCGATTTTTTTCTCAAATATTCCAACAACAAAAAACGAGATATCGATATCTCAAAAACTAAAAAAGATATCAAAAAACGGTTTTCATATTTTGAATACAATTTTTATCCACATTCAAAATCCATTTTGAAATTTTCAAAAATCTTAAAAAACAACCGAAAAACGCTATACTCGATTTTTTCTCAAAAATTCCAAAAACAAAAAACGAGATATCGATATCTCAAAAACTAAAAAAGATATCAAAAAACGGTTTTCACATTTTGAATACACTTTTTATCCACATTCAAAATCCATTTTGAAATTTTCAAAAATCTTAAAAAACAACCGAAAAACGCTATACTCGCATTTTTCTCAAAAATTCCAACAAAAAACAAGATATCGATATCTCAAAAACCAAAAAAGATATCAAAAAACTGTTTTCATATTTTGAATACACTTTTTATCCACATTCAAAATCCATTTTGAAATTTTCAAAAATCTTAAAAAACAACCGAGAAACGCTATACTCGATTTGTTCTCAAAAATTCCAACAACAAAAAACGAAATATCGATATCTCAAAAACTAAAAAAGATATCAAAAAACGGTTTTCACTTGTTGATTATACTTTTCATCCACATTCAAAATCCATTTTAAAATTTTCAAAAATCTTAAAAAACAACCGAAAAACGCTATACTCGATTTTTTCTCAAAAATTCCAAAAACAAAAAACGAGATATCGATATCTCAAAAACTAAAAAAGATATCAAAAAACGGTTTTCATATTTTAAATACACTTTTTATCCACATTCAAAATCCATTTTGAAATTTCCAAAAATCTTAAAAAACAACCGAAAAACGCTATACTCGATTTTTTCTCAAATATTCCAACAACAAAAAACGAGATATCGATATCTCAAAAACTAAAAAAGATATCAAAAAACGGTTTTCATATTTTAAATACACTTTTTATCCACATTCAAAATCCATTTTGAAATTTCCAAAAATCTTAAAAAACAACCGAGAAACGCTATACTCGATTTTTTCTCAAATATTCCAACAAAAAACGAGATATCGATATCTCAAAAACCAAAAAAGATATCAAAAAACTGTTTTCATATTTTGAATACACTTTTTATCCACATTCGAAATCCATTTTGAAATTTTCAAAAATCTTAAAAAACAACCGAGAAACGCTATACTCGATTTTTTCTCAAAAATGCCAACAACAAAAAACGAGATATCGATATCTCAAAAACGAAAAAAGATATCAAAAAACGGTTTTCACTTGTTGATTATACTTTTCATCCACATTCAAAATCCATTTTAAAATTTTCAAAAATCTTAAAAAACAACCGAGAAACGCTATACTCGATTTTTTTCTCAAATATTCCAACAACAAAAAACGAGATATCGATATCTCAAAAACTAAAAAAGATATCAAAAAACGGTTTTCATATTTTGAATACAATTTTTATCCACATTCAAAATCCATTTTGAAATTTTCAAAAATCTTAAAAAACAACCGAAAAACGCTATACTCGATTTTTTCTCAAAAATTCCAAAAACAAAAAACGAGATATCGATATCTCAAAAACTAAAAAAGATATCAAAAAACGGTTTTCACATTTTGAATACACTTTTTATCCACATTCAAAATCCATTTTGAAATTTTCAAAAATCTTAAAAAACAACCGAAAAACGCTATACTCGCATTTTTCTCAAAAATTCCAACAAAAAACAAGATATCGATATCTCAAAAACCAAAAAAGATATCAAAAAACTGTTTTCATATTTTGAATACACTTTTTATCCACATTCAAAATCCATTTTGAAATTTTCAAAAATCTTAAAAAACAACCGAGAAACGCTATACTCGATTTGTTCTCAAAAATTCCAACAACAAAAAACGAAATATCGATATCTCAAAAACTAAAAAAGATATCAAAAAACGGTTTTCACTTGTTGATTATACTTTTCATCCACATTCAAAATCCATTTTGAAATTTCCAAAAATCTTAAAAAACAACCGAAAAACGCTATACTCGCATTTTTCTCAAAAATTCCAAAAACAAAAAACGAGATATCGATATCTCAAAAACTAAAAAAGATATCAAAAAACGGTTTTCACTTGTTGATTATACTTTTCATCCACATTCAAAATCCATTTTAAAATTTTCAAAAATCTTAAAAAACAACCGAAAAACGCTATACTCGATTTTTTCTCAAAAATTCCAAAAACAAAAAACGAGATATCGATATCTCAAAAACTAAAAAAGATATCAAAAAACGGTTTTCATATTTTAAATACACTTTTTATCCACATTCAAAATCCATTTTGAAATTTCCAAAAATCTTAAAAAACAACCGAAAAACGCTATACTCGATTTTTTCTCAAATATTCCAACAACAAAAAACGAGATATCGATATCTCAAAAACTAAAAAAGATATCAAAAAACGGTTTTCATATTTTAAATACACTTTTTATCCACATTCAAAATCCATTTTGAAATTTCCAAAAATCTTAAAAAACAACCGAGAAACGCTATACTCGATTTTTTCTCAAATATTCCAACAAAAAACGAGATATCGATATCTCAAAAACCAAAAAAGATATCAAAAAACTGTTTTCATATTTTGAATACACTTTTTATCCACATTCGAAATCCATTTTGAAATTTTCAAAAATCTTAAAAAACAACCGAGAAACGCTATACTCGATTTTTTCTCAAAAATGCCAACAACAAAAAACGAGATATCGATATCTCAAAAACGAAAAAAGATATCAAAAAACGGTTTTCACTTGTTGATTATACTTTTCATCCACATTCAAAATCCATTTTAAAATTTTCAAAAATCTTAAAAAACAACCGAAAAACGCTATACTCGATTTTTTCTCAAATATTCCAACAACAAAAAACGAGATATCGATATCTCAAAAACTAAAAAAGATATCAAAAAACGGTTTTCATATTTTAAATACACTTTTTATCCACATTCAAAATCCATTTTGAAATTTCCAAAAATCTTAAAAAACAACCGAGAAACGCTATACTCGATTTTTTCTCAAATATTCCAACAAAAAACGAGATATCGATATCTCAAAAACCAAAAAAGATATCAAAAAACTGTTTTCATATTTTGAATACACTTTTTATCCACATTCGAAATCCATTTTGAAATTTTCAAAAATCTTAAAAAACAACCGAGAAACGCTATACTCGATTTTTTCTCAAAAATGCCAACAACAAAAAACGAGATATCGATATCTCAAAAACGAAAAAAGATATCAAAAAACGGTTTTCACTTGTTGATTATACTTTTCATCCACATTCAAAATCCATTTTAAAATTTTCAAAAATCTTAAAAAACAACCGAAAAACGCTATACTCGATTTTTTCTCAAATATTCCAACAACAAAAAACGAGATATCGATATCTCAAAAACCAAAAAAGATATCAAAAAACGGTTTTCATATTTTGAATACACTTTTTATCCACATTCAAAATCCATTTTGAAATTTTCAAAAATCTTAAAAAACAACCGAGAAACGCTATACTCGATTTTTTTCTCAAAAATTCCAACAACAAAAAACGAGATATCGATATCTCAAAAACTAAAAAAGATATCAAAAAACGGTTTTCATATTTTAAATACACTTTTTATCCACATTCAAAATCCATTTTGAAATTTCCAAAAATCTTAAAAAACAACCGAAAAACGCTATACTCGATTTTTTTTCTCAAAAATTCCAACAACAAAAAACGAGATATCGATATCTCAAAAACTAAAAAAGATATCAAAAAACGGTTTTCATATTTTAAATACACTTTTTATCCACATTCAAAATCCATTTTGAAATTTTCAAAAATCTTAAAAAACAACCGAGAAACGCTATACTCGATTTTTTCTCAAAAATTCCAACAAAAAACGAGATATCGATATCTCAAAAACTAAAAAAGATATCAAAAAACGGTTTTCATATTTTGAATACACTTTTTATTCACATTCAAAATCCATTTTGAAATTTTCAAAAATCTTAAAAAACAACCGAGAAACGCTATACTCGATTTTTTCTCAAATATTCCAACAACAAAAAACGAGATATCGATATCTCAAAAACTAAAAAAGATATCAAAAAACGGTTTTCATATTTTAAATACACTTTTTATCCACATTCAAAATCCATTTTGAAATTTTCAAAAATCTTAAAAAACAACCGAGAAACGCTATACTCGATTTTTTTCTTAAAAATTCCAATAACAAAAATCGAGATATCGATATCTCAAAAACCAAAAAAGATATCAAAAAACGGTTTTCATATTTTAAATACACTTTTTATCCACATTCAAAATCCATTTTGAAATTTTCAAAAATCTTAAAAAACAACCGAGAAACGCTATACTCGATTTTTTCTCAAAAATTCCAACAACAAAAAACGAGATATCGATATCTCAAAAACTAAAAAAGATATCAAAAAACGGTTTTTATATTTTAAATACACTTTTTATCCACATTCAAAATCCATTTTGAAATTTTCAAAAATCTTAAAAAACAACCGAAAAACGCTATACTCGATTTTTGCTCAAAAATTCCAACAACAAAAAACGAGATATCGATATCTCAAAAACGAAAAAAGATGTCAAAAAACGGTTTTCACATTTTGAATACACTTTTTATCCACATTCAAAATCCATTTTAAAATTTTTAAAAATCTTAAAAAGCAAATGACAAACGCAAATCATGATTTTTTGTAAATTTTTTCAAAAAAAGTTGTTTTCAATGATTCAAAAAACAAAAAAGATATCAAAACCAGATTTTTTGCATTTAATTACAAATTTCATTCTAATTCAGAATCTAATTAAAAATTTTCAAAAAAAATCTTAAAAAACAACCGACTAACGCCACATTATGATTTTCCTAATTTTTTCTCAATTTTTCTCCTCAAAAATCGCTCATTTTCCTCAAATTTTTCGATAAAATTGTCAAAAATCGCTCATTTTTGTTAATTTTTTCGATAAAATTAACAAAAATCGCTCATTTTCCTCAATTTTTTCGATAAAATCAACAAAAAACGCTCATTTTCCTCAATTTTTTCGGTAAAATCAACAAAAATCGCTCAACAAGATTATAACAAAAACCTTCATTTATTTATAAATAAATAAATAAATAAAAAATGTGAAAAAATAATTAATTTTTTGTTAATGAAATCCAAAAGTGGATATTCTTTGGTTGTCAAGGAAACACGGAATTTTTCTGTGCTAAAATAAATTAAAATGTTGGTCAAGGTAGGCGGCTATCGACTCTTTTAAATTCATCCTTTGCCTTAAAATTTATAAAAAAAAAAAAGAAATTGTAAATTTCCGTGTAAATAATTTATTCGATAAATAAACAAATTGAAAAAGATTTTTATTAATATAAATAACAAATTTATTAAAAATTCCGTTTTTTTTTTTTAAATAATTTATTATCAAATTTGAATTTCTATAAAGTGAATGAGAAGTAGAAAAAAAATTTTCAAAATTTTTCAAAATTTCAAAAAAGTCTTAAATCAGGATAGAATTTTGAATTGAATACAAAAAACCGCATCTCGATATCTTTTTTGGTTTTTGAGATATGACAATTTGGAAAAAAGCTCGAGTGTTTTTTTGAAAAATCGTCATAACTCGCTCAATTTTGGGAATTTTTGAAAAATTCAAAAAGTTTTTGAATCAGTAAAAAATTCTCTATTAAACTCAAAAAACCGCATTTTGATATCTTTTTTGGTTTTTGAGATATGAAAAATTAGAAAACTTATGAAAGTACGTAGAAAACGAAAAAATGGCATAACTCGCTCAATTTTTAAAATTTTTGAAAATTTTAAATTGGAATTTGAATGTGGATGAAATTTACATTCAAAAACCGAAAACTGCATTTTGATATCATTTTTGGTTTTCGAAATATCAAAAATCCGATAAAAAGCTCGTGTGTTTTTTTGAAAATTTGCTATAACTTGCTCAATTTTGGGAATTTTTCAAAATTTCAAAAAAATCTTGAATCAAGATCAAATTTAAAATCAAATCCAGAAAACCGCATTTTGATATCTTTTTTGGTTTTTGAGATATGACAATTTGGAAAAAAGCTCGAGTGTTTTTTCGAAAAATCACCATAACTCGCTTAATTTTAGGAGTTTTTGAAAAATTAAAAAAGTTTCTGAATCAGTACAAAATTCTCTATCAAACTCAAAAAACCGTTTTTTGATATCTTCTTTGGTTTTTGAGATATCAGAAATTTGAAAACTTATTAAAGTACGTAGAAAACGAAAAAATCGCATAACTCACTCAATTTTTAAAAATTTTCAAAATTTCAAAAAAACCTTGAAACAGGATCAAATTTGGAATAAAATCCAAAAAACCGCATTTCGATATCATTTTTGGTTTTTGAGATATGACAATTTGGAAAAAAGCTCGAGTGTTTTTTCGAAAAATTGTCATAACTCGCTCAATTTTGGGAATTTTTGAAAAATTAAAAAAGTTTCTGAATCAGTATAAAATTTTCTATTAAACTCAAAAAACCGCATTTTGATATCGTTTTTGGTTTTTGAGATATGCATATCTCATGTTTTTTGAAAACGTTAAAAATCGTGATTTTGAGATATTTTACTTGATTTTTAAGATTTTTGGAAATTTGAAAGTCGATTTTGAATAAAAAATAAATTTCAAATCAGATGCAAAAAATCGCATTTTAATATCTCCTTTACTTTTTGAGATATAGATATCTCGATTTTTTTCAAAATTTGCGAAATGGCGATAACTCACTCAATTTTCAAAATTTTTGAAAATTTTAAATTGGAATTTGAATGTGGATGAAATTTACATTCAAAAACCGAAAACTGCATTTTGATATCAATTTTGGTTTTCGATATATCAAAAATCCGATAAAAAGCTCGAGTGTTTTTTCGAAAATTTGCTATAACTTGCTTAATTTTGGGAATTTTTGAAAATTTCAAAAAAATCTTGAATGAGGAGAAAATTTTGAATCGATTACAAAAAACCACATTTTGATATCTTTTTTGGTTTTTAAGATATGACAATTTGGAGAAAAGCTCGAGTGTTTTTTCGAAAAATCGTCATAACTCGGTTAATTTTGGGAATTTTTGAAAAATTCAAAAAGTTTCTGAATCAGTAAAAAATTCTCTATCAAACTCAAAAAACCGCATTTTGATATCTTTTTTGGTTTTTGAGATATGAGAAATTTGAAAACTTATGAAAGTACGTAGAAAACTTATAAAAGTACGTAGAAAACGAAAAAATCGCATAACTCGCTCAATTTTCAAAATTTTTCAAAATTTCAAAAAAACCTTGAATAAGGATCAAATTTGTAATCAAATACAAAAAACCGTTTTTTGATATATTTTTTGGTTTTTGAGATATGACAATTTGGAAAAAAGCTCGTGTGTTTTTTAGAAAAATCGCCATAACTCGCTCAATTTTAGGAATTTTTAAAAAATTCAAAAAGTTTTTGAATCAGTACAAAATTCTCTATAAACCACAAAAAAACGCATTTTGATATCTTTTTTGGTTTTTGAGATATGCATATATCATGTTTTTTGAAAACGTTAAAAATCGTCATTTTGAGATATTTTACTTGATTTTTAAGATTTTTGGAAATTTGAAAGTCAATTTTGAATAAGAAATAAATTTCAAATCAGATGCAAAAAATCGCATTTTGATATCTCCTTTACTTTTTGAGATATAGATATCTCGATTTTTTCAAAATTTGCAAAATAGCGATAACTCACTCAATTTTGAAAATTTTTGAAAATTTCAAAATGGAATTTGAATGTGGATAAAAAGTGTATTCAAAATGTGAAAACCGCATTTTGATATCATTTTTGGTTTTTGAGATATGACAATTTGGAAAAAGCTCGTGGGTTTTTTCGAAAAATCGTCATAACTCGCTCAATTTTGGGAATTTTTAAGAAATTCAAAAAGTTTCTGAATTGGTATAAAATTCTCTATAAAACACAAAAAACCGCATTTTGATATCGTTTTTGGTTTTTGATATATGCATATCTCATGTTTTTTGAAAACGTTAAAAATCGTGATTTTGAGATATTTTACTTGATTTTTAAGATTTTTGGAAATTTGAAAGTCCATTTTGAATAAGAAATAAATTTCAAATCAGATGCAAAAAATCGCATTTTGATATCTCCTTTACTTTTTGAGATATAGATATCTCGATTTTTTTCAAAATTTGCGAAATGACGATAACTCACTCAATTTTCAAAATTTTTGAAAATTTTAAATTGGAATTTGAATGTGGATGAAATTTACATTCAAAAACCGAAAACTACATTTTGATATCATTTTTAGTTTTTGAAATATCAAAAATCCGATAAAAAGCTCAAGTGTTTTTTCGAAAATTTACTATAACTTGCTCAATTTTGGGAATTTTTGAAAATTTCAAAAAAATCTTGAATGAGGAGAAAATTTTGAATCCATTACAAAAAACCGCATTTTGATATCTTTTTTGGTTTTTGAGATATGAGAAATTTGAAAACTTATGAAAGTACGTAGAAAACTTATAAAAGTACGTAGAAAACGAAAAAATCGCATAACTCGCTCAATTTTCAAAATTTTTCAAAATTTCAAAAAAACCTTGAATAAGGATCAAATTTGTAATCAAATACAAAAAACCGTTTTTTGATATATTTTTTGGTTTTTGAGATATGACAATTTGGAAAAAAGCTCGTGTGTTTTTTAGAAAAATCGCCATAACTCGCTCAATTTTAGGAATTTTTAAAAAATTCAAAAAGTTTTTGAATCAGTAGAAAATTCTCTATAAACCACAAAAAAAACGCATTTTGATATCTTTTTTGGTTTTTGAGATATGCATATCTCATGTTTTTTGAAAACGTTAAAAATCGTGATTTTGAGATATTTTACTTGTTTTTTGAGTTTTTTGGAAATTTGAAAGTCGATTTTGAATAAGAAATAAATTTCAAATCAGAAGCAAAAAATCGCATTTTGATATCTCCTTTACTTTTTGAGATATAGATATCTCGATTTTTTTCAAAATTTGCGAAATGGCGATAACTCACTCAATTTTCAAAATTTTTGAAAATTTTAAATTGGAATTTGAATGTGGATGAAATTTACATTTAAAAACCGAAAACTGCATTTTGATATCATTTTTGGTTTTTGAAATATCAAAAATCCGATAAAAAGCTCGAGTGTTTTTTCAAAAATTTGTTATAACTTGCTCAATTTTGGGAATTTTTGAAAATTTCAAAAAAATCTTGAATGAGGAGAAAATTTTGAATCCATTACAAAAAACCGCATTTTGATATCTTTTTTGGTTTTTGAGATATGAGAAATTTGAAAACTTATGAAAGTACGTAGAAAACTTATAAAAGTACGTAGAAAACGAAAAAATCGCATAACTCGCTCAATTTTTAAAATTTTTTAAAATTTCAAAAAAACCTTGAAACAGGATCAAATTTGGAATCCAATCAAAAAAACCGCATTTCGATATCATTTTTGGTTTTTGAGATATGACAATTTGGAAAAAAGCTCGAGTGTTTTTTCGAAAAATTGTCATATCTCGCTGAATTTTGGGAATTTTTAAAAAATTCAAAAAGTTTCTGAATCAGTATAAAATTCTCTATAAAACTCAAAAAACCGCATTTTGATATCTTTTTTGGTTTTTGAGATATGCATATTTCATGTTTTTTGAAAACGTTAAAAATCGTCATTTTGAGATATTTTACTTGATTTTTAAGATTTTTGGAAATTTGAAAGTCGATTTAGAATAAGAAATAAATTTCAAATCAGATACAAAAAACCGCATTTTGATATCTCCTTTACTTTTTGAGATATAGATATCTCGATTTTTTTCAAAATTTGCGAAATGGCGATAACTCACTCAATTTTCAAAATTTTTGAAAATTTTAAATTGGAATTTGAATGTGGATGAAATTTACATTCAAAAACCGAAAACTGCATTTTGATAGCATTTTTGGTTTTTGAAATATCAAAAATCCGATAAAAAGCTCGAGTGTTTTTTTCGAAAAATCGCCATAACTCGCTTAATTTTAGGAATTTTTGGAAAATTGAACAAGTTTCTAAATCAGTATAAAATTCTCTATCAAACTCAAAAAACCGCATTTTGATATCTTTTTTGGTTTTTGAGATATGCATATTTCATGTTTTTTGAAAACGTTAAAAATCGTGATTTTGAGATATTTTACTTGTTTTTTGAGATTTTTGGAAATTTGAAAGTTGATTTTGAATAAGAAATAAATTTCAAATCAGATACAAAAAATCGCATTTCGATATCTCCTTTACTTTTTGAGATATAGATATCTCGATTTTTTTCAAAATTTGCGAAATGGCGATAACTCACTCAATTTTCAAAATTTTTGAAAATTTTAAATTGGAATTTGAATGTGGATGAAATTTAAATTGAAAAACCGAAAACTGCATTTTGATAGCATTTTTGGTTTTTGAAATATCAAAAATCCGATAAAAAGCTCGAGTGTTTTTTCGAAAATTTGCTATAACTTGCTCAATTTTGGGAATTTTTGAAATTTTCAAAAAAATCTTGAATGAGGAGAAAATTTTGAATCCATTACAAAAAACCGCATTTTGATATCTTTTTTGGTTTTTGAGATATGCATATCTCATGTTTTTTGAAAACGTTAAAAATCGTGATTTTGAGATATTTTACTTGTTTTTTGAGTTTTTTGGAAATTTGAAAGTCGATTTTGAATAAGAAATAAATTTCAAATCAGAAGCAAAAAATCGCATTTTGATATCTCCTTTACTTTTTGAGATATAGATATCTCGATTTTTTTCAAAATTTGCGAAATGGCGATAACTCACTCAATTTTCAAAATTTTTGAAAATTTTAAATTGGAATTTGAATGTGGATGAAATTTAAAATCAAAAACCGAAAACTGTATTTTGATATAATTTTTGGTTTTTGAAATATCAAAAATCCGATAAAAAGCTCGAGTGTTTTTTCGAAAATTTGCTATAACTTGCTCAATTTTGGGAATTTTTGAAAATTTCAAAAAAATCTTGAAACAGGATCAAATTTGGAATCCAATCAAAAAAACCGCATTTTGATATCTTTTTTGGTTTTTGAGATATGAGAAATTTGAAAACTTATGAAAGTACGTAGAAAACTTATAAAAGTACGTAGAAAACGAAAAAATCGCATAACTCGCTCAATTTTTAAAATTTTTTAAAATTTCAAAAAAACCTTAAAACGGGATCAAATTTGGAATCCAATCAAAAAAACCGCATTTCGATATCATTTTTGGTTTTTGAGATATGACAATTTGGAAAAAAGCTCTAGTGTTTTTTCGAAAAATTGTCATAACTCGCTCAATTTTGGGAATTCTTGAAAAATTCAAAAAGTTTCTGAATCAGTATAAAATTCTCTATAAAACTCAAAAAACCGCATTTTGATATCTCTTTTGGTTTTTGAGAAATGCATATCTCTTTTTTTTTGAAAACGTTAAAAATCGTGATTTTGAGATATTTTACTTGATTTTTAAGATTTTTGGAAATTTGAAAGTCGATTTTGAATAAGAAATAAATTTCAAATCAGATGCAAAAAATCGCATTTTGATATCTCCTTTACTTTTTGAGATATAGATATCTCGATTTTTTTCAAAATTTGCGAAATTGCGATAACTCACTCAATTTTTAAAATTTTTGAAAATTTTAAATTGGAATTTGAATGTGGATGAAATTTAAATTCAAAAACCGAAAACTGCATTTTGATATCATTTTTGGTTTTTGAAATATCAAAAAATCCGATAAAAAGCCCGAGTGTTTTTTCGAAAATTTGCTATAACTTGCTCAATTTTGGGAATTTTTGAAACTTTCAAAAAAATCTTGAATGAGGAGAAAATTTTGAATCCATTACAAGAAACCGCATTTTGATATCGTTTTTGGTTTTTGAGATATGAGAAATTAGAAAACTTATGACAGTACGTAGAAAACTTATAAAAGTACGTAGAAAACGAAAAAATCGCATAACTCGCTCAATTTTCAAAATTTTTCAAAATTTCAAAAAAACCTTGAATAAGCATCAAATTTGTAATCAAATACAAAAAACCGTTTTTTGATATATTTTTTGGTTTTTGAGATATGACAATTTGGAAAAAAGCTCGTGTGTTTTTTAGAAAAATCGCCATAACTCGCTCAATTTTAGGAATTTTTAAAAAATTCAAAAAGTTTTTGAATCAGTACAAAATTCTCTATAAACCACAAAAAAACGCATTTTGATATCTTTTTTGGTTTTTGAGATATGCATATCTCATGTTTTTTGAAAACGTTAAAAATCGTGATTTTGAGATATTTTACTTGATTTTTAAGATTTTTGGAAATTTGAAAGTCGATTTTGAATAAGAAATAAATTTCAAATCAGATGCAAAAAATCGCATTTTGATATCTCCTTTACTTTTTGAGATATAGATATCTCGATTTTTTCAAAATTTGCGAAATGGCGATAACTCACTCAATTTTCAAAATTTTTGAAAATTTTAAATTGGAATTTGAATGTGGATGAAATTTACATTTAAAAACCGAAAACTGCATTTTGATAGCATTTTTGGTTTTTGAAATATCAAAAATCCGATAAAAAGCTCGGGTGTTTTTTCGAAAATTTGCTATAACTTGCTCAATTTTGGGAATTTTTGAAAATTTCAAAAAAATCTTGAATAAGGAGAAAATTTTGAATCCATTACAAAAAACCGCATTTTGATATCTTTTTTGGTTTTTGAGATATGAGAAATTTGAAAACTCATGAAAGTACGTAGAAAACTTATAAAAGTACGTAGAAAACGAAAAAATCGCATAACTCGCTCAATTTTCAAAATTTTTTAAAATATCAAGAAAACCTTGAATCAGGATCAAATTTGGAATCAAATCCAAAAAACCGCATTTTGATATCATTTTTGGTTTTTGAGATATGACAATTTGGAAAAAGCTCGAGTGTTTTTTCGAAAAATTGTCATAACTCGCTCAATTTTGGGAATTTTTGAAAAATTCAAAAAGTTTCTGAATCAGTATAAAATTCTATATAAAACTCAAAAAACCACATTTTGATATCTTTTTTGGTTTTTGAGATAGGCATATCTCATGTTTTTTGAAAACGTTAAAAATCGTGATTTTGAGATATTTTACTTGTTTTTTGAGATTTTTGAAAATTTGAAAGTCGATTTTGAATAAGAAATAAATTTCAAATCAGATGCAAAAAATCGCATTTTGATATCTCCTTTACTTTTTGAGATATAGATATCTCGATTTTTTTAAAAATTTGCGAAATGGCGATAACTTACTCAATTTTCAAAATTTTTTAAAATTTCGAAAAAACCTTGAATAAGGATCAAATGTGTAATCAAATCCAAAAAACCGTTTTTTGATATCTTTTTTGGTTTTTGAGATATCGATATCTCGTTTTTTGTTTTTGAAATTTTTTTGAGAAAAAATCGAGTATAGCGTTTTTCGGTTGTTTTTTAAGATTTTTGAAAATTTCAAAATGGATTTTGAATATGGATAAAAAGTGTATTCAAAATATGAAAACCGTTTTTTGATATCTTTTTTGGTTTTTGAGATATCGATATCTCGTTTTTTGTTTTTGAAATTTTTTTCAGAAAAAATCGAGTATAGCGTTTTTCGGTTGTTTTTTAAGATTTTTGAAAATTTCAAAATGGATTTTGAATATGGATAAAAAGTGTATTCAAAATATGAAAACCGTTTTTTGATATCTTTTTTGGTTTTTGAGATATCGATATCTCGTTTTTTGTTTTTGAAATTTTTTTCAGAAAAAATCGAGTATAGCGTTTTTCGGTTGTTTTTTAAGATTTTTGAAAATTTCAAAATGGATTTTGAATGTGGATAAAAACTGTATTCAAAATATGAAATCCAAATTTTAATATCTTTTATGGTTTTTGAGATATCGAAATCTACTTTTTCTGTAGAAAAATTTTTATTTTTCCACAGAAAAAACTCAATAACTCCGCCATTTTTCAACCAATTTCGAAAATTCAAAAAATTTTCAAAAATAGCACAAAAATTCTATCCAAAAACAAAAAAAAAATTATCCAAATTTAAACACGTGTTTCTGTTGATAAAATTGCTATTTTTGATTATTTTCTAAATGGATTTTTGGAAATTTTGATTTCCTGTTTATTATTTTTTTAAATAAACAAAATTAATATTATTAACAATATAACACAATTTAATTAACATTATAAATATAAAAATAGTCGAATGTTTATTGTTTATATAGAAAGCAATATCATGTTTTTATAAATGTAAACATAACAAAAGTTATCAATAATTATATATTTAATTGCAATTAAAACTTTAATTATCTTTCTCTTTAGAATATTGCTTTGCTTTTATGTCTATAAATGTGAATAAATGACCTTTTATATACAAAAATATTGATTTCTATTTTTCATATTTATATTTCTCTATTTATAGAAATCGGGTTATATCAATAAATAATGTTTATGGGATCAAAATTTAAAAAGAAATGGGTCAAAATTGATAAAAAATTGAAAAAATTTAAAAAAAATATTTATAAAAAAAAACGAAAAAGCGCTCGGACTATTTAGAATTTCAATTGGAAAATAGTCAAGGCGCTTAAATGGAAATTATTTAATATAAATTAAAATAAATAATTTTTAAAAGAAAAAAAAGTGAAATTGATGAAATGATAGGTCGCACTATATAGTTTCATTTGATAATAAAAAAGTTTACCTTTTTTTCGAAAACGGTTCTGGATAGAAAAAAATTGATTACATTTTTGGATTTTTGAGACCAATTTACCCTTAAATGATAGGTCGCACTAGGTACTTTTACTTGATAATAAAAAAGTTTATATTTTTTTCGAAAACGGTTTGCGATAGAAAAAAACTAGTTTCATTTTTGGATTTTTTAGACAATTTTACCCTTAAATGATAAGTCGCACTATATAGTTTAAATTAATAATAAAAAAGTTTACATTTTTTTTCGAAAACGGTTTACGGTAGAAAAAAACTAATTACATTTTTGGATTTTTGAGATGAATTTACCCTTAAATGATAGGTCGCACTATATACTTTTAATTGATAATAAAAAAGTTTATATTTTATTCGAAAACGGTTTGCGATAGAAAAAAACTAATTTCATTTTTGGATTTTTCAGACAATTTTACCCTTAAATGATAGGTCGCACTATATAGTTTAAATTAATAATAAAAAGTTTAAATTTTTTTCGAAAACGGTTTACGGTAGAAAAAAACTAATTACATTTTTGGATTTTTGAGATGAATTTACCCTTAAATGATAGGTCGCACTATATAGTTTTAAATAATAATAAAAATGTTTTATTTTTTTTCGAAAATGGTTTAGGATAGAAAAAACCTAATTACAGGTTTGGATTCTTGATACCATTTTACCCTTAAATGATAGGTCGCACTATACAATTTAAATTAATAATAAAAAGTTTACATTTTTTTCGAAAACGGTTGTAGATAGAAGAATATTGATTACATTTTTGGAATTTTGAGATCAATTTACCGTTAAATGACAGGTCGCACTATATACTTTTACTTGATATTAAAAAAGTTTATATTTTTTTCGAAAACGGTTTTAGATATAAGAAAATTGATAACATTTTTGGATTTTTGAGATCAATTTACTCTTAAATGATAGGTCGCACTATGTACTTTTACTTGATAATAAAAAACTTTATATTTTTTTCGAAAACGGTTTGCGATAGAAAAAAACTAATTTCATTTTTGGATTTTTCAGACAATTTTACCCTTAAATGATAGGTCGCACTATACAATTTAAATTAATAATAAAAAAGTTTACATTTTTTTTAAAAACGGTTCTAGATAGAAGAATATTGATTACATTTTTGGATTTTTGAGATCGATTTACCCTTAAATGATAGGTCGCACTATACAGTTTAAATTAAAAATAAAGAAGTTTACATTTTTTTCGAAAACGGTTCTGGATAGAAGAAAATTGATTACATTTTTGTATTTTTGAGATCAATTTACCCTTAAATGATAGATCGCACTATGTACTTTTACTTTATAATAAAAAAGTTTATATTTTTTTCGAAAACGGTTTGCGAGAGAAAAAAACTAATTTCATTTTTGAATTTTTCAGACAATTTTACCCTTAAATAATAGGTCGCACTATATAGTTTTAAATGATAATAAAATGTTCGAAAACGGTTAAGGTTAGAAAAAAACTAATTACATTTTTGTATTTTTCAGACAATTTTATTCTTAAATGATAGGTCGCACTATATAGCTTAAATTAATAATAAAAAGTTTACATTTTTTTCGAAAACAGTTTACGGTAGAAAAAAACTAATTACATTTTTGGATTTTTGAGATGAATTTACCATTAAATAATAGTTCACACTATGTACTTTTATTTGATAATAAAAAGTTTATAATTTTTTCGAAAACTGTTTGCGATAGAAAAAAACTTATTTTATTTTTGAATTTTTCAGTCAATTTCACCCTTAAATGATAGGTCGCACTATAGAGTTTACATTGATAATAAAAAAATTGAAATTTTTTTGAAAACGGTTCTAGATAGAAGAAAATTGATTACATATTTGGATTTTTGAGATCATTTTACCCTTAAATGATAGGTCGCATTATATAGTTTAAATTAATCATAAAAAAGTTAACATTTTTATTGGTAAATAGTCAGGGCGCTTAAGTAGAAATTATTTAATATAAATTAAAATAAATAGTTTTTAAACGAAAATAAATTAAAATTGATAAAATAAGAAAATTAAAAAAACAACGAAATTGTATCGAAAAAGTTGAAAAAAAAACGAAAAATTGGTATTGAAGCGCTCGGACTATTTAGAATTTAAATTGGAAAATAGTCAGGGCGCTTAAATGGACATTATTTAATAAAAATGAAAATAAATAATTTTTAAAGGAAAAAAAGTTGAAATTGATGAAATATCGAAAAAAAAAACGAAAATTGAGGAAAAATGTGAGAAAAATTGAAAAAAACAAGAAAAAGTATAAAAAAAACAAAATTTAATCGAAAAAAGGTAAAAAAAATGAAAAATTGTTATTGAAGCGCTCGGACTATTTCGAATTTAAATTAGTATTAGTCTGGGCGCTTAAATCGAAATTATTTAATAAACATGAAAATAAATAATTTTTAAAAGAAAAAAAAGTTGAAATTGATGAAATGATAGGTCGCACTATATAGTTTCATTTGATAATAAAAAAGTTTACATTTGTTTGAAAACGGTTCTGGATAGAAGAAAATTGATTACATTTTTGGATTTTTGAAATCATTTTACCCTTAAATGATAGGTCGCACTATACAGTTTAAATTAATAATAAAAATGTTTACATTTTTTCGAAAACGGTTCTGGATAGAAGAAAATTGATTACATTTTTGGATTTTTGAGATCAATTTACCCTTAAATGATAGGTCGCACTGTGTACTTTTACTTGATAATAAAAAAGTTTATATTTTTTCGAAAACGGTTTGAGATAGAAAAAAACTAATTTCATTTTTGGATTGTTCAGACAATTTCACCCTTAAATAATAGGTCGCACTATATAGTTTTAAATGATATTAAAAAAGTTCGAAAACGGTTAAGGTTAGAAAAAAACTAATTACATTTTGGGTTTTTTCAGACAATTTTACTATCATATGATAGGTCGCACTATATAGTTTAAATTAATAATAAAAAACGGTTTACGGTAGAAAAAAACTAATTACATTTTTGGATTTTTGAGATGAATTTACCCTTAAATGATAGGTTGCACTATATAGTTTTAAATAATAATAAAAATGTTTTATTTTTTTCGAAAATGGTTTAGGATAGAAAAAACCTAATTACAGTTTTGAATTATTGAGACCATTTTACCCTTAAATGATAGGTCGCATTATGGAGTTTAAATTGATATTAAAAAAGTTGAAATGTTTTTGAAAACGGTTCTAGATAGACGAAAATTGATACCATATTTGGATTTTTGAGATCATTTTACCCTTAAATGATAGGTCGCACTATATAGATTAAATTAATAATAAAAAAGTTTACATTTTTATTGGTAAATAGTCAGGGCGCTTAAGTAGAAATTATTTAATAACAATTAAAATAAATAGTTTTTAAATGAAAAAAAAGTTAAAATTTATAAAAAATCGATAAAATGAGAAAATTTTGATAAAATAAGAATATTTAAAAAAAAACGAAATTGTATCGAAAAAGTTAAAAAAAATGAAAAATTGGTATTGAAGCGCTCGGACTATTTAGAATTTAAATTGGAAAATAGTCAGGGCGCTTAAGTAGAAATATATTTAATATGAATTAAAATAAATAGTTTTTAAACGAAAAAAAACATTAAAATTGATAAAAAATCGATCAAATTTGAGAAAGTTTTGATAAAATAAGGAAATTTTAAAAAAACGAAATTTTATCGAAAAAATTTAAAAAAAATGAAAAATGGGTATTGAAGCGCTCGGACTATTTAGAATTTAAATTGGAAAATAGTCACGGCGCTTAAGTAGAAATTATTTAATATAAATTAAAATAAATAATTTTTAAACAAAAAAAAAATTAAAATTGATCAAAAATCGATCAAATTTGAGTAAATTTTGATAAAATAAGAAAATTAAAAAAAAAAACGAAATTGTATCGAAAAAGTTGAAAAAAACGAAAAATTGGTATTGAAGCGCACGGACTATTTAGAATTTAAATTGGAAAATAGTCAGGGCGCTTAAGTAGAAATTATTTAATATAAATTAAAATAATTTTTAAACGAAAAAAAAATTAAAATTGATAAAAAATCGATCAAATTTAAGAAAATTTTGATAAAATAAGAAAATTTAAAAAAAAACGAAATTGTATCGAAAATGTTAAAAAAAAACGAAAAATTGGTATTGAAGCGCTCGGACTATTTAGAATTTTTGAGACCATTTTACCCTTAAATGATAGGTAGCACTATACAGTTTAAATTAATAATAAAGAAGTTTACTTTTTTTCGAAAATGGTTCTGGTTAGAAGAAAATTGATTACATTTTTAGATTTTTGAGATCAATTTACCCTTAAATGATAGGTCGCACTATGTACTTTTACTTGATAATAAAAAAGTTTATATTTTTTTCGAAAACAGTTTTCGATAGAAAAAAACTAATTTCATTTTTGGATTTTTCAGACAATTTTACCCTTAAATGATAGGTCGCATTATATAGTTTTCAATGATAATAAAAAAGTTTGAAAACCGTTAAGGTTAGAAAAAAACTAATTTCATTTTTGGATTTTTCAGACAATTTTACCCTTAAATGATAGGTCGCACTATATAGTTTAAATTAATAATAAAAATGTTTACATTTTTTTCAAAAACGGTTTACGGTAGAAAAAAACTAATTACATTTTTGGATTTTTGAGATGAATTTACCCTTAAACGATAGGTCGCACTATGTACTTTTAATTGATAATAAAAAAGTTTATAATTTTTTCGAAAATGGTTTGCAAAAGAAAAAAACTAATTTTATTTTTGGATTTTTCAGACAATTTTATCCTTAAATAATAGGTCGCACTATATAGTTTTAAATAATAATAAAAATGTTTTATTTTTTTTTCGAAAATGGTTTAGAATAGAAAAAAACCTAATTACAGTTTTGGATTTTTGAGACCATTTTACCCTTAAATGATAGGTCGCACTATAGAGTTTAAATTGATAATAAAAAAGTTTACATTTTTATTGGTAAATAGTTAGGGCACTTAAGTAGAAATTATTTAATATAAATTAAAATAAATAGTTTTTAAACGAAAAAAAAAATTAAAATTGATAAAAAATCGATCAAATTTGAGAAGATTTTAATAAAATAAGAAAATTTAAAAAAAAAATTATCGAAAAAGTTGAAAACAAATAAAAAGGTTTATATTTTTTTCGAAAACGGTTTGCGATAGAAAAAAACTAATTACATTTTTGGATTTTTGAGATGAATTTACCATTAAATGATAGGTCGCACTATGTACTTTTAATTGATAATAAAAAAGTTTATAATTTTTTTAAAAACGGTTCGCGATAGAAAAAAACTAATTTTATTTTTGGATTTTTCAGACAATTTTACCCTTAAATGATAGGTCGCAGTATATAGTTTTAAATAATAATAAAAATGTTAACATTTTTTTGAAAACGGTTCTAGATCGAAGAAAATTGATTACATTTTTGAGATCATTTTACCCTTCAATGATAGGTCGCACTATACAGTTTAAAATAATAAAGAAGTTTACATTTTTTTTGAAAACGGTTCTGGATAGAAAAAAACTAATTTCATTTTTGGATTTTTCAGACAATTTTACCCTTACATGATAGGTCGCACTATATAGTTTAAATTAATAATAAAAAAGTTTTCATTTTTTTCGAAAACGTTTTGCGATAGAAAAAAACTAATTTCATTTTTGGATTTTTTAGATGAATTTACCCTTAAATGATAGGTCGCACTATGTACTTTTAATTGATAATAAAAAAGTTTATAAGTTTTTCGAAAACGGTTTGTGATAGAAAAAAACTAATTTTATTTTTGGATTTTTCAGACAATTTTACCCTTAAATGATCGGTCGCACTATATAGTTTTAAAAAATAATAAAAATGTTTTAATTTTTTTTCGAAAATGGTTTAGGATAGAAAAAATCTAATTACAGTTTTGGATTATTGAGACCATTTTACCCTTAAATGATAGGTCGCACAATAGAGTTTAAATTGATAATAAAAAAGTTTACATTTTTATTGGTAAATAGTCAGGGCACTTAAGTAGAAATTATTTAATATAAATTAAAATAAATAATTTTTAAATTAAAAAAAAGTTGAAATTGATGAAATATCGAATAAAAAAACGAAAATTGAGGAAAAATGTGAGAAAAATTGAAAAAACAAGAAAAAGTATAAAAAAACAAAATTTAATCAAAAAAAGGTAAAAAAAATGAAAAATTGTTATTGAAGCGCTCGGACTATTTCGAATTTAAATTGGTATTAGTCCGGGCGCTTAAATGGAAATTATTTAATAAAAATGAAAATAAATAATAAAAAAATAAAAAAGTTGAAATTGATGAAATGATAGGTCGCACTATATAGATTCATTTGATAATAAAAAAGTTTACATTTTTTCGAAAACGGTTTGCGATAGAAAAAAATTAATTTCATTTTTAGATTTTTCAGACAATTTTACCCTTAAATTATAGGTCGCACTATACAATTTAAATTAATAATAAAAAAGTTTACATTTTTTTCGAAAACGGTTCTAGATAGAAGAATATTGATTACATTTTTGGAATTTTGAGATCAATTTACCGTTAAATGACAGGTCGCACTATATACTTTTACTTGATATTAAAAAAGTTTATATTTTTTTCGAAAACGGTTTTAGATAGAAGAAAATTGATAACATTTTTGGATTTTTGAGATCAATTTACTCTTAAATGATAGGGCGCACTATGTACTTTTACTTGATAATAAAAAACTTTATATTTTTTTCGAAAACGGTTTGCGATAGAAAAAAACTAATTTCATTTTTGGATTTTTCAGACAATTTTACCCTTAAATGATAGGTCGCACTATACAATTTAAATTAATAATAAAAAAGTTTACATTTTTTTTGAAAACGGTTCTAGATAGAAGAATATTGATTACATTTTTGGATTTTTGAGATCGATTTACCCTTAAATGATAGGTCGCACTATACAGTTTAAATTAATAATAAAGAAGTTTACATTTTTTTCGAAAACAGTTTACGGTAGAAAAAAACTAATTACATTTTTGGATTTTTGAGATGAATTTACCATTAAATAATAGTTCACACTATGTACTTTTAATTGATAATAAAAAGTTTATAATTTTTTCGAAAACTGTTTGCGATAGAAAAAAACTTATTTTATTTTTGGATTTTTCAGTCAATTTTACCCTTAAATGATAGGTCGCACTATAGAGTTTACATTGATAATAAAAAAGTTGAAATTTTTTTGAAAATGGTTCTAGATAGAAGAAAATTGATTACATATTTGGATTTTTGAGATCATTTTACCCTTAAATGATAGGTCGCATTATATAGTTTAAATTAATAATAAAAAAGTTAACATTTTTATTGGTAAATAGTCAGGGCGCTTAAGTAGAAATTATTTAATATAAATTAAAATAAATAGTTTTTAAACGAAAAAAAAATTAAAATTGATAAAATAAGAAAATTAAAAAAAAAACGAAATTGTATCGAAAAAGTTGAAAAAAAACGAAAAATTGGTATTGAAGCGCTCGGACTATTTAGAATTTAAATTGGAAAATAGTCAGGGCTTAAATGGAAATTATTTAATAAAAATGAAAATAAATAATTTTTAAAGGAAAAAAAGTTGAAATTGATGAAGTATTGAAAAAAAAACGAAAATTGAGGAAAAATGTGAGAAAAATTGAAAAAAAAACAAAAAAAGTGTAAAAAAAACAAAATTTAATCGAAAAAAGGTGAAAAAAAATGAAAAATTGTTATTGAAGCGCTCGGACTATTTCGAATTTAAATTAGTATTAGTCCGGGCGCTTAAATTGAAATTATTTAATAAAAATGAAAATAAATAATTTTTAAAGGAAAAAAAAAGTTGAAATTGATGAAATATCAAACAAAAAATGGAAATTGAGGAAAAATGTGAGAGAAATTGAAAAAAACAAGAAAAAGTATAAAAAAAAACAAAATTTAATCGAAAAAAGGTAAAAAAAATGAAAAATTGTTATTGAAGCGCTCGGACTATTTCGAATTTAAATTATTATTAGTCCGGGTGCTTAAATGGAAATTATTTAATAAAAATGAAAATAAATAATTTTTAAAAGAAAAAAAAGTTGAAATTGATGAAATGATAGGTCGCACTATATAGTTTCATTTGATAATAAAAAAGTTTAGATTTTTTTAAAAACCCTTTTAGATAGAAGAAAATTGATTACATTTTTGGATTTTTGAGATCATTTTACCCTTAAATGATAGGTCGCACTATGTACTTTTACTTGATAATAAAAAAGTTTATATTTTTTTCGAAAACGGTTTGCGATAGAAAAAAACTAATTTCATTTTTGGATTTTTCAGACAATTTTACCCTTAAATGATAGGTTGCACTATACAGTTTATATTAATAATAAAAAAGTTTACATGTTTTTCGAAAACGGTTTTAGATAGAAGAAAATTGATTACATTTTTGGATATTTGAGATTGATTTACCCTTAAATGATAGGTCGCACTATTTACTTTTACTTGATAATAAAAAAGTTTATATTTTTTTCGGAAACGGTTTGCGATAGAAAAAAACTAATTTCATTTTTGGATTTTTCAGACAATTTTATCCTTAAATGATAGGTCGCACTATATAGTTTAAATTAATAATAAAAACGGTGAAATTTTTTTGAAAACGGTTAAATATTAATTATTTTTTTATTTAATTACAGAAATCCTCACAATGGTTCTAATTGGTGTAATTATGGTTTGTTCATCAATTCTAATGCAATTATACAATCCTTTACAACTAATTACAAATAAGGTATAGAAAAACAAAATCGATTTTAATTTCTTGTGTAAACGTAGAATTTGACAAACAGATATAAAAAAATTATTTGACATTTGAATGTAAAAATGTCATTTTTACGTCAGAACATTGACATTTGATATTGATTTTTGACATTTGACATTGATTTTTGACAGTTGACATAATATTTTGACATTTAAATGACATTTGACCTGATTTTTTTTGACATTTGAATGTAAAATTGACATTTGATATTCATTTTTTGACATTTTACTGAAATTTTTATCTTTTGTTATGAGTGTTGACATTTCACACTGGATTTCAACATTTGACACTAAATTTTGACATTTGAAACAAGATTTTGACATTTGACACAAAATTTTGACATTTAATAATCTTCTTTTTCTTTTTTTTTCAAGCTTTTGACATTAGAACCAGGCACATTGCTTTTCAAATTATGGGCCGATCCCCCATACGAGGTCACTTTGAAATTATTCATTTTCAACGTAACCAATTCAGAAGAATTTTTACGAGGAGAAGAAAAATTGAATGTAACCGAAGTAGGACCATTTTGTTACAGGTAAATACAAAAAAAATACAAAAATACAAAAAATACAAAAAAAATACAAAAAATACAAAAAATACAAAAAATACAAAAAATACAAAAAAAATACAAAAAATACAAAAAATACCAAAAAATACAAAAAATACAAAAAATACAAAAAATACAAAAAATACAAAAAATACAAAAAATACAAAAAATACAAAAAATACAAAAAATACAAAAATACAAAAAATACAAAAAAAATACAAGAAATACAAAAAATACAAAAAAATACAAAAAATACAAAAAATACCAAAAAATACAAAAAATACAAAAAAATGCAAAAAATACAGAAAATACAAAAAATACAAAAAATACAAAAAATACAAAAAATACAAAAAATACAAAAAATACAAAAAATACAAAAAATACAAAAAATTCAAAAAATACAAAAAATACAAAAAATACAAAAAATACAAAAAATACAAAAAATACAAAAAATACAAAAGATACAAAAAATACAAAAAATACAAAAAAAATACAAAAAAATACAAAAAATACAAAAAATACAAAAAATACAAAAAATACAAAAAATACAAAAAATACAAAAAATACAAAAAATACAAAAAATACAAAAAAATACAAAAAATACAAAAAATACAAAAAATATAAAAAATACAAAAAATACAAAAAATACAAAAAATACAAAAAAATACAAATATATATACTCACTAATACGATTTTACCATAAAAAAAGAAGAAAAATTGACAGAAAATCAATATTTCGTGTTTTATTTCTCGTATTGGATAATAGGCGGCGCTGGTTGACATTTTTAGAGAAAAAAATTGTAAATTTTAAGAAAATATCGATTATTTAACGATTATAATCGATTAATTATGCTTATTTATCGATTTTTAATCGTTAATAATGAAGGATGTTTAAAATATAAGCAGATTTTAAATTTTTGACATTTGTCATGCTCACTAAGAAAAAGAAGAAGAATTGTCAGATATTCAATAAAATCGCAATTTTCAATGAAAATATCGATTAATTTGTGTTTATAATCGATTAATTTAGCTTATTTATCGATTTTTAATCGTACATAATGAAGGATGTTTAAAATATAATCAGATTTTAAATTTTTGACAGATCGAAATCTCGTTTGTATAATTTTTGAAATCTGCGTATATTTCGAACATCCGTTCATATTTTTTGAAAAAAATTTCATTTTGGACAAATTTTAACAGTTTTCTATTCAAATTTAATCATATTTTTATGCAAAAATCTAAATTTTATAAAAATTAGCAACTTTTTCTATAACGTTCAAGGCCACTTTTTAACAGAATTCGATTTTATGATATATTTCGCAAAAATATTGAATAATTTGTGTTTATAATCGATTAACTAACCTCATTTATCGATTTTTATTTTAAAATAATACAGGATGTCAAAAATATAACCAGATTTAAAATTTTTGACATCTATCAGGCTCATTTATACGATTTCACCCAAAAAAGAAGAAGAATTAACAGATTGTTCATTCATTTTTTTTTTAGAGAAATTCCGACAAATGTCAACGCAACTGTCAATTATGATGACAACTTTAACATTTACACCAAATCGAGAATATTGTAAAAAACTGTAATCTAGTTACCGACAATTACAGATTTGCTTATTTTTGATAAAAATTTTGGTTTTTTGGTAAAAATATTATCAAATTTTGATAAAAAAGTATTAAAATTAGTCAAAAATGCAATTTTTATTGAAAAATATACGAGGATGCTCGAAATATACGCAGATTTCAAAACTGTCATATTTACAGTGCTCACTAATACGATTTCACCACAAAAAAGAAGAAGAATTGACAGATTTTTTTTTATTTTTTTTAGAGAAATTCTAACACATGTCAACGCAAGTGTCAATTATGATGACGGAACTTTGACATTTACACCAAATCGAGAATACATTGTTGATCTAGAATGTTCAATTATGGATCCAAAATTAGCAAAAATTATCGCTCCAAATATTCCTTTATTGGTAAGTAAGCTCCCAGACTATTTTTTTTGAAATTTCAATTTAAACTCACGGACTATATCCAATTTTTTTTTATTATTATGGTCCAAATGACTTTTTATATTTTTCATATTTAAAAATGTCGTTAGCTCTCGGACTCTCCAATTTTACTTTTTTTTTATTATTATGGTCCAAATGATTTTTTTTCTAGGGTATACAAAGTTATTTAATCGATATGTCATTTTTGACAAATATTGGATTTTCAACACTTAGTGCCACTTTGGGCGCGAAATCTTTTGTAAATATAACAACTCATGAATATTTTTGGGGTTATGAAGATAAATTGGTTACTTTAGCCAATCAATTTGTACCAAATTGGATCGATTTTGGTACTTTTGGTATTATAGAACGTGTAAGTATACGTTGTTTTTTATATACGTTATTTTATAACTGTTATAGTCCAAATAACATAAAAATCAATAAGTTAAAAAGTAACTGTTATGGTGCAAATAACATAAAAATATTGTCAAATTTGGTTAAAGAATGTTAAAAATTGACAAATAGACCAAAAATATTGCAAAAATATCAAAGGATGTCAAAGATATTAGAAGATTTATAAATCTATCAAAAATATGGCTTTACTTAAAATTGACGTTATTTTATTTAAAATGTCAAAATATTGCAAAAATATTGTCAAAATGTATTAAAGAATCTTAAAAATTGGTAAATAGACCAAAAATATTGCAAAAATATCGAAGGATGTCAAAGATATTTGAAGATTTATAAATCGGTTAAAAATATGGCTTTACTTAAAATTGACAGTTTTTTATTAAAAATGTCAAAATATTGCAAAAATATTGTCAAAATGTATTAAAGAAACTTAAAAATTGTTAAATAGACCAAAAATATTGCAAAAATATCGAAGGTTGTCAAAGATATTTGAAGATTTATAAATCGATCAAAAATATAGCTTCACTTAAAATTGACGTTTTTTTATTAAAAATGTCAAAATATTGCTAAAATATTGTCAAAATCTATTAAAGAATGTTAAAAATTAATAAATAGACCAAAAATATTGCAAAAATATCGAAGGATGTCAAAGATATTTGAAGATTTATAATTCTGTCAAAAATATGGCTTTACTTAAAATTGACGTATTTTTATTAAAAATGATAAAATATTGCAAAAATATTGACAAAATGTATTAAAAAATCTTAAAAATTGATAAATAGACCAAAATATTGCAAAAATATCAAAGGATGTCAAAGATATTTGAAGATTTCTAAATCGGTCAAAAATATAGCTTCACTTAAAATTGACGTTTTTTTATTAAAAATGTCAAAATATTGCTAAAATATTGTCAAAATCTATTAAAGAATCTTAAAAATTGATAAATAGACCAAAAATATTGCAAAAATATCAAAGGATGTCAAAGATATTTGAAGATTTATAAATCGATCAAAAATATGGCTTTACTTAATATTGACGTATTTTTTATTAAAAATGTCAAAATATTGCTAAAATATTGTCAAAATCTATTAAAGAATCTTAAAAATTGATAAATAGATCAAAAATATTGCAAAAATATCAAAGGATGTCAAAGATATTTGAAGATTTATAAATCGATCAAAAATATGGCTTTACTTAATATTGACGTATTTTTTATTAAAAATGTCAAAATATTGCTAAAATATTGTCAAAATCTATTAAAGAATCTTAAAAATTGATAAATAGATCAAAAATATTGCAAAAATATCGAAGGATGTCAAAGATATTTGAAGATTTATAATTCTGTCAAAAATATGGCTTTACTTAAAATTGACGTATTTTTATTAAAAATGATAAAATATTGCAAAAATATTGACAAAATGTATTAAAAAATCTTAAAAATTGATAAATAGACCAAAAATATTGCAAAAATATCGAAGGATGTCAAAGATATTTGAAGATTTATAATTCTGTCAAAAATATGGCTTTACTTAAAATTGACGTATTTTTTATTAAAAATGTCAAAATATTGCTAAAATATTGTCAAAATCTATTAAAGAATCTTAAAAATTGATAAATAGACCAAAAATATTGCAAAAATATCGAAGGATGTCAAAGATATTTGAAGATTTCTAAATCGGTCAAAAATATAGCTTCACTTAAAATTGACGTTTTTTTATTAAAAATGTCAAAATATTGCTAAAATATTGTCAAAATCTATTAAAGAATGTTAAAAATTAATAAATAGACCAAAAATATTGCAAAAATATCGAAGGATGTCAAAGATATTTGAAGATTTATAATTCTGTCAAAAATATGGCTTTACTTAAAATTGACGTATTTTTATTAAAAATGATAAAATATTGCAAAAATATTGACAAAATGTATTAAAAAATCTTAAAAATTGATAAATAGACCAAAATATTGCAAAAATATCAAAGGATGTCAAAGATATTTGAAGATTTCTAAATCGGTCAAAAATATAGCTTCACTTAAAATTGACGTTTTTTTATTAAAAATGTCAAAATATTGCTAAAATATTGTCAAAATCTATTAAAGAATCTTAAAAATTGATAAATAGACCAAAAATATTGCAAAAATATCAAAGGATGTCAAAGATATTTGAAGATTTATAAATCGATCAAAAATATGGCTTTACTTAATATTGACGTATTTTTTATTAAAAATGTCAAAATATTGCTAAAATATTGTCAAAATCTATTAAAGAATCTTAAAAATTGATAAATAGATCAAAAATATTGCAAAAATATCAAAGGATGTCAAAGATATTTGAAGATTTATAAATCGATCAAAAATATGGCTTTACTTAATATTGACGTATTTTTTATTAAAAATGTCAAAATATTGCTAAAATATTGTCAAAATCTATTAAAGAATCTTAAAAATTGATAAATAGATCAAAAATATTGCAAAAATATCGAAGGATGTCAAAGATATTTGAAGATTTATAATTCTGTCAAAAATATGGCTTTACTTAAAATTGACGTATTTTTATTAAAAATGATAAAATATTGCAAAAATATTGACAAAATGTATTAAAAAATCTTAAAAATTGATAAATAGACCAAAAATATTGCAAAAATATCGAAGGATGTCAAAGATATTTGAAGATTTATAATTCTGTCAAAAATATGGCTTTACTTAAAATTGACGTATTTTTTATTAAAAATGTCAAAATATTGCTAAAATATTGTCAAAATCTATTAAAGAATCTTAAAAATTGATAAATAGACCAAAAATATTGCAAAAATATCGAAGGATGTCAAAGATATTTGAAGATTTCTAAATCGGTCAAAAATATAGCTTCACTTAAAATTGACGTTTTTTTATTAAAAATGTCAAAATATTGCTAAAATATTGTCACAATCTATTAAAGAATCTTAAAAATTGATAAAAAGACCAAAAATATCGAAGAATGTCAAAAATTTTGTCAATTTTGTGAATTTTGCCAATTGTGTCAATTTGGCCAATTTTGTCAATTTGGCCAATTTTGTCAATTTTGTCAATTTTGTCAATTTTGTCAATTTTACCAATTTTGCCAATTGTGTCAATTTGGCCAATTTGGCCAATTTTGTCAATTTTGTCAATTTTGTCAATTTTGTCAATTTTGTCAATTTTGTCAATTTTGTCAATTTTGTCAATTTTGTCAATTTTGTCAATTTTGTCAATTTTGTCAATTTTGTCAATTTTGTCAATTTTGTCAATTTTGTCAATTTTGTCAATTTTGCCAATTTTGCCAATTTTGCCAATTTTGTCAATTTTGTCAATTTTGCCAATTTTGCCAATTTAGTCAATGTTGTCAATTTTGTCAATTTTGCCAATTTTGCCAATTTTGACAATTTTTTCAATTTTTTCAATTTTGTCAATTTTTTTAATTTTGTCATTTTTTTTAATTTTGTCAATTTTGTCAATTTTGTCAATTTTGTCAATTTTGTCAATTTTGCCAATTTTGCCAATTTTGCCAATTTTGTCAATTTTGTCAATTTTGTCAATTTAGTCAATGTTGTCAATTTTGCCAATTTTGTCAATTTTCCCAATTTTGTCAATTTTGCCAATTTGGTCAATTTTGCCAATTTTGCCAATTTTGTCAATTTTGCCAATTTTGCCAGTTTTGACAATTTTAACAATTTTTTCAATTTTATCAATTTTTTTAATTTTGTCAATTTTTTTAATTTTGTCAATTTTGTTAATTTTGTCAATTTTGTCAATTTTGTCAATTTTGTCAATTTTGTCAATTTTGTCAATTTTGTCAATTTTGTCAATATTGTCAATATTGTCAATATTGTCAATTTTGTCAATTTTGTCAATTTTGTCAATTTTGTCAATTTTGTCAATTTTGTCAATTTTGTCAATTTTGTCAATTTTGTCAATTTTGTCAATTTTGTCAATTTTGTCAATTTTGTCAATTTTGCCAATTTTGCCAATTTTGCCAATTTTGCCAATTTTGCCAATTTTGCCAATTTGGCCAATTTGGCCAATTTTGTCAATTTTGTCAATTTTGTCAATTTTGTCAATTGTGTCAATTTTGTCAATTTTGTTAATTTTGTCAATTTTGTCAATTTGGTCAATTTTGTCAATTTTGTCAATTTTGTCAATTTTGTCAATTTTGCCAATTTTGCCAATTTTGCCAGTTTTGACAATTTTGACAATTTTGACAATTTTAACAATTTTTTCAATTTTGTCAATTTTTTTAATTTTGTCAATTTTTTTAATTTTGTCAATTTTGTTACTTTTGTCAATTTTGTCAATTTTGTCAATTTTGTCAATTTTGTCAATTTTGTCAATTTTGTCAATTTTGTCAATTTTGTCAATTTTGTCAATTTTGTCAATTTTGTCAATTTTCCCAATTTTGTCAATTTGGTCAATTTTGTCAATTTGGTCAATTTTGTCAATTTTGTCAATTTTGTCAATTTTGTCAATTTTGTCAATTTTGTCAAGAATTTCAAATTTGTCGACTTTGTCAAAAATGTCAAATTTGTCAAAAATGTCAAAATTGACAAATTTTGCAAAAATGTCAAATTTGTCAAAATTTTTATGTTATTAGGACCGTAACAGTTACTTTTTAACACTTATTTTTTTATTTCCAGTTACTTTCTCGTGATAATATAAACGAAGTAACAATCAGTATTGATCCATCAAAATACAAATCTCGTTACGCTCATCTTCTAACACCCGAAGAACAATCAGCACAATTTCACATAACAAAATGGAACAATCTAGAAGGCTTTCCAGAATGGGGTTACAATCCCGATAACAATTCCATAACATCAACAAAACGTTGTCATTTAGTCGAAGGCGACTTCGATGGCACAATTTATCCACGACCAATGAAAAAAAATTTAACAATAACAATGTTTCGTAAAGCGTTTTGTCGACCGATCACTCTCGTTTTCGATGAAGAAAGTTTAACGAAACAGGGTTTTCGATCGTACAATTACAAAGTGTCGAAAAATTTATTTGAATCGCCCGAATTGAATCCGAATAATGAATGTTATTGTCGTAATGGGATTTGTCCACGAGATGGCGTACAAGATATTGGTGTTTGTTATTATGATATGCCGATTTTATTATCGAAACCGCATTTTTTGGATTCGCCAAAGAAATTGATTGAGTCTGTGAATGGAATTGAACCGGATGAGATAAGACATTCCAGTGTTGCTAAATTGCAACCGGATTTAGGTGAGTTTTTTTGACATTTTAATGACATTTGACATAAAATTTTGACATTTGAATGATAGTTTTGACATTTGAATGACAGTTTTGATGTTTCAATGATAGTTTTAATATTTGAATGACAATTTTGACATTTGAATGACAGTTTAGACATTTGAATGAGAGTTTTGACAATAACATGTTTGGATTTTGAATGACATTTTTGACATTTGAATGCCATTTTTGATATTTAAATGTCATTTTATTGACTTTTTCGACAATTTATTGACATTTTTGACATTTGAATAACATTTTTGATATTTGAATGAACGATTTTTTGACATTTTGACAATTTTGTCCGTTTTTTCGATTTTTTCAATTTTGACAATTTTGTCAATTTTGTCAATTTTGTCAATTTTGTCAATTTTGTCAATTTTGTCAATTTTATCAATTTTGTCAATTTTGTCAATTTTGTCAATTTTGTCATTTTTGTCATTTCTGTCAATTTTATCAATTTTGTCAATTTTGTCAATTTTGTCAATTTTGTCAATTTTGTCAATTTTGTCAATTTTGTCATTTTTGTCAATTTTGTCAATTTTGTCAATTTTGTCAATTTTGTCAATTTTGTCAATTTTGTCAATTTTGTCAATTTTGTCAATTTTGTCAATTTTGTCAATTTTGTCAATTTTGTCAATTTCGTCATTTTTGTCAATTTTGTCAATTTTGTCAATTTTGTCAATTTTGTCAATTTTGTCAATTTTGTCAATTTTGTCAATTTTGTCAATTTTGTCAATTTTGTCAATTTTGTCAATTTTGTCAATTTTGTCAATTTTGTCAATTTTGTCAATTTTGTCAATTTTGTCAATTTTGTCAATTTTGTCAATTTTGTCAATTTTGTCAATTTCGTCATTTTTGTCAATTTTGTCAATTTTGTCAATTTTGTCAATTTTGTCAATTTTGTCAATTTTGTCAATTTTGTCAATTTTGTCAATTTTGTCAATTTTGTTAATGTTGTAACTTTTGTCAATTTTGTCATTTTTGTCAATTTTGTCAATTTTGTCAATTTCGTCATTTTTGTCAATTTTCTCAATTTTGTCAATTTTGTCAATTTTGTCAATTTTGCCATTTTTGTCAATTTTGTCAATTTTGTTAAAAATGTCAAAATTGTCAACTTTGTCTACTTGGTCAAAAATTTAAATTTTGTCAAAAATATTAATTTTGTCAAAAATGTCAAATTTGTCAAAAATTTGACATCAAATTTTGACATTTGGCACAAAATTTTGACATTTAAACTAATTTTTTCAATTCCAGGTATCCCATTAGATGGATCCTCATTAAAAATCCAAGTCAACTTAGGCGTAGGCGAAACAAAATACAACACAAAAACAAAACCATTCAACAATTTGACAGTTCCAATTTTATGGTTAGAATTAACCTGTCAAAAATTACCACCATTAGTCACATTTCTATTGAAATTAGTAATTGACATTTTACCAATTTCGCAAAAAGTTTTAATTTATTTGACAGGTTTGATTGGTTTGACATTGATTTCCGGTGCGGCTTTATTGATTTTATTTTTTTCGAAAAATGTTCCACGGTCGATGAGTATCGTTTCGGATTATGCGGCGTTGCCGTTGATTACGATTCCGGCGAATTTTCTTAAAGAAAAAGAATTGAGGATTTATAAATAAATTTATCGATAAAAAAGAATCAATGATTTATTAAAAATATTGTTAAAATTGGTTAAAGAATTGTTAAAATTGATCAAAAATCAAAAAATATTGCAAAAATATTGACGGATGTCAAAGATATTTGAAGATTTATAAATCGATCAATAATATGGCCTTACTTAAAATTGACGTTTTTTTATTAAAAATGTCAAAATATTGTAAAAATATTGTCAAAATCTATTAAAGAATCTTAAAAATTGATAAATAGACCAAAAATATTGCAAAAATATCGAAGGATGTCAAAGATATTTGAAGATTTATAATTCTGTCAAAAATATGGCTTTACATAAAATTGACGTTTTTTTATTAAAAATGTCAAAATATTGCTAAAATATTGTCAAAATCTATTAAAGACTCTTAAAAATTGTTAAATAGACCAAAAATATTGCAAAAATATCGAAGGATGTCAAAGATATTTGAAGATTTATAAATCGGTCAAAAATATGGCTTTACTTAAAATTGACGTATTTTTATTAAAAATGTCAAAATATTGCTAAAATATTTTCAAAATCCATTTAAGAATCTTAAATATTGATAAATAAACCAAAAATATTGCAAAAATATCGAAGGATGTCAAAGATATTTGAAGATTTATAAATCGGTTAAAAATATGGCTTTACTTAAAATTGACGTATTTTTATCAAAATTATCAAAATATTGCAAAAATATTGTCAAATTTAATTAAAGAATGTTAAAAATTGATAAATAGACCAAAAATATTGCAAAAATATCGAAGGATGTCAGAGATATTTGAAGATTTTTAAATTTATTGTAAAAAACTATAATCTAGTTACCGACAATTACAGATTTGCTTATTTTTGATAAAAAATTTGATTATTTGGTAAAAATATTATCAAATTTTGATAAAAAAGTATTAAAATTAGTCAAAAATGCAATTTTTTTTGAAAAATATACGAGGATGGTCGAAATATTTGCAGATTTCAATATTTATTATAAAAAATTATAATTCAGTTACCGACAATTACAGATTTGCATATTTTTAATAAAAATTTTGATTTTTTGGTAAAAATATTATCAAATTTTGATAAAACAGTATAAAAATTAGTCAAAAATCGAATTTTTTTTGAAAAATATACGAGGATGGTCGAAATATTTCCAGATTTCTAAATTTGTTTGGATTTGAACGTTATAGAAAAAGAAGAAGAAGAATTGACAGATATTCTATAAAATCGCAATTTTTAAGAAAATATTGATTAATTTGTATTTATAATCGATTAAATAAGCTTATTTATTGATTTTTAATCATAAATAATACAGGATGTTTAAAATATAAGCGGATTTTTAATTTTTGACAGATCAAACTGTCATTTGTATAATTTTTGAAATCTGCGTATATTTCGAACATCCTTCAATATTTTTTGAAAAAAATTGCATTTTTGACAAATTTTAATAGTTTTCTATTCAAATTTAATCATATTTTTATCAAAACCCTATTTTTTTTTAAATTAGCATCTTTTTCTATAACGTTCAAGGCCAATTTGTGACAGAAAATCGATTTTTTGATGTATTTTGCAAAAAAATCGCAATTTTTATGAAAATATCGATTAATTTAGATTAATAATCGATTAATCATGCTTATTTATCGATTTTTGTTCATAAATAATACAGGATGTTCAAAATATAGGCGGATTTTAAATTTGTGACATTTCTCATGCTCACTAAGAAAAAGAAGAAGAATTGTCAGAAATTCAATAAAAATCGCGAGTTTTCAGAAAATATCGATTAATTTGTATTTATAATCGATTAATTAAGCTTATTTATAGATTTTTAATCGTAAATAATACAGGATGTTTAAAATATAAGCAGATTTTAAATTTTTGTAATCTGTCCATCTCACTAATGCGTTTTACCACAAAAAAAAAGAAGAAAAATTGACAGATATTCAATAACATCGCATATTTTAAGAAAATATCGATTAATTATTGTTTATAATCGATTAATTAAGCTTATTTATCGATTTATATTCATAAATAATACAGGATGTTTAAAATATAAGCGGATTTTTAATTTTTGACATCTGTCATACTCTCTAATGACAGTTGTCAATTTTTACTAAAAAAACATATTTTTACCAAATATACGTCAAAATATCGGTAGAAAACTGTAAAATTTTACCAATAAAGCAATTTTTATCGAAAAATATACAAAGATGGTCGAAATATCCACAGATTTAAAAAAATCCAAATCCACCAATCTGTCAAAAAGTGGCCTTGAACAATATAGAAAAAGCAGTTACTTTTTTAATAAATCTTGATTTTTTTTCATACAATTTACGGCCAAAATATTAAAAAGTTTGTAAAAACATTACAACAATCCTAATTTTTCTTTTTATGTAAATAAAAATGTGATATTTTCTTTTCCAATTGTTCTTAGAGACTGATAATGAATTTTTCTTTTTAAGGTTAATGGTTTATATTTTAATTTATTATTTATATAATTTTAAACATAAAACAAAAGGTGTGTAAATAAAATGTTTTTTTATTATTTGTTTTATTTATTGGTTTATATGTCATTTAACTACGAAGGAAGAGGCCATTTATTATAAAAAGTAAGTTATAGTTATAAAGAAAAAAGAAGAAGATGAATTAAGTTGTCAGTTTTTAAGTTATTCTGTTGTAGGAAACTGTAATCTAGTTACCGACATTTGCTAATTTTTGATGAAAATTTAAGTTTTTTTTTGGTAAAATATTATCAAATTTTGATTATAAATTATTAAAATTTGTTAAAAATACGATTTTTTTCAGAAATTTGGCAACGATGCTCGAAATAAACTCAGATTTAAAAATCTGTCCAATTACAAACTTTTTATGACAGTTCGATAAAGAAAGAAAAAAGAAGAAGAATCTAGTTGTCAGTTTTCAAGTTATTCTTTGTTTTTGTGTTGTTTTTGGCCGTTTTTTGTTGTTTTTGTGTTGTTTTAAAAGTGTTTATGTGTTTTATAAGCTTTATTAAACAGGTTTTTATCAATTTTTACACCATTTTCACCTTTTTTAATACAAAAAATTGAGTTAGAAATTCGTATTGTTGACGTTTACAAAACATAGTGATCATTTTTATCAAATATCTCAAAAAATAAAACTGATAGAAAGTTTTATTGAATATAATAAGAAAATTTATAAAATTCTACATACTTTTGATATATTAATCAATATTCTATCATTTCTATTAAAAAAGATATCGCGATTTGAATTTTAGTAAACAATTTAAGGTTAGATTTTCATACATCAGTTTGGTTTTTGGTAAATATCTCGAAAACTATAAAAGATACAAAAAATCCAAAACTATCATTAAAAAGATAATAAAATTCTACACAATATTGATATATTAAATAATATTCTATCATTTCTATTAACAGAGATATTGCGATTTGAATTTTAGTAAACAATTTATTGGTTTATGTCATTTAGCTACGAACAAAGAGGCCATTTATTATAAAAAGTAAGTTCTAGATATAAAGAAAAAAGAAGAAGACAAACTAAGTTGTCAGTTTTTAAGTTTTTCTGTTGTAGGAAACTTTAATCTAGTTACCGATATTTGCTAATTGTCGGTAACTAGATTACGGTTTTTTACAACAAATTTAGAAATCTGCAAATATTTCGACCATCCTCGTATATTTTTCAAAAAAAAATGCATTTTTGACTAATTTTTATACTTTTTTATCAAAATTTGATAATATTTTTACCAAAAAATCAAAATTTTTATCAAAAATAAGCAAATCTGTAATTGTCGGTAACTAGATAATAATTTTTTAAAATAAATTTTAAAATCTGCAAATATTTCGAGCATCCTCGTATATTTTTCGAAAAAAATTGCGTTTTTGAATAATTTTAATACTTTTTTATCCAAATTTGATAATATTTTTACCAAAAAACGAAAATTTTTATCAAAAATAAGCAAATCTGTAATTGTCGATAACTAGATTATAGTTTTTTACAATAAATATTGAAATCAGCAAATATTTCGACAATCCTCGTATATTTTTCGAAAAAAATTGCATTTTTGACTAGTTTTGATACTTTTTAATCAAAATTCGATAATATTTTTACCAAAAAATCAAAATTTTTATCAAAAATAAGCAAATCTGTAATTGTCGATAACTAGATTATAATTTTTTTCAATAAATTGTGAAATCTGCAAATACCTCGACCATCCTCGTATATTTTTCAAAAAAAATTGCATTTTTGACTAATTTTGATATTTTTTTATTAAAATTCGATATTTTTACCAAAAAATCAAAAGTAAGCAAATCTGTAATTGTCGGTAACTAGATTATAATTTTTTATAATAAATTTTGAAATCTGCAAATATTTCGGTTATCCTCGTACATTTTTTTAAAAAAATTGCATTTTTGACTAATTTTCATACTGAAACACTTATGGGGGCTTTTTACACAATTTATTTACAAAATTGTTAAGATACACTGAACTCTGCTGGATAACGTCTAACTACTTGACAATACAATGAACTCTTGTGAACACTTGACTCGAACTGACGTTAACTGCCCGTGCATCCCCTTATATACAACATTATTTAATCTAGTTAGTGTGTTTAGAAGTTTCTAGAATTTTCTAGAAACATTATTTAAAATGGTCAGTTGATTTTTTTACAAACTTCTAAAAATCAACTGTCAACAATAATCTTTCAAATTAAGGTACCTTCCTTTACGGTTATCCCGTTACACTGCCCCCTCCTTAGATTCATTCCTCCTGGAATGTTATTTCCTACATCGGAATCCCACACACTCCCTGAGCCAGCCAAACCATTTTCTTGGAGTTGCTGCGCATCTCCACTGTGGTTTCCCTGGTAAGGCGTCAAACGATCATGATGGAACACGACGGGTTTCCCTCTGGAAATTTTCACGATCCTATAAATGACATCGTTAATCTTCTTCTTGATGGTGTAAGGACCTTCCCAGTTCTTTTGTAATTTGGGACAAATACCTCGACGCCGTCGGGGGTTATAGAGCCAGACTAAATCTCCAACTTGGTAACTCTTTTCCATTGTCCGTGTGTCATAGTACCTCTTCATCCGATCACTAGATAATTGTAGTTTTCCACGCACCAGGTTGTGTATATTCTCCATTCGATTCTGAAGGTCAGCGACATATTGTTCCCGTGCCATTTCTTCACCAGGTTTACAACCAAACACCAAGTCACATGGTAGCCTCATTTCTCTACCGAACAGGACCTTCGCAGGCGTTTGGCCAATTGATTCGTTGATGGCCGATCGAATTGCCATTAGAAATAGTGGAATATGTCGATCCCAATCCCTCTGACAATCTGACACCACTTTTGACAGATAGTTGGTTATAGTCCGATTCATTCGTTCCACCATTCCATCAGACTGAGGGTGCATCGCTGTGGTTCTCGTTTTGTGGATGCCTAATCTTTGGCAAACTTCTTGAAACAGCTTGCTCTCAAAATTTCTTCCTTGGTCTGAATGTAACTCTAGTGGTACCCCAAATCGGCTTACGAATTCTTCAACCAATATATCTGCTAAAGTGGTGGCTTCCTGATTGGGAACTGCATATGCTTCCACCCATTTAGTGAAGTAGTCCATTACAACAAAGATGTACTTGTTTCCTACATCGGTCTGTGGAAGTGGCCCCAATACATCTACTGCGATTCTTTCAAAAGGACTTCCAACCAGGTATTGCTGCATTTCCGCCTTCGGTTTTCGGTGCGGACCGTTACTGGCAGCACATGTAGTGCATTTACGACACCAATCTTTAACATCATTAGTGCAATTTACCCAGTAAAATCTATCTCGGATCTTTTGCAGCGTTTTCGTAATACCCAGATGTCCTCCGGAACTATCATTATGCATCTGTTTTAAAATTTCCGGTACAGCATTTTTTGGGACCACTATTTGTTTCCTTGTTTCTGTGCCCTCGGAATTTTCTACAAGTCTTTTAACGAGCCCTCCGTCCAAAATTAAAGAGTTCCATTGGGACCAGTATGCTTTTAAAGCAGGAGAGGATGAGGATATCTCTCTCCACAACGGACGACGGTCCATTCTCTTCCACTCCCGAATCTTTCTCAGAACGGGATCGTTTTCTTGTTGCTCCTCCAGCATAGAGCTCTCGTCTTCTGGCACAACCTTAACTAAGGCAAGTTTTTCCTCGTTCTGCTCCATACGGGTACAATGGGGGCAATCAGGTCGACATGGTCTTCTGGAAAGTGCATCAGCATTACGATGTCTGGTTCCAGGTCTGTGCTCGATTTCAACTTCATATTCCTGCAGTTTTTCGAGCCATCTTGCTATCTGTCCTTCTGGGTTCCTAAAGCTAAGTAGCCACTTTAAACTGGCATGGTCTGTTCTGATCAGGAATTTTCTGCCATACAGATATTTATAAAAGTGTTCGACGGATTTTACAACTGCTAACAGTTCCCTCCGAGTTACACAGTAGTTCTTTTCAGCTTTCGAGTTTTGCTGAAGTAACCAACCACTCTTTCCTTACCGTCTTGTAGCTGTGACAAGACGGCTCCAATTCCCACATTGCTGGCGTCGGTGTCCAGAATAAGCTTACCATCAGAAAGTGGATAAGCAAGAACATGTGCTGACGTAAGCTGTTTCTTCAATATTTCAAACGCCTTTTGACATTCCTGATCCCAACAGAAGGACTTATCTTGTTCTGTCAAACGTGTCAAGGGTTTGGCGATGTCTCCAAAATTCTTGACATATCGTCGGTAATGGGAACAAAGACCCAAGAAACTCCGGAGCTGATGTTTGTCGATAGGGATTGGCCATTCCTGAACGGCTTGTATCTTAGCGGGGTCAACAGCAACGCCATCCTTGCTTACGTTATGTCCTAAATAGTTGACCTGTCTCTGGAACAAGTGGCATTTCTTAACATTCAATGTTAGATTAGCGTTCTGTAATCTTTTAAAAACTTCTTCCAGGTTAGATAAATGTTCCTTAAAGGTCTTACCCATTATGATGATGTCGTCTAGATAAACTAGACAAGTTTCCCATGACAAACCCCGCAGGATGTTCTCCATTAGTCGTTCAAACGTCGCAGGAGCATTACAGAGGCCAAATGGAAGGACCGTGAATTGCCATAACCCTGATCCACTGGTAAAGGCAGTCTTTTCTTTGTCTGCAGGATTCATTTTAACTTGCCAGTATCCGCTTTTAAGGTCCAAGGTAGAAAACAGAGTAGAACCCGCCAAAGCGTCGAGGGCATCATCAATCCTTGGCAGAGGATAACTGTCCTTCTTAGTGACATCATTTAGCTTTCGATAGTCGACACAAAACCGCATTGATCCGTCTTTCTTTCTCACTAATACCACAGGAGAAGCCCACGGACTACTGGATGGTTCGACTATGCCATTTTGAATCATTTCTTTAAGGGCTCTGTCTGCTTCTTCCTTTTTAACTTGAGGCATCCTTCGGGGTACCTGTCGAATCGGACGTGCATCACCAGTGTCAATTCTATGTTGTACAACATCAGTTCTTCCCAGTTTACTTTTAGAACCAAATACAGGTTTATAACGGTAAAGTAGATCTCTTACCTGTTTCTTTTCTAATTTTGACAAAGAGGGGTCTAATTTTGTCATTAATTGTTCAATTTCGTTGGTCTCATCTGTTTCCGTAACATTTATCTTGTGAATTATGGCCATTACCGGTTCTAAACTTCCCATTTCCGTGTCCTTTCGGAGAAGAACTGGATGATCGTTCAAGTTGATAACTCGGATGGGTACCTCTTTGGCGGATCTAACAAGAGTCTTGCCCACAAGGAGTCCTTTTCCCAATTCATGATCATGGTTCTTCGGCTCTATCATGGCTGGGGCACCATCTGGCTCCAGTCCATCCAACCGCGCTGTGACGACACATTCGCAGCTTGCCGGAAGTTCGATATCATCGATTAGCTTAATCGAGGCATTGTCAACTTGTTTTCGGTGCAGGAATATTTCTTCATCACCAGTACGAAGGATACGTTGGCGAAGATCCAAATGAAAACCACAGTGGAGCATAACATCCATGCCCAGAACAACATCTTCATCAACGTCAGCCACCAGCACTGAGTGAACAAGAGAGGTTGAACCAAACTGTAGCGTCACCTGTATCTCACCGTAGACTCTAGCAGAATCTCCGGTAGCGGTACACAGTCTCCAACTGGTAGGCAACATCTTATTTCGCATAATGATGGTTGGTCGGATGATAGTTTTTGTAGCTCCAGTGTCTACCAGCATGCTAATATTCTTTCCATCAATGAGGCCATCTACATATAAGCTGTCCACGTGATGTCGCAGAGTTGCCAATTTAATGGTGTGAGGGACTACGGGAATGTTTGGGGTCGAAGGCACCCTCCAGGAGTCGACCCGTTTAAAGTTTTCCTGCTGCAGGGGTACTTCAGCAAGATATTTTTCTTTATGGGGGCAAGTATATCTTATATGGCCTAGTTCTCCGCAGTTCCAGCATCTCACTGGGCGCCTTCTTTTTGGAGATAACTTCATAAACCTCTCTACTACCGCTTCAACGTCGCTAACGGAATGAACGGCATGGTCGTAGTTACCGGTGATTTCCCTCAGTCGAGCAACTCCACGTGAGGCCTCCGTCGCCGCCTCAAACTCCAGGGCAATGGTCAAGGCGTCCACAAGGGTCTTTGGCCGCGCCAGCCGTACAGCGCGCTGCAACTCGTCGTCTCGAAGACCATCGGTGAAGGTTTGGAGTGCTAGGCACTCCAGGAAATCCTCCGCTGCATTTGAATACGCAAGTCGTACCATTCTTGCTACATCCGCTTCAAATTCCTGGATATTTTCTCCATTTTTCTGTTTTCGGCTCTTTAACTGCATTCGGTACACCGGTTGTAGATGAGTTTGACCATAACGCATCTCTAGACGATTCACCAATAACTCGAAGTTGTCAGCTTCATCCGGTGTCAATGATTGCAAGACGTCTAAAGCTTCGCCTCGCAGAGCTACGGTTAGGGACAATGCTTTCTCCTGGGATGACCATCCATTAGCTCTGGCCGCTGCGTCGAATTGTTTCAGGTAATTTGGCCAGGAAGTCTTCCCGTCGAAGGTCGGGGGTTTCATCGTCGTTCGTACATGGGTCGTCTCCTCGCTTCTTTGTCGTTCGACGTCTGCGTGGCAGGTTTCCATCCTTCTTGCATCTCCGTCGCCGTGGTGGATGGTTTGGTTTCGGCGGCTAGCTTCCTGTTCTTGTTGAAGCTTCCTTATCTCGGACTGCATTTGCTGGTTGATCTGCTTTTGCTCGTCTCGCAAGTTGGCGACTTGTTGATTTTGCTTGTCTCGCATGGTGGTCACTTGCTGATTCATGTTGTCCACTTGCTGATTCAAGTTGTCTACCTGCTGATTCAAGTTGGCAACTTGCTGATTTTGCTCGTCACGAAGGTGTGATATTTGCTGGGAGAAGGAACTGGATAACTCTTCTGGTAGGGTAGACATCCGTTGTGATAGCTGGGACACCTCTTCGCGCTGGCTTCTTATCTGACTGGATAGCTCCTCTTGTTGGTTCGTCATTCGCTGTGATAGCTCCTCTTGTTGGCTCTTCATCTGACTGGATAGCTCCTCTTGTTGGTTCGTCATTCGTTGCGACAGCTGGGACATATCTTCGCGCTGGCTGCTTATCTGACTGGACAACTGGGAAAGTTGTTGAGTTTGTTCTTCTTGTTGGCTCGTCATTCGTTGGGACAGCTGGGACATGTCTTTGCGCTGGCTTTTCATCTGACTGGATAGCTCCTCTTGCTGGCTCGTCATGCGTCCTGATAGCTCCTCTTGCAGCCGGGAAAGTTGTTGAGCTTGTTCTTCTTGCAACCGGGAAAGTTGTTGAGCTTGTTCTTCTTGCAACCGGGAAAGTTGTTGAGTTAGTTCAGAATTTGCTTTTTGAACTGGGTCTTCGAACTCCACAGCGTCAGGGTCCAAATTATTATTTACGTAGTACTCACGGAGCCTTCTCAACAATACGGATTTGCTTCCAGTAGTTTCCAACTCTAATTCTTCAAGCTCTCTTCTGAGCTCAGCCACCAATAGTTCATTTATCTTTTTTCCAGGCATTCTTGTATCTTCACCCCACACCTGACACCAATTTGAAACACGTATGGGGGCTTTTTACACAATTTATTTATGAAATTGTTAAGATACACTGAACTCTGCTGGATAACGTCTAACTACTTGACAATACAATGAACTCTTATGAACACTTGACTCGAACTGACGTTAACTGCCCATGCATCCCCTTATATACAACATTATTTAATCTAGTCAGTGTGTTTAGAAGTTTCTAGAATTTTCTAGAAACATTATTTAAAATGGTCAGTTGATTTTTTTACAAACTTCTAAAAATCAACTGTCAACAACAATCTTTTAAATTAAGGTCCCTTCCTTTCCGGTTATCCCGTTACAATACAAACCAGGAAGCTGATCCGAATAGACAGTATAATAATATTGCCAAGGTAGATTATAATGAGTTAGAAGGAAACTGTGGACAACATCAAAAAGAAGTGGAAATGTTGTGTAAAAAGTATTGTAAACTATTTAATGAAGAAACGTGTATAGCATCAAATTATACTCACAAGTTGAAGATGAACAAGGAGATTAAGAATTTTAAGATTAAGACTTATCCAATTCCGTATAAGTTGAAGGATGAAGTATATCAGGAATTAAGCAAAATGATGAAAGATGGAATTATAGAGAGGTCTGATTCGCCATATATAAATGCAATTACGTGTGTTAGAAAAAAGTCAGGGGAAATAAGATTATGTTTGGATGCTAGGAATATAAATACTTACACAGTAAAACAATATGAAAGTCCTATGAATGTAGAGGGAATATTTGGCCGAATAACCAAGGCAAAAATATACTCAAAATTAGATCTTAAACACAGTTTCTGGCTAATTCCTTTAGAAAAAAGTAGTAGACAATACACAGCTTTTATGGTGGATGGAATTGTATACCAATTTTGTGTTGTACCCTATGGTTTACAAAGTTCTTGTGCAGCATTAGTAAAAACGTTACATACTATATTAAATAAACATGAATCATTTATACTACATTATATTGATGATATTTTGGTGTATTCAGAAAATGAAGAAATACATAAAGAACATTTGGAAATAACTTTAAAGGAACTGGAAACAGCGGGTTTGAAATTAAACGTAGAAAAATGTAAATTTTACCAACAAGAAATAAAATATTTAGGATATGTTTTAAATACTACAGGGGTAAGCATGGATCCAGAAAGAGTACAAGCGATTTTGAATTATCAAACACCCAGGAACTTAAAAACATTAAGAGGATTCCTTGGAATTTTAAACTACTACAAGAGATTGATTCCGGATTTATCGAGCAAAGAAGTTCCCTTAATTGAACTACTAAAAAAAGATGTTAAATGGAAATGGACACCAGAACGAGAACAAGCTTTCAAAGAACTGAAACAAATTTTCACCAATAACTTAAAAGTATATCATCCACAGTATGATAAACCTTTTGTACTTAGAACTGATGCATCTATAGATAGGTTAGGAGGAGTGCTGATACAAATTCAAGAAGAAGGAGAAGTGCCCATTAGTTTTGTTTCAAGAGTTACGAAAAATAGTGAAAAAAAATACACTGTAACGGAATTGGAAATGGCGAGTGTTGTATTTTGTATAACAAAATTAAGATTTTTCTTACTAGGGGCTAGATTTGTGGTAGAAAGTGATCACAATGCGTTGACTGCAATGTTAAAGAATCGATATGCATATAATAGGGTACACAGATGGCTATTATTACTGCAAGAATATGATTTTGAAATTAAATACATACCTGGAAAGAACAACATCATAGCTGATGCATTAAGTAGAGAAGTGGAAGAGCAAGGGGATCATACTAAATTTAAAATTGGGATTAATAAGTTATTGAACAAAAAGGGGTTGTATAGTTTAGAAAGCATTATTCAAGATCAGAGATATTTAAGTGAAGTAGAAAAGAGAAGAACTTTTGTAGTAGATAACATCATATATAAGAAGCTAGAAAACTGGGATGCCTATGTAATAACATCAGACTATGCTAAAGACATTTTATTCAATTTACATCAGGAATATGGACATATTGGGGTGAGGAAGTTATGGATGCTATTTAGAGAGAATTTTTATGCAAAGAATGATTTAACTAAAACTAAAGAAATTTGTACAATGTGCCAATTGGCAAAAGAAAAAAGTTATCATAACATTAATACAAATAGACCAATAATCACTCTGAGACCTCTACAAATAGTAGCTATGGATTTCATAAGCAACCTAGTGCCAAGTATCCAAGGAAAGAAACATATTTTGGTAATGGTGGATGTGTTTACCAAATATGTGCAGCTATATCCATGCTCAAGAACTAATACTAAATTAGTAATTAAATGTTTAAAGAATTTCATACAAGTACATGGAAAACCAGAAAGAATCATCTTAGATCATGCTACCTATTTTGAGAATAATAAATTTTTATCAGCTTGTCAGCAATTGGACATAAACATAAATTTTATAAGTATAAGAAACCCTTCTTCAAATCCAGCAGAGAGATACATTAAAGAAATTATAAAATACTTAAGAATTTTATGTAGCCAAGACCACGAATTATGGGAAAACAACTTGGAAGAAGTTCAGAGATTTGTGAATGAAACTCCGCATGGAATTACAAAAGAATGCCCGGAATTATTATTTAAAGGAAGAGCACCGGAAAGGAATTGGAAGGTAGTTAGAAATCAAGAAATGGATGAGATTTTAGAAAAGGTCAACAAAAATCTGAAAAGAAATGCTGATAGATATATTAAAAGACAGGAACAGAAATTTAAAAAGAAAACTAAATTCAAAAAGGGGGACTTGGTTATCATTAGATCATTACAAGTGGCTAACAAAAGGGAAAATCAATGTGCTAAATTATTAATGCCATTTGAGGGACCATATGTGGTAGATAACGAGAATGCTCAAAACAGTTATAGATTGATTTGCCCTAGTACAGGTAGATTGAGAGGAATTTTTAATATTAAAGATGTATATAAATTTACACCTACAGAAGGGTAGATGATATTTCAAGCAGTTTTGTAAATAGATATTAGTTTGTAAATAGTAGTTGAAGGTGTACATAGTTTTTTTTTATTTATTATGAAAAATGCTGGGATGTTTATGGAATAAACATTAAGACAGTTCCGGGAATGAAAAGATATTACAATTGAAACTGGTATGAATGATAAGTTTAAATATTCTTGGTTAAAGAATTTTTTTTTAAAGTTAATATGAGATAAATTAAATGTTTATTGATTTATAGTTTTAGAATATAAATAATCATTTACAAGCAATTACATCAAATGAACATTTTATAAAATGAAATGTAAAACAAAGAAATTTGTATTATTTTATTAAAATAAAGTTAAATTTTCTTTACAAAATAAACTAAAATATTAAAGATATAATATATCAAGTAAAGTTACTTGACAGCAATGAAATTTTAAAGTGAGAATAGAAATTATAATTTTTTTTAATCAAATATGGACATATGATTGATTATAAAAAATTTTAATTGGGGGATTTGAGATGATATGAGTTACTATGCTATATTAAATAAGAATGTAGAATGAAAATCTTATGGAAAATAGAGAAAGGAAAATTTTCTTATTTCGGGTCAGAGCGCAAATGCAGTAACATTAGGATCAATTATCATCATCTTCTTCATAATTCCTAAAAAAGGAAAAAGAAAATAGAATAAGAAAGAAAAAATACAAATTCATTTCAAAGATTTTTATTTAAAGATTCAAAATGGATTAATCTACATTATATAAAGTTTCAATAATTATGAAATTGATAAAGGAAAAGGTAGATAATTAAAAGCTTATAAAAATTGCCAATAAATTAGTAATTAAACATTAATTTTTAAATGAATTAAGGGTATAATTAAATAAGAAAATTAAATTATAAAAATATCACAAATAGTTAAAATAAATATTAAAACTTCTACTTACTTTTAAAATATACAAATTTATCAACCATATTCTAATTTATTAATAGTTCAAATGCCAAATGAAATATTCTGAAAAAGAGAAAATTATTAGTTTGGAGTGATAGTAAATTTTATAAGAATAAAAAGAATAATCATTGTTTTAAATTGTAATATTGAATCAAGAATTAGATTTTGTTAGTAATTTTATTTAAATAAGGAGTTAGTAGGCGATTAGGTGTTAAGGATGTATAGATTTAAGTTTGTTGAATTTGTCAGTTGTTTTTTTGTTGATTTGATAGAAACTCTCTTGTTTTCTGGTTCTTGAAATGGAAGTTGTATTAAAAAATTGCTCCGTAGAAATTTTTAGTTTTTTTTTGAAAATATTGATAAAAGAAAGTATTAAATCAGTTTAAAGTATAAATATTATCACAAGGTAACCAGAGAAAGCAGTTGGTAAGAGAGACTTATATTATTTTATGAAGAAATAGATATTTCAATTGGGGGTTGAGCAGTATATGGTATAACTGCATTTTAATTAAGTTAATGAAGATTAAACTAATATTTAACAAGAAAGAAAGTCATAATTACACTTACCAGAGGAAATTGCAGCAGTTTATCTTTTGGTTTGAAGGGGAATTGATTGTTTGATCTCTACAAAGTTTCCTGAAATCTTTGCTGTTCCGGGGAAGAAAGTAGATTGTCCTGAGAACTGAATCCTGGTTTTCCAGAAGAGGAGTGAAGCTTCGTACAAATGGTAACCACTTTTCACTCGTTACAATAAAGAGTTTTTATGTGTTTGATTTTTGTAATTTTAATGAACATTTTTATTTCACTGTTTTACATGTTTAACTAAATTATTATTATTCACTTTTTGATAAGTTTAATTTGAATTGTTTATTAACTCAAATCAGAATACTTCATTTCATATTGTAACGGGATAACCGTAAAGGAAGGGACCTTAATTTGAAAGATTGTTGTTGACAGTTGATTTTTAGAAGTTTGTAAAAAAATCAACTGACCATTTTAAATAATGTTTCTAGAAAATTCTAGAAACTTCTTAACACACTAACTAGATTAAATAATGTTGTATATAAGGGGATACACGGACAGTTAACGTCAGTTCGAGTCAAGTGTTCACAAGAGTTCATTGTATTGTCAAGTAGTTAGACGTTATCCAGCAGAGTTCAGTGTATCTTAACAATTTTGTAAATAAATTGTGTAAAAAGCCCCCATACGTGTTTCAAATTGGTGTCAGGTGTGGGGTGAAGATACAAGAATGCCTGGAAAAAAGATAAATGAACTATTGGTGGCAGAGCTCAGAAGAGAGCTTGAAGAATTAGAGTTGGAAACTACTGGGAGCAAATCCGTATTGTTGAGAAGGCTCCGTGAATACTACGTAAATAATAATTTGGACCCTAACGCTGTGGAGTTTGAAGACCCAGTTCAAAAAGCAAATTATGAACTATCGCAACAACTTTCCCAGCTATCGCAACGAATGACGAGCCAACAAGAAGAACAAACTCAACAACTGTCCCAGCTGGCGCAACGAATGACGAGCCAACAAGAAGAGCAAACTCAACAGCTTTCCCGGCAGCAAGAGGAGCTATCCAGTCAGATGAAGAGCCAGCGTGAAGATATGTCCCAGCTGTCACAACGAATGACGAACCAACAAGAAGTGCTATCCAGTCAGATGAAGAGCCAACAAGAGGAGCTATCAAAACAGATGTCTACCCTATCAGATGAGTTATCCAGTTCGTTCTCACAGCAAATATCACATCTTCGTGACGAGCAAAATCAGCAAGTGTCCAGCTTGCGAGACGAACAAAATCAGCAAGTGTCCAGCTTGCGAGACGAGCAAAATCAGCAAGTAGCCAACTTGAATCAACAAGTAGCCAACCTGCGAGACGTCAACCAGCAAATGCAGTCCGAGATAAGGAAGCTTCAACAAGAACAGGAAGCTAGCCGCCGAAACCAAACCATACACCACGGCGACGGAGATGTAGAAAGGATCGAAACTGGCCACGTAGACGTCGAACGACGAAGAAACGAAGAGACGACCCAGGTGCGAACGACAATGAAACCCCCGACCTTCGACGGGAAGACTTCCTGGCCAAATTACCTGAAACAATTCGACGCAGCGGCCAAAGCTAATGGATGGTCATCCCAGGAGAAAGCATTGTCCCTAACCGTAGCTCTGCGAGGCGAAGCTTTAGACGTCTTGCAATCATTGACACCGGATGAAGCTGACAACTTCGAGTTATTGGTGAATCGTCTAGAGATGCGTTATGGTCAAACTCATCTACAACCGGTGTACCGAATGCAGTTAAAGAGCCGAAAACAGAAAAATGGAGAAAATATCCAGGAATTTGAAGCGGATGTAGCAAGAATGGTACGACTTGCGTATTCAAATGCAGCGGAGGATTTCCTGGAGTGCCTAGCACTCCAAACCTTCACCGATGGTCTTCGAGACGACGAGGCGCGGCCGAAGACTCTTGTAGACGCCTTGACCATTGCCCTGGAGTTTGAGGCGGCGACAGAGGCCTCACGTGGAGTTGCTCGACTAAAGGAAATCACCGGTAACTACGACCATGCCGTTCATTCCGTTAGCGACGTTGAAGCGGTAGTAGAGAGGTTTATGAAGTTATCTCCAAAAAGAAGGCGCCCAGTGAGATGCTGGAACTGCGGAGAACTAGGCCATATAAGAAATACTTGCCCCCATAAAGAAAAATCTCCTGCTGAAGTACCTCTGCAGCAGGAAAAATTTAGACGGGTCGACTCCTGGAGGGCGAAATCGACCCCAAACATTCCCGAAGCCCCTCACACCGTTAAATTGGCAACTCTGCGACATCACATGGACAGCTTATATGTAGATGGCCTCCTTGATGGGAAGAATATTAGCATGCTGGTAGACACTGGAGCTACAAAAACTATCGTCCGACCAACCATCATTATGCGAAATAAGATGTTGCCTACCAGTTGGAGACTGCGTACCGCTACCGGAGATTCTGCTAGAGTCTACGGTGAGATACAGGTGACGCTACAGTTTGGTTCAACCTCTCTTGTTCACTCAGTGCTGGTGGCTGACGTTGATGAAGATGTTGTTCTGGGCATGGATGTTATGCTCCACTGTGGTTTTCATTTGGATCTTCGCCAACGTATCCTTCGTACTGGTAATGAAGAAATATTCCTGCACCGAAAACAAGTTGACAATGCCTCGATTAAGCTAATCGATGATATCGAACTTCCGGCAAGCTGCGAATGTGTCGTCACAGCGCGGTTGGATGGACTGGAGCCAGATGGTGCCCCAGCCATGATAGAGCCGAAGAACCATGACCATGAATTGGGAAAAGGACTCCTTGTGGGTAAGACTCTTGTTAGATCCGCCAAAGAGGTACCCATCCGAGTTATCAACTTGAACGATCATCCAGTTCTTCTCCGAAAGGACACGGAAATGGGAAGTTTAGAACCAGTAATGGCCATAATTCACAAGATAAATGTTACGGAAACAGATGAGACCAACGAAATTGAACAATTAATGACAAAATTAGACCCCTCTTTGTCAAAATTAGAAAAGAAACAGGTAAGAGATCTACTTTACCGTTATAAACCTGTATTTGGTTCTAAAAGTAAACTGGGAAGAACTGATGTTGTACAACATAGAATTGACACTGGTGATGCACGTCCGATTCGACAGGTACCCCGAAGGATGCCTCAAGTTAAAAAGGAAGAAGCAGACAGAGCCCTTAAAGAAATGATTCAAAATGGCATAGTCGAACCATCCAGTAGTCCGTGGGCTTCTCCTGTGGTATTAGTGAGAAAGAAAGACGGATCAATGCGGTTTTGTGTCGACTATCGAAAGCTAAATGATGTCACTAAGAAGGACAGTTATCCTCTGCCAAGGATTGATGATGCCCTCGACGCTTTGGCGGGTTCTACTTTGTTTTCTACCTTGGACCTTAAAAGCGGATACTGGCAAGTTAAAATGAATCCTGCAGACAAAGAAAAGACTGCCTTTACCAGTGGATCAGGGTTGTGGCAATTCACGGTCCTTCCGTTTGGCCTCTGTAATGCTCCTGCGACGTTTGAACGGCTAATGGAGAACATCCTGCGGGGTTTGTCATGGGAAACTTGTCTAGTTTATCTAGACGACATCATCATAATGGGTAAGACCTTTAAGGAACATTTATCTAACCTGGAAGAAGTTTTTAAAAGATTACAGAACGCTAATCTAACATTGAATGTTAAGAAATGCCACTTGTTCCAGAGACAGGTCAACTATTTAGGACATAACGTAAGCAAGGATGGCGTTGCTGTTGACCCCGCTAAGATACAAGCCGTTCAGGAATGGCCAATCCCTATCGACAAACATCAGCTCCGGAGTTTCTTGGGTCTTTGTTCCTATTACCGACGATATGTCAAGAATTTTGGAGACATCGCCAAACCCTTGACACGTTTGACAGAACAAGATAAGTCCTTCTGTTGGGATCAGGAATGTCAAAAGGCGTTTGAAATATTGAAGAAACAGCTTACGTCAGCACCTGTTCTTGCCTATCCACTTCCTGATGGTAAACTTATTCTGGACACCGACGCCAGCAATGTGGGAATTGGAGCCGTCTTGTCACAGCTACAAGACGGTAAGGAAAGAGTGGTTGGTTACTTCAGCAAAACTTTATCGAAAGCTGAAAAGAACTACTGTGTAACTCGGAGGGAACTGTTAGCAGTTGTAAAATCCGTCGAACACTTTTATAAATATCTGTATGGCAGAAAATTCCTGATCAGAACAGACCATGCTAGTTTAAAGTGGCTACTTAGCTTTAGGAACCCAGAAGGACAGATAGCAAGATGGCTCGAAAAACTGCAGGAATATGATGTTGAAATCGAGCACAGACCTGGAACCAGACATCGTAATGCTGATGCACTTTCTAGAAGACCATGTCGACCTGATTGCCCCCATTGTACCCGTATGGAGCAGAACGAGGAAAAACTTGCCTTAGTTAAGGTTGTGCCAGAAGACGAGAGCTCTATGCTGGAGGAGCAACAAGAAAACGATCCCGTTCTGAGAAAGATTAGGGAGTGGAAGAGAATGGACCGTCGTCCGTTGTGGAGAGAGATATCCTTATCCTCTCCTGCTTTAAAAGCATACTGGTCCCAATGGAACTCTTTAATTTTGGACGGAGGGCTCGTTAAAAGACTTGTAGAAAATTCCGAGGGCACAGAAACAAGGAAACAAATAGTGGTCCCAAGAAATGCTGTACCAGAAATTTTAAAACAGATGCATAATGATAGTTCTGGAGGACATCTGGGTATCACGAAAACGCTGCAAAAGATCCGAGATAGATTTTACTGGGTCAATTGCACTAATGATGTTAAAGATTGGTGTCGTAAATGCACTACATGTGCTGCCAGTAACGGTCCGCACCGAAAACCGAAGGCGGAAATGCAGCAATACCTGGTTGGAAGTCCTTTTGAAAGAATCGCAGTAGATGTATTGGGGCCACTTCCACAGACCGATGTAGGAAACAAGTACATCTTTGTTGTAATGGACTACTTCACTAAATGGGTTGAAGCCTATGCAGTTCCCAATCAGGAAGCCACCACTTTAGCAGATATATTGGTTGAAGAATTTGTAAGCCGATTTGGGGTACCACTAGAATTACACTCAGACCAAGGGAGAAATTTTGAGAGCAAGCTGTTTCAAGAAGTTTGCCAAAGATTAGGCATCCGCAAAACGAGAACCACAGCGATGCATCCTCAGTCTGATGGAATGGTGGAACGAATGAACCGGACTATAACCAACTATCTGTCAAAAGTGGTGTCAGATTGTCAGAGGGATTGGGATCGACATATTCCACTATTTCTAATGGCAATTCGATCGGCCATCAACGAATCAACTGGCCAAACGCCTGCGAAGGTCCTGTTCGGTAGAGAAATGAGGCTACCATGTGACTTGGTGTTTGGTTGTAAACCTGGTGAAGAAATGGCACGTGAACAATATGTCGCCGACCTTCAGAATCGAATGGAGAATATACACAACCTGGTGCGTGGAAAACTACAATTATCTAGTGATCGGATGAAGAGGTACTATGACACACGGACAATGGAAAAGAGTTACCAAGTTGGAGATTTAGTCTGGCTCTATAACCCCCGACGGCGTCGAGGTATTTGTCCCAAATTACAAAAGAACTGGGAAGGTCCTTACACCATCAAGAAGAAGATTAACGATGTCATTTATCGGATCGTGAAAATTCCCAGAGGGAAACCCGTCGTGGTCCATCACGATCGTTTGGCGCCTTACCAGGGAAACCACAGTGGAGATGCGCAGCAACTCCAAGAAGATGGTTTGGCTGGCTCAGGGAGTGTGCGGGATTCCGATGTAGGAAATAACATTCCAGGAGGAATGAATCTAAGGAGGGGGCAGTGTAACGGGATAACCATAAAGGAAGGGACCTTAATTTGAAAGATTGTTGTTGACAGTTGATTTTTAGAAGTTTGTAAAAAAATCAACTGACCATTTTAAATAATGTTTCTAGAAAATTCTTAACACACTAACTAGATTAAATAATGTTGTATATAAGGGGATACACGGACAGTTAACGTCAGTTCGAGTCAAGTGTTCACAAGAGTTCATTGTATTGTCAAGTAGTTAGACGTTATCCAGCAGAGTTCAGTGTATCTTAACAATTTTGTAAATAAATTGTGTAAAAAGCCCCCATACGTGTTTCAATATATTTGATGCATATTTGGGTTTATCAACGGTATCTTTGAAGTTTGACACATTTTGAATTAGTAAGGTTAGAAATTTATATACAATTCATGCCTAGAAAACATCATTGGTCTAGGATAGTGTGGTTTTACAGTCATTTTATTGAAAATTTGTATATTAACTGATTTTGAATCTAATTTTGTTGAATATTTGAACTCTGACCTTGACATAAGGGAATAGCCGGTAGCATATTTAAATAATCATATTGGAAAATAATTACATTAAGTTAATTCTTACCTATTCACTATTTATATTTAAAATTCAAAATTAATTCATGGTAAGAAATATTTTATAACATAGTAAGTGATATATCGAAACAAATTATTATTCATACACACTCTTACATGTTATAATATATATATATATATATATATATATATATATATATATATATAACGTGAAGTCAATTGTGGAGTTGCAGTCAACTTTGTGGCCAAGGTAAATAAAGAAAACTCTTTGATTTTAGTCAAGCTTTCGAATTATTTTAATTCTTCATCAGGACAGCTGTAGTGAAGAACAATTTTTTTATATAATAAAAATATTGTAACAAATTATTGTGACTACTTACTAATCTTGAGGTTATAGAAGAAGCGACGAATAACATTTAAACAACATTACAGTAATAACATTTTAAAATAAGTACATCACTTTTAAAAAATACATAAAATTAGATAAAATTGTATACATTTAGACATAAAACGACTTATTTATTTCTTATTCGTGTGGAGGTTTGTCTGTAAGTGATGATTGAGTGTGTTTTAATGTGTCTTTGGTTTCTATTTTTTAATATAAATGTTTTATATGTATAAGTGTTTTTTATATATAAATATATGGTTTTTATAAGCCATTCACTTTTTATTTCCATCTCAGTAGGCTCTGTTAGTTACATGAAATTCGCCCAGTATAATACACGTCTGTTCATATTGTTCTGTGGTCTTATTAATTGTAAATACGATGTTGTCACGTCTTCAATAAAAATATGTGTATTCATTACAAATATCTTAAGTAATTAAATCTGCAAACCAAATTTAAAACTTGCCGAAAATAAGTCAATGTATTTAATATTAAATTGAATAGGTACTAAAGTAGATACGTCAGTTTTCGCTGCAAGTAGGTACTATTAATATCCAAGAATGGTCTATTTAAATTCACATGAATTTTGACTGATATTCAAAATAACACATTCCTTTCCACAGAACAGATCCCTGTTTATAGTCAATTATCATATTATATTATTGATCTAGAACGAAAATAGTTATTATCCTATCAAGTGCGGAAAGTTATACTTTCCCGCAAGAGTTAGGATCAATATTTTTTCTACAAGCATAAAAAAGATACTTTATTCATTTTTTAAATTTTATTTTCAACTCCTAACAATGTAACAAAATTTTAATTTGTGACAATTAAAGTTTGTTGTTGCTTTGAGTAACGTTTACAGAGGTGTTTTAATAAATTATGATTTTTTTAAGAACAAACATTTTAAAAATCTCTATTTTTATGCAAAATAATCTTTTTTTTTAATATTTGTATGTAGTAGGTACAACAACATAAAAGTAATAATACAATAATTTTCCAAAAGGTTATTGAAGGACATATTCATTTAATAAAAAAAGAGAAAGAGATATTTTCTGAATTAAAATGCGTGCGGAAAAGTGTTGTTTTACGCATGCTTGTAGAAAAATATACTTTTATATTTACATTTTATTACAAATAAATAATATAAGTAAAATTCAAAATGTAGCACATATACATATATTAATAAAAACGTTTAATACAACTTTTAAATTACTCAAGCAATAGTAAAAGATCCTTTTTACAAATGTATAATAAAACTTTTCAATTATTCAAGCAGTGGTAAAAAAAATTATTTCATCAGTTTTGAGTTTAACATAAAAACACAGTACTCAAAGTCTATAGGTATCCATCTTTTTTAAAGTCTTCTATTTTACATCCAAATGGCATCGTAGTGTAACATTATTGTATTAGTGGCTGTAGGATAATAAAATTTCACATCCAATGGGTTAATTGAGGAAACCATACTCCAGTAAAAATTTGATTTACCTGGTCCGCCCCAGGTGGTGTCGCATTTGACTTAAATATGCTGATGTTTTAATAATGTTCTTTATAACAGAAATTTTTCAGAAAAATTAAGATTTGTTAGACATTTCAAACCGATACAATGAAAAAAATATTTTAATAAATTACATAAAAGCAAATAATGAACAGTTTTGTTTTATATTATTTTTATAATTAGAACGTTACGCTACTGTGTAACCATATTAACAAAAAAAAATGAAATATATTGTCATGTAAATAAATAATCTAACATAAAAATGTCAACTGAAACGTTTATAATTAAAAAGTTGTAAAATTGAACTTTTCGTATTTTTCACCCGAAGTAGAAATATCCTACCAAGCCAATTTGGGAAGAAGGGACTTCTACATTTTACATTGGTCCTTCGAAATCGGATTATATTTACCAAGCAAGCGGTTTGCAAACCACAATCGAAACTACTGAAGCACTATGGGATGCTAAATTGTACACCTACTACAATATCAGGTCGATGCTAAGTTGTACACCTACTACAATATCAGGTCAGTCATTTCCACGTCATCTCAAAATAACACATCAAATAAAAATTTTAATGCTGATGCCACTTGAATCACCTAATTGTGTAAAGTTTTGATAATCTTTTGAACTTTTAATAACGTTTTTTACCGTATTTTCCCCAAACATTGTATATTTGAAATAAGAATTACTCTTTAGTAAAATATTTATACCTAAGCCTTAAACCTCCTCAACATGCCCAGGACATCTAAGACTAAGAAAGTAAACCCTAATTCTAATATAGATGACTCTGAGCAAGTTGAATTTAGAAAGCAACTTGAACTTTATAATAACCTGGTGGCTCGCCGTGATGCCATAACCAACCAAATCAACCGTTTTCAAAATTTTTTAGAAACCAAGTGTTCAAACCTCGCTGACCCGCGTTTAAAAATTGAACTAAGTACCCGACTAAGTATAATCGAATCCTTAAATAATAACTTCACATCTATTCAGATTGAAATTGAGCAATTATGCCTCAATAACAAATTTGATGAGGCAGATGAGCAAGGCCAAGAACGGGAGCATTTCGAAACATTATATTTTGATAATATTTCTCAAGCTAAATTAATGTTAGAACAAATCAATGTCACTCAGACACCAAAGATAATAGATGACTCGAATTCAAATTCTCTTGTACATTCACCATTTTTTCAGTCTGGATCCCAGTATGGTCCACGCCTACCTCCCATTCCACTGCCTCAATTTAGCGGTTCTTACGAAACTTGGACTAACTTTAAAGACACGTTTATATCACTTATCGATAAAAATTCACAAATTAATAACATTGAAAAATTCTACTATTTACAATCAAGTTTACAGGGTGAGGCTGCTCAACTTATTAGCTCGTTAGCTATCACAGAAAATAATTACCACACTGCATGGTCGCTCTTAGAGGAGCGTTTTGAAAATAGAAAAGCCATAATACATGCTCATATTAAATGTATCTTTGATCTCAATCAAGTAAAAGACGAATCCCACATAGGTCTTAGAAAACTCTTGGATGGATTTCAAAATAATTTCAAATCCCTGCAAAACCTGGGAGAACCTGTAGACCATTGGTGTAGCTTAATAATTTATTTACTCACTACAAAATTAGATTTAAATAGCCGTAAAGAATGGGAGTTATTTTCATGTAAAATCGACAAACCTAAAACTAATGATTTCATAAACTTTTTATCACAACGTTGCCGATTCCTCGAATCTCTTGACTACAAATTGACCAATAAGAAACCTAATTTTACTCAAAAATTTGGAAAATATGAGCCTAAATATGAACGTAAAGCATTGCTTACTTCAAATAATACTCCTGTTTGTTCCCTATGTAAAGAAAATCATTTTCTATATGCTTGCAAAAAATTTCATAACCTACCAGTTGATAGCAGATTTGCAGAAGCTAAACGTGCCAACTTGTGCACCAACTGCCTACGTACAGGTCACCGCCAAGGTGATTGCAAGTCTTCTTATTCCTGTCGAACCTGTCAGGGCAAGCACCACTCATTGCTGCACATGCACAACAGACCCGCACATTCTCAAAGTACACAGCATAATTCTCAACCTCGATCTAGTTCTCAGCCTCAGTCCAATATTCATCCTCATAATGATAATTCAAAACCTTCCACTTCTGCAAACACCGCATTTACCCTGCCAATTAATAGCCATACAGATTTGCCTAATCCTACCGGTACTAACAACTGTCACACTCAAAATCTTCATTGCACAAATGCAACCCAAAACTCATTTGTTCTACTCTCTACGGCCCTTATAGAAGTTTTCGATAAAAACAACCAACCTATAAAATGCAAGGCTATTCTAGATAATGGAAGTCAATCAAATTTCCTAACCCAAAACCTTTTTGACAAATTAAATTTACCTTATGATACTATTAATATGTCCGTTTCTGGAATAAGCCAAACCCAAGCTAACATTTCTAAACGAACCCAAATTAAAATAAAATCTCTTTCTAATAATTTCTCTTTAAAAATATCTACTTTGGTTATTAATAAAATAACCGAGCCTATTCCTCAATTAGTTATTAATCCCTCGAGCATAAGCATTCCAGATAATATTGTTCTCGCCGATCAAGAATTTCTAAATCCTACCTCTATTGACTTACTTTTAGGTGCAGAAGTTTTTTATGACTTACTTAAACCCAACCAAATTAAATTGGGTAAACACAAGCCTATTTTACAAGATACCAAGCTTGGATGGATTGTGAGTGGACCTATATCTTTATTTACATCAATTTGTCAACCTCAAACCTCAAATTCATTAACTTGTACCACCACCGATAATAATCTTCAGAAGTCTTTAGAACTTTTTTGGAGCTCTGAAGAAACCACTGAACAACTACAACGTAATAATAAATATTCTCCGGAAGAAATCGAGTGTGAAAATCACTTTCGGTCTACAACACAAAGAAATCCCTCAGGAAGATTTACTTTAGATCTACCTCTCAACTCTAATGTATCCAAGCTTGGAGACTCTCTCCAAACTGCTATTAAGCGCTTTAGCCTCTTAGAACAAAAATTTGCAAGGCACCCTGAAATAAAAAAATCTTACTCTGAGTTTATATCCGAATACATTTCCCTTGGACATATGTCAGAAATTGAACCAATAAATGATACTTTCCTTTTATATCCTGCCTACTACTTACCTCACCATTGTGTGGAAAAATCTGATAGCCTTACTACACGGCTCCGAGTTGTGTTTGATGGTTCAGCGGCTTCTTCTTCAGGCCTCAGCATCAATGATTGTCTTACAGTTGGACCCACTGTCCAAAATGATTTATTAACAATCCTTTTGCGTTTTCGAGAACACAATTATGTACTAACAGGAGACATCGCTAAGATGTACCGCCAATTTCTAATAAACCCCAACCAGCGATGCTTGCAACGCATTCTATGGCGCGATGAACCTCAAAAATCACTCCTTCACTTTGAGTTAAACACCGTAACCTACGGAATGTCAAGTAGTGCCTTTTTAGCCACGCGTTGCCTAAATCAAATTTCATCTGATGTTTCCGAGTCAAATCCAATTGAAAGCAACATCATCAAAAACGACTTTTACGTTGATGACGTACTCACCGGCTCATCCACTGAAGAATCCCTTGTAAATATCCGCAAAAATCTTGTAAATATTCTTAAATCGTATGGACTCGACTTAATAAAATTCTGTTCGAACTCTAAAACTGTATCGTCTGACTTCAGCGACCCCGTGAGTAATGCTATTAAAACTTTGGCATTAAATGAATCCCATCATCACAAAACTCTGGGTATATCCTGGAATCCAGAACATGATCAGTTTATTTATAATTCTACCATTAAGCTTGACACCAATCCTGTAACCAAGCGTGTAATTCTTTCACTGATATCTCAAATCTTCGACCCTCTCGGTCTCCTTGGTCCGATGGTGATACAAGTAAAACTTCTCCTGCAAAAGCTCTGGCTTCTTAAGATTGGCTGGGATGATCCTGTGCCCATAGATATCTTCCGAATATGGAAAAACTTTACTTGCCATTTATCACGCGTTGATTATTTCAAAATCCCACGCCAAGTAACCATTAGAAATTATACTCATCTTGAACTCCATGGTTTCAGTGATTCTTCTATAAATGCTTTCGGCGCATGCATTTACGTCCGTTCAATAGACTCCTCAAGGAACATCTCTGTCAACTTATTCACTGCCAAAAGTCGCGTAGCTCCTTTAAAAGCTGTATCCTTGCCGCGCCTTGAGCTATGCGGAGCTTTGTTACTCTCCAGGCTAATGGACAAGGTCCTGAAGGTCCTGAATTGTAGTCCAAACAAGGTGTATTATTACACTGACTCCACCATCGTATTATGCTGGCTTTCCCTAGAACCTAGGCAACTAAAAACTTACATTTGTAATCGAATATCTGAAATTCAACAAATTACTGATGTAGATTCTTGGCATCACATCACGTCTACAAAAAACCCCGCGGATATAATATCTAGAGGTATCAGTCCTCAAGACCTTAAATATTGCACCTTGTGGTGGCACGGTCCCTCATTTTTATGCCAACCTGTAGAGTTTTGGCCTACAGACACCCACATTTCTAATTACTCACGCAAATCTTTCGACAATGACACACTAGAAATTAATACTAAATCTATCTTACTTATCTCTACTTTGCCTGAATTTCCTATCTTCGAACTATACTCAAATTACAACAAACTTATTAATGTAGTCGCTTATTGCATTAGATTCTATAAAAACTTAAGGTTGCCCAAACCTACACGTCAAATAGGACAATTGACTCTTTATGAACGTGATCATTCATTGACAGTTTTAGTAATCCTAGCTCAAGAAAAGGAATTTGCCCTCGATTTGCGAGACTTAAAAAATAAAAATCGTTTACGTTCCCAGAGTAAATTAAAGGCTTTGAACCCATTCATTGACAAAAACGGAATAATGAGAGTTGGAGGACGACTCGAGCAATCCTCTCTGGATTACGAATCCAAACATCCCATACTCCTACCAAAAGGACACCCATTTACTCGTTTAATCATCGTTCATATTCACGAGCAGAATCTTAATTCTGGAACACAGGCCACATTATCTTTCGTGAGGCAAAAATTCTGGCCCATTCATGGAAGATCCGCTGTTAAATCAGTAATTCACAAATGCGTTACTTGTTACAAACAAAATCCTAAACCTCTAAGTACTCTTTTAGGGGACCTACCAGAATCTCGAGTACATCCCTCCAGACCTTTCACACACACCGGTATGGACTATGCTGGATACTTTATGATTAAAGACTCTAAGCTCCGAAATAGAAAATTTATAAAGGCCTATTTGTGTATATTTGTTTGTTTAGCTACTAAGGCTGTGCATTTAGAACTGGTGTCTGACTTGACCGCTCACGGTTTTCTGGCCATGCTCAAACGTTTCGTTTCCCGTCGTGGTTTGTGTCAACATTTATATTGTGATAACGGCACAAATTTTGTTGGGGCTAATGGCGAGTTACAGGAAGTTTATAAACTTCATCAATCCCCTGAGTTTGAAAATTATGCTAGAAATAACATGATTCAGTTTCACTTTAACCCTGCGGCTTCACCGCATTTTGGGGGGTTATGGGAAAGTGTTGTAAAATCTTTTAAACATCATTTCCGTAGAGTAATATCAAATGATAATCCTCTCACTTATGAGGAATTTTACACTTTCGTGGTTCAAGTGGAAGCGGTATTAAATTCGCGTCCCCTTCTACCTCTTACCAATGATCCCAATGATCTGGAATCCTTGACTCCCGGACACTTCCTTGTGGGCCATCCTTTAAACCTCATACCTGATATCGAATTGGTGACTAAGCCAATCAACAGACTAAATCGTTACCAAATGCTGTAATCCTTGGTACAACATTTTTGGCGAAGATGGTCACAACAGTATTTACACACACTACACGAGCGATCAAAATGGCATTTTAAAACTGATCAAGGAAGTCTCCAAAACCGCCTTGTCTTATTAAAAGACGAGAACAACCCGCCTTCCAAATGGACGCTAGCAAGAATTGTCAAGATTCATCCGGGAAAGGACGATATAATCCGAGTTGTTAGTGTTCGTATAGCAAACGGGAATATTCTTAAACGCAGTGTAGTCAAGATTTGTCCACTACCTGTTTCAGACGAACTTTGTATACCTAGTGATTCAAAACAAACTTTTGAAGTATCTAACTCAATGATGTAATGTTTGTATTTTTAATATTGGACACTGTCGTGTATTATTAATATGTAACTATTTTTTAACCTCTTTTCATTGTACTTTATTTGTTTTTTTTTTTTCTCTTTAACTTGTTATTGAAAGATACCTAGTACTTTCAAGGGCGGCGGTATGAACAGTTTTGTTTTATATTATTTTTATAATTAGAACGTTACGCTACTGTGTAACCATATTAACAAAAAAAAATGAAATATATTGTCATGTAAATAAATAATCTAACATAAAAATGTCAACTGAAACGTTTATAATTAAAAAGTTGTAAAATTGAACTTTTCGTATTTTTCACCCGAAGTAGAAATATCCTACCAAGCCAATTTGGGAAGAAGGGACTTCTACATTTTACAAATAAAAACAAATACAGATGCAGATTTAGATGTAACATGTAAATGTTGTCGGTGTATTTGTATGATCAATCCTCTTCCATTATTTCACTGGAAGAATCAGAGTCACTATCAAATCCAAAATCGGAATCGTCAGAATCTGATTCCTCCAATGAAATAATTAAAGGAGGAATATTGTCATGTGAGCAGTTTCTCATGTAAGTAGTCCAATCTGCCAAAATAAGTTCGTCTGTATGTCTACAAAAATTTTGCCACATGTCTGGTGTACATTTAGTCAATGCTTCTGTCCAAGTTTTTTTAACTCTTTCCTGGTCAAGATAAGTAGATGTAATATGTTTGTTATAATATGTCTTAGTAAACCCCCATGCTAGTTCTATTGGATTGTAGTGACAATGGTATGGTGGTAGTCGAAGTACTTCATGTCCTCGTTGTTTTAAAATTTCATCCACTACATATGTCTTTTCGTCAGTTTTATAAGGTAAGATTATAGAGTACAGTTGTTTCTTTGTCATTTTTGTGTCAAACCTAATGTTATTGTTAATCAACCATTCCTGCATCATTGCTTTTTTCGCTGAAAAAGAGGGTGGTTTGTTAATTTGAACTGAATGGTATGGCGCGTTGTCCATGACCACCACACATTTTTCTTGAAATACAGATAGAGCAGGAATGAGTTGATTAACAACCCAGTTTTTAAAAAGGTCACCATTCATACTTTTGTGATAGTCAAGGTCTGTATTCGAAGAGTCTAGTAACAAGTCACATCCTTCCAAAAATCCAGTATCAGTCCCTGCGTGTAAAATAGTAAATCGCTTTCCTTCGGATTTTACACGAGCTGGATTACTTTTTAGGTCAGAATCGTGCACCCACTGACGCACTGAACTACCATTTTGATAGATCCATGTTTCATCTAGGTACACGAATCTAACTCTCTCAGCAAGACTTTTTAGTTGTTTATATTTCCGAATGAAAGCGATCTTTCTAATTTTAACGTGTCGTTGTTCACATAAAATATGTCGTCCATTTACTTTTTTAAATTTGTATCCCATTAATTTTATAAGTTTGTATAGTGTCGTACGTCCCCCTTTAAAATCAAAATTTTGTTTAGCATCAGTCAAAAGTTTGTCTAAAGTAAAATGTTCAGTTTTAGCATGGTACATCCAAATCTGTCGCTGTAAGTCTTTTTTTAAAATAAACTTCTCAAATGTATCAGTTTTACATCCTTTATCTGCGACTTTCTCATTATTTTTCAATCCTTCTTTAATAATCTTCCGTATTTTCGATACACTGATCTAAAAAAATTAAGCATTTAGAATGTTTGTTATATTAATTAGATTCAAAAAATATACCTCAGTTACACAACGGTAGTTAAGAGATTTAAAAATATTTAACAAAATTTTGAATTAAATTATAGTTACAAAAATGTATAATTTCGAAATTTGAAATCTGACAACATTGTATATAATTTATTATAATATCTGTCAAAAAAGGTTATGTGTTCTTTTAATAATATAAATTTTATTTAAAAAAGTGATACATATTTATAAATTCATTACAAAAACCTCTCTCAATTAATCTAATGCAAAATATATAAGTTTATGTTAGCGACTAGCATTGATTTAAAAGAAATACACATAAAATCGTACTTACTTGAAAAACCTCGGCCAATTGATTTAAATAAACTAAACACTCTCACAGCTGTTAGCTTGTTTCCTAAACATACCATAACATCTAACGATGCTGTTGTGAATTTCTGTACTTATTTTTTTTGGCATTGTATATTGAATCTAAGAAAGCATCAAATATTTCGTTATTGAATCTTCAACAATTTTACCTTTGACAATGTGCTGTCAATATTTCGACAGTAGGTACCAACCCAACAAATTGAAGTGCCAATCCAAGAAATAAAATGCATAGTCTACTGAGATTGAAATAAGAAGTGAATGAATTATATTTTAACACAGTAGGAGAGCAAAACAGTTTGTTGATTTATTTATTTCTGATTTTATTATTATCAAGTAAAAATTATATCAAGCAAAATTTTGTTGTCAAGAAATGTGGGATTTTAAATTCAAAGATTTTTATTATTATTGTGTCCAGTTCTATGAAAGTTGTTTTTATATTTATCTTAGTGTTATTTATCTTTGTATTAATTTATTTATAGTTATCTTTATATTTATATATTAAATTTTATTTATAATTGTTTATTTTTATTTTTGAAAAGATAGAATGTAACAATAAATATTGCTCAGCCCTTCTATATCAGATTTTCTATTAATACATGTTTCCCTTCTGTCAATGTGTGTCATTTCTAAGAACAACCGTTTCTTAAGGTTCCTTTCCCTTTCTAAAATTCTTGTTTCGTCAAACTTAAAAGTATGGCCATTTTTGATTGCATGTTCTGTTAGTGCGCATGCTTTATATTTATTATTTTTAATATCACTTTTATGTGAGATGTTTCTACTGTGTACAGTTCGGCATGTTTCTCCAATATACACCCTTTCACAATCCGAACAAGTGATTTCATACACAACATTTGAACTTTCTAAAGTACTTAACGGATCTTTGGTTCTGGTGTATAGTCTAGAAATGGTTTTAATATTCTTAGTGCCTATTTTAAAGTTTTCATAATTTTTAAATAATTTTAAAAGTTTAGGAGTAAGTTGTGGGATGTAAGGTTTAAATGTTATTCGTCGCTTCTTCTATAACCTCAAGATTAGTAAGTAGTCACAATAATTTGTTACAATATTTTTATTATATAAAAAAATTGTTCTTCACTACAGCTGTCCTGATGAAGAATTAAAATAATTCGAAAGCTTGACTAAAATCAAAGAGTTTCCTTTATTTACCTTGGCCACAAAGTTGACTGCAACTCCACAATTGACTTCACGTTGTATTGAATCAGTCACTAGTACCATCATTATTATATATATATATATATGTTATGATGTAGTGTTTCACGGATGGTAGAATGAACAGTAGTGGTGTTCCGGGTTTCAATCCGTTGGTTGTTTGTGTCTTCACGACGTTTCGCCAACATCTCAGCTGGCATTTTCAAGTGATGCTTCCTTTGCGGCTGCTAAACTTGGAATCAATATATATATATATATATATATATATATATATATATATATATATATATATATATATATATATATATATATATATATATATATATATATATATATATATATATATATATATATATATATATATATATATATATATATATATATATATATATATATATATATATATATATATTGAGATGATATTAGTTACTATGCTATATTAAATAAGAATGTAGAAGGAAAATTTAATGGAAAATAGAGAAAGGAGATTTTCTTATTTCGGGTCAGAGCGCAAATTTAGTAACATTGGAATTGATTGTCATCATCTTCTTCATAATTCCTAAAAAAGAAAAAAAGGAAATAGAATAAGAAAAAAAAATTACAAATACATTTCAAAGGTTTTTTTTTATTTAAAGATTCAAAAATGATTAATCTACATTATATAAAGTTTTGATAATTATGTAATTGATAAATGGGTAAAGTAGATAATTAAAAGTTTATAAAATTGCCAATACGTTAGTAATCAAACATTAATTTTAAATGAATTAGGGGGTAAGTAAATGAGAAAATTAAATTATAAAAAAACATCACAAATAGTTAAAATAAATGTTAAAACTTCTACTTACTTTTAAATTATACAAATTTACCAACCATATTCTAATTTATTAATAGTTCAAATGCCAAATGAAATATTCTGAAAAAGAGAAAATTATTAGTTTGTAATGCTAGTAAATTTTATAAGAATAAAAAAGAATGATCATTGTTTTAAAATTGTAATACTGAATCAAGAATTAGATTTTGTTAATAATTTTATTAAAATAAGAAATTAGTAGGCGATTAGATGGAAAAGATGTATAGATTTAAGTTTGTTGAATTTTTCAATTGTTTTCTTTGTTGATTTGATAGAATCTCTCTTGTTTTCTGTTTGTTGAGATAGAAGTTGTATTAAAAATTTGCTCCGTTAAAATTGAGATTTTTTATTAAAATACTGATAAAAGAAAGTCTAAAAGTAGTTAAAAGTGATAACAAAACGTCCAGGAAGGTATTGATAAAAGCTGGTAAGAAGTAAAGTTTAATTTTATGGAAAAATAAATGGTTAATTGTTGCTGAGTAGTTAATCGTTATAAATGCTTCCTGAATTGATTTAAAGAAAGATACTCCAGTTTCTAACAAGAAAGAATAGCATTATTGTACTTACCTTTGGATGTAAAAGCTGATTGTGCAGTGATTAGAAGAAATCTTATTAGTAAAATTTCCAAAGTTTCCTGAAATATTTGCTGTACCGGAGGTAGAAAGTAGATTGTCCTAAGAACTGAATCCTGATTCCAGAAGAGGAGTGAAGCTTCACACAAATGGTAACAACTTTGCACTCGTTACAATAAAGAGTTTTCATGTGTTTGATTTTTGTAATTTTGATGAACATTTTTATTTCACTGTTTTATGTATTTAACTAAATTATTATTATTATTATTCTCCTTTTGATAAGTTTAATCTGAATTGTTTAGTAACTCAAGTCAGAATACTTCATTTTTATATATTTGATGCATGTTTTGGTTTATCAACGGTATCTTTGAAGTTTGACACATTTTGAATTAGAAAGGTTAAAAATTTATATACAATTCATGCCTAGTAATATCGTTGGTCTAGGATAGTGCGGTTTTACAGTCATTTTATTGAAAATTTGTGTATTAACTGATTTTGAATCTAGTTTGGTTGAATATTTGAACTCTGACCTTGACATAAGGGAATAGCCGGTAGCATATTTAATTAATCATATTGGAAAATAATTACATTGAGTTAATTCTTACCTATTCACTATTTATATTTAAAATTCAAAATTAATTAAAGGTAAGGAATATTTTATAACATTGTGATTGATATTATCAAAACATATTATTATTATTCATACACTCATCATATATGTTATATATATATATATATATATATATATATATATATATATATATATATATTATAACCTATATGAGTGTGTATGAATAATAATTTGTTTTGATATATCAATTACTATGTTATAAAATATTCCTTACCATAAATTAATTTTGAATTTTAAATATAAATAGTGAATAGGTAAGAATTAACTTAATGTAATTATTTTCCAATATGATTATTTAAATATGCTACCGGCTATTCCCTTATGTCAAGGTCAGAGTTCAAATATTCAACAAAATTAGATTCAAAATCCGTTAATATACAAATTTTCAATAAAATGACTGTAAAACCACACTATCCTAGACCAATGATGTTTTCTAGGCATGAATTGTATATAAATTTCTAACCTTACTAATTCAAAATGTGTCAAACTTCAAAGATACCGTTGATAAACCCAAATATGCATCAAATATATGAAACGAAGTATTCTGATTTGAGTTAATAAACAATTCAAATTAAACTTATCAAAAAGTGAATAATAATCATTTAGTTAATTACATAAAACAGTGAAATAAAAAATGTTCATCAAAATTACAAAAATCAAACACATAAAAACTCTTTATTGTAACGAGTGAAAAGTGGTTACCATTTGTACGAAGCTTCGCTCCTCTTCTGGAAAACCAGGATTCAGTTCTCAGAACAATCTACTTTCTTCCCCGGAACAGCAAAGATTTCAGGAAACTTTGTAGAGATCAAACAATCAATTCCCCTTCAAACCAAAAGATAAACTGCTGCAATTTCCTCTGGTAAGTGTAATTATGACTTTCTTTCTTGTTAAATATTAGTTTAATCTTCATTAACTTAATTAAAATGCAGTTATACCATATACTGCTCAACCCCCAATTGAAATATCTATTTCTTCATAAAATAATATAAGTCTCTCTTACCAATTGCTTTCTCTGGTTACCTTGTGATAATATTTATACTTTAAACTGATTTAATACTTTCTTTTATCAATATTTTCAAAAAAAAACTCAAAATTTCTACGGAGCAATTTTTTAATACAACTTCCATTTCAAGAACCAGAAAACAAGAGAGTTTCTATCAAATCAACAAAAAAACAACTGACAAATTCAACAAACTTAAATCTATACATCCTTAACACCTAATCGCCTACTAACTCCTTATTTAAATAAAATTACTAACAAAATCTAATTCTTGATTCAATATTACAATTTAAAACAATGATTATTCTTTTTATTCTTATAAAATTTACTATCACTCCAAACTAATAATTTTCTCTTTTTCAGAATATTTCATTTGGCATTTGAACTATTAATAAATTAGAATATGGTTGATAAATTTGTATATTTTAAAAGTAAGTAGAAGTTTTAATATTTATTTTAACTATTTGTGATATTTTTATAATTTAATTTTCTTATTTAATTATACCCTTAATTCATTTAAAAATTAATGTTTAATTACTAATGTATTGGCAATTTTTATAAGCTTTTAATTATCTACCTTTTCCATTTATCAATTTCATAATTATTGAAACTTTATATAATGTAGATTAATCCATTTTGAATCTTTAAATAAAAATCTTTGAAATGAATTTGTATTTTTTCTTTCTTATTCTATTTTCTTTTTCCTTTTTTAGGAATTATGAAGAAGATGATGATAATTGATCCTAATGTTACTGCATTTGCGCTCTGACCCGAAATAAGAAAATTTTCCTTTCTCTATTTTCCATAAGATTTTCATTCTACATTCTTATTTAATATAGCATAGTAACTCATATCATCTCAATATATATATATATATATATATATATATATATATATATATATATATATATATATATATATATATATATGTTCCTTACGGCAGGCTTGGATAAGATAGGGATTTTGCGGCATGACCGAACTGAAAAAAATGTAATCAATAACCGTAACGCTTGTAATAGTGCCATTATATCCAGTAGGCAGGTTACCGCTAGCCTCTACTCAGTGTTCAGTATAGTTCAGTTCAGACATAATTTGACAGTTATGATATAATATTTAACTGTCACCGAAACTTTCTTGAAAGTGTTTACAAAAAATATAATAAGTAGGTATAATGAATCAAGCAAAAGATGATCTTCTCATTACAGAATCTCCTAATGATAGGTAAGTTTAATAATATAATATAAACATTGTAAACAATGTAGAAATATCCATCGATGTCAACTTTTGTGATGTCCTATAAATTAATGAAAATCATTGGTTTTTAAATGTAAAATGTGTAAATTAAATATGTTGCAATACTTTATTTAATTGGATTATTTACACCTGTTACTAATGTTAATCTCAAAATTTATAATAAATCATTATTATTAATATGATCAAAATTTATGCAGTAAATACATAAAAATAATTTGACTAGCATATGAGAACTCTTCACGATTGGATATCGTTGGAGGATCGAATACGCGAGATGGTAATTTTTTTGTTTTTTTTTCCAGTGTTAAACAAAAAACTATAAATATTATTTTAACTTTAAATAAAATTAATTCAATTATCTTATTCCGATCATTATCATTATAAAAATTATATCTTTAGAGAATTTATTGATATATAAGCTGTCCAGACAAAAAGTACAAATTATGAAAATATGTACAACCAAAAAAAATGTAATTATTAATCTATAACGTAGTATAATCCAAGGCTTGGAGGAGATAGGGATTTTGCTGCGCGACCGTACTGAAAAAAAAAAGTAATGGTAAAACAGTAACAAAAAATCTATGGAATAAAACCGTTAAATGAGACGTGCGTAGGCGCTACAGTTGTATACACAAGCGAGTAGTGTCGATTCTACATTAGCCGAAGGAACATAGTTCCTACCTGGTGTCCCACGACACCATTATAACTTGTTAGTTTTTATATAAAAATAATAAAGGATGTTATAAATATAAATAGATTTTTATTTCGTTATTTCTTGACTTTAAACCGAAAAAAGAAGAATAAAAAAGATTATTGAAATCTGCAATTATTTCGATCATCCTTGTATATTTTTAAATAAAAAATGCATTTTAGACTAATAATAATACTTTATTATTACAATTTGATAATATTTTTTACAAAAAAACAAAATTTTCAACAGTAAATACACAAGAGCTTTTTTTTTTACCGGAAAATTTTTCGATTCATCGAAAGATTTTGCCAATCAGTAATATTACGAAAAAAACTGAAATGATAAAATCGCGAGACCGAAGGTCGAGCGATTTTATCTAATTTCAGTTTTTTGAGTAATATTACTGATGGAAAAATCTTGAGATGAAGAGAAAAATTTATCCATTAAAAAAAAGATCGCGTGTATTTTGCTAAGATAAATTAACGACTAATTATATAAAGAAACAATAAAATTTATTCATTCTAAAACAATTAAACTAGTTAAAAGAACAGTTGTTAAAAATACAATTATTAAATATTGGTTGGGGAGTACTGATTTTAATGTTTTCTTCTCGTGTTTCTACGTATGTTGAATATTCTGTTTCCGAGGGTCTCAAATTATTTATAAGTTGTTCATGGTGTTCGGGGTCAATTTGGAGGTATGGTTTAATCGATTGTGATGACGAGTGTCCTGTTATCTTAATAAGCTGTTGATCGCTAACTCCTGCTTTGGCTAATTGGGAAACTGCGCTGGCACGATTTGAATGGTTAGTAACTTTATTATTGATTATGTCCAATCCAATTTTTGCAGCAGAATTTTTTGTCCAAACAGATATGGTATTAATACCTAAAGGAACATTTTTGTACCAACCTTTAGAATTTTTATTTTTCCAAAAAGGATTTGGAGTTAAAAATAATCGGTCAGAAGTAATATGTTCATTTCTTTTTTCTACTAGCAAATGGAATAGTTTTACAGGGCAAATACTTTCGTCACTTTCATTTCTAGTCAACCATTTGCTGTCTGTTAACTTTTTCGAGCCGCCTTGTGCCGTTTTCGAAAATATGGTGTTATATTCAATCCTACCCGTAGGAAGACCATTTTGGTTCTTTTCTACTTTAAAATAATAAATTTTGCAATTAACAGCTTCTCCTCCTCTCCAAGCCAATTCGTAAGAAGCTATATGAAAGAATCTTTTTTGCAGCCCTTCAGGTTCATTTATATTCCATAGTGTTGCCATTTTTATTATATTTTCTTTGTCTATTGCTGAAGAACACGTCTTTCTTTTTGTTGGAATCAATTGAAGTTGTTTTCTTTTGGCATTTCTAGCATCCCGAGCTTCTTTAAAGGTTATGTCTGTAAAAGGATCAAATTTCAAACCATATTCGTTAAAATATTTCTGTTGTAACATTTTAGCAGTCGTGTTCCATATTGTTTTGACCGCAAATTCTTTGTAATCTTCTCCATTCTTTTTTTTCATATTGAAAGCCCAATCTTTTAATATTTTTGCTAGATCTTGTATTGTAGTATTCTCTTCCAACTTATAATTTCGGCTTTGACAAAACTCCATGAATTGTTTCCATATTGATGACTTCGTATTTTTTGTTGACTTCGGTATTGACTCTTCAATATTTTTTGTAATTTGTTCATGTGAAACCTCTCCAAATCGGTTCATACTTTATGTTTTTTGCAAAGAAAAGGTAGTATTGTTTTATATTGTTAAATTTGACAATTAAATACCTGTCAACAATAATGCAAAATTGATACACACCTACTAGATTGAGGAACATGCGATAAAAAAAAGCGATAAAAAAGGATGCACCTTTTTTATCGATGTCAAAATGACAAAATAGTTTGTAGGTATATGACATTTTAACATTGGAGTTAATTTATCATCAAAAATTAGTAAATGTCGATCAGGTTTGAATCTAAAACGATTCCATCAGAAAAAAAGAATTATACACAGATTCTAAATTTTGACATTTATACAAAAAAAATGCCATATTTTAACAAAATATTGATAAATTTACATTAAAAATACGTATTTATATTTAGATCTAAAAGAGAAAAATTGGAGGATATAAAAAAATCTTTTATTTAGTTGAATTATAAGTTTATTTACAACATTATGTTACGTTTTTATCAATGTGAGTGGTAATATGTCTTTTTAAATTAGAAGATTGTGTGAAACATTTTGAACATATTTTACATTTAAAAGGTTTTTCGTTAAAGTGAGTTCTAATATGACTTTTTAAAGCACCGGATTGTGTGAAACATTTCGAACAAATCTTACATTTAAAAGGTTTCTCGTTAGTGTGAATTCTATTATGATTTTTTAAAGTATCGAAATGTGCGAAATATATCGAACAAATCTTACATTTAAAAGGTTTCTCGCCAGTGTGAGTTCTAATATGAGTTTTTAAATTACAGGATTGTGTGAAACATTTCAAACAAATTTTACATTTAAAAGGTTTCTCGTCACTGTGAGTTCTAATATGAGTTTTTAAACTACCGTATTCTGTGAAACATTTCGAACATATTTCACACTTATAAGGTTTTTCTCCAGTGTGAATTCTATTGTGCCTTTTTAAATCACTGGTTTGTGTGAAACATTTCGAACAAATTTTACATTCAAAAGGTTTCTCGTCACTGTGAAATCTAATATGTTTTTTTAAATTACCGGATTCTGTAAAACATTTCGAACAAATTTTACATTTAAAAGGGTTCTCGTTAGTGTGAGTTCTAATATGCTGTTTTAAAGTATCGAAAAGTGCGAAATATTTCAAACAAATCTTACATTTAAATGATTTTGCGCTAGTGTGAGTTCTAATATGATTTTTTAAATTAGAGGATTGTGTGAAACATTGCGAACAAATCTTACATTTAAAAGGTTTCTCGTTAGTGTGAGTTCTAATATGAGATTTTAAATTACAGGATTGTGTGAAACCTTTCGAACATATTTTACATTTAAAAGGTTTCTCACCAGTGTGAGTTCTAATATGAGTTTTTAAATTACAGGATTGTGAGAAATATTTCGAACATATTTTACATTTATATTTATCGCCAGTATTTTTACAATTTGGTTCCTGTTTTGTGGAATCTCTATTGATGCTCCGCTCTGAATTTAATTCTTGATCAAAATCTTGAAATTCCATTTTAAAATTCGGTAAATCTATTGCAGAATGTAATTCTTCTTTTTTAATGTCAAATTCAAGATTCAACTCATGATTACTTTGGTTTGAAATTTCATTTTCACTTTTAGTATTAAAAGAATGTTGAGGGTTTTGGTATTTCAATTTCGGTTCTCTATTTTTGTATGGTTGTTCTCCAACTAAAAATAAGCAAATCTGTAACTGCCGGTAACTAGATTACAGTTTTTTTTTATAATAAATTTTGAAATCTGCAAATATTTCGACCATCCTCGTATATTTTTCAAAAAAATTGTATTTTTGACTAATTTTTATACTTTATTATCAAAATTTGATAATATTTTTACCAAAAAATCAAAATTTTTATCAAACATAAGCAAATCTGTAAATGTCGGTAACTAGATTATAGTTTTTTATAATAAATTTTGAAATCTGCAAATATTTCGATCATCCTCGTATATTTTTCAAAAAAAAATGCATTTTTGACTGATTTTGATACTAATCTATAAAAATTTGATAATATTTTTACTAACAAACCAAAATTTTCATCAAAAATAAACAAATCTGTAACTGTCGGTAACTAGATTAATTTTTTATCCCTGGTTTTTTACAATAAATTATAAGTTGGTTCTATGGTAGAAAGTAGAAAGATTTTAAAAACAACACCAATAATCATTATCGACGTTATTTCAGAAGTTCTGTAGGATTTTTCGAAAAAACGCCAGTCCTTTTTTCAAATTTTTCGTATATTCAAAAACCAATTTTTCATATCTTAAAAACCAAAAAAGATATTAAAATGCAGTTTTTTCTATTCAATCAGAAATTTGATCCTAATTTTAAATTTCGCAAAAAATAAAAGAATAACGATTTTTCGAAAAAAAAAAACCGATCCTTTTCCGATTTCTTATATTTTGAAAACCAAAAACCAAATTTAAGGTAAATAAAAAAAGATTTGAAGGTAAAATGATATAAAATATAATTAATTATATATGAGCTTACTTATTTCGGGTTTTGATTCCTCCACAATTTCTATTTTTTCTTCTTCAATTATATAATAATCTTTTATATTTCCTCCTATATTCTCACCTGAAATTAAAAATATAAATATTTTTTTTAATTGATATTTCGTTATTTTTGTGTTTTATTAAAAGAACAATTGTGTTTATTTTTTAAATTTATAACTTTCAACAATTTTTTATACATTTTCCATACACAAAATGTTTAAAAATGATAAAATTTGATCTTACCAAATTCATTAAAAATTTCAATTTCTTCCATTTTAATTCCAGCTTCTGATTTTTCTTTGGTAACATCCATTATGGAACTTTCTTCAGCTAAAATATATTGGAAAATTATTTTATAAATAATTAACATATAACAAATTATCCCAAAAACATATAAATTTTTCCCCTTACATTTAAAAATGCAAATTTCATAAAAAAAACATATTAACGCCTGAATTTTATAGAAAAACCAAGAATCCTTTATAGTTATCGATTTTATTAAAAGAAATTACTGAAAAAACTAGAAAATAACCCTAAAAATTAGTCAAAAATTATTTTTTTTTTTTAATATTCGAGGATGGTCGAAATATTTGCAGATTTTAAAATTTATTGTAAAAAACTATAATCTAGTTACCGACAATTACAGATTTGCTATTTTTTAATAAAAATATACGAGGATGGTTCAGATATTTGCAGATTTCAAAATTTATTGTAAAAAAACTCTAATTAGATACTAATTTAAAATCTTCAAATATTTTGACCATCCTTGTATATTTTTCGGAAAAAACTGCATTTTTTAATAATTTTAATACTTTTTTATCAAAATTTGGTAATATCTTTACCAAAAAACGAAATTTTTTATCAAAAATAAGCAAATCTGTAATTGTCGGTAACTAGATTATAGTTTTTGACAATAAATTTAGAAATCTGCAACTATTTCGACAATCCTCGTATATTTTTCAAAAAAAATTGCATTTTTGACTTATTTTAATACTTTTTTATTAAAATTTGATAATATTTTTACTAAAAAATCAAAATTTTTATCAAAAATAAGCAAATCTGTAACTGTCGGTAACTAGATTATAATTTTTTATGATAAATTTTGAAATCTGCAACTATTTCGACCATCCTCGTATATTTTTCAAAAAAAAATATGAATTTTTAACTAATTTTTATACTGTACTATCAAAATTTGTTGATATTTTTGCCAAAAATCCAAAATTTTTATCAAAAATAAGCAAATCTGTAATTGTCGATAATTAGATGATAGACTTTGTCAATAAATTTTGAAATCTGCAAATATTTCGACCATCCTCGTATACTTTTCAAAAAAATTGCATTTTTGATTAATTTTAATACTTTTTTATCAAAATTTGATATTTGTAGTAAAAACCAAGAAAATTCCTTTATAAAAGATTATTTCATAAAAATCAACTAGCAAATTACCCCAAAAACTACAAAAATCAAAATTTTCTAACCTTACATACAAAAATGTAATTTTCACATTCAAAAAAATGATTTTAAAGCGGGATTTTTGTAGAAAAGCAAGAAAAAGTCGGGATCAATTTGACAGCTTGAATTAAGCAAGTTATTAGCTATTGCTTCTGTTGGTAACGAGTTATCGATTTTATTAGTCTGATTATTCTTGAATTTTTTAGTGCATCTACTATTGTCAATATTTATTGTATAATTTATTTATTTTGTATGAATTACTAAGTCCTATTCCTGCTCCTGTAATGTCCATTGTCATTTCTACATTATTCGTCTCCACGTTAGATTTGTCGGGAGGATCAGATGCTTTTTCGCCGCCATTTTATTATGATACTATCACAATGTGCGATTTCTACGTATACCGAAAAACAATCCCAAAGAGCAGGTAAATAAATATTAAATAAAACTTACCTATGCTAATATCACAATTGTAGTAACAATTGAGGAAAGGTGATTAGTAGAACCACTTTACAACACAAGATTTACTTTGATTTTTTTTACGATGCCTTCGCCAACACAAAACACAACCGCTTTGTTTGACAATCGATCGAAAAGTCAAACCAAACCATGGAGACTAGACAAGGAGTACGCACTCGACCGGGGGAATTGCCAAATCTGTCTACGGTATCGTACATATTAGGTTTACTTTTTTCACCACTAGAGTCGCTAGTTTTCCTTTTGTACCGGTATGAATTTAGACAATTAATTAATCGTGAATTATTAAATTGGTTTTTATTATTTATATCTGAAAGATCAAACTATTTTTTTCATTGTGTAAGTAAATTAATAATGAAATAATTAAAAAATATTTATTTTATTTCAAACTACGTCCTCATTGGTCGCCATTTTGGTACAAATGGAACACCAGCGCCCTCTTATTTTGGTAGCCCTATTTGCATACATGGAGTTCGTACTCCTTGTCTAGTCTCCATGAGTCAAACAGTGAGTAGTGAGTATAACCAACCTAAAAACTTTTAAGGTTAAGGCATTCTGCTAATTCTACTTTATCGAGTAGTACAAGTCCTGTCATTGTCTTATAGATGGCGCTCAAATTATTTTTATTAGAAACTTTGTTTATTTTTTATGTAAATAATAATAATTTATATTAAATATATTTAAAATCAGTTTTTTTTTAATATAATTACTATTATTTTCATTATCGGAATCAAAATAAATTGTTTAATTGTAAAATTTGTATGAATTAATATTACGTAAAGCGACATCTGTTAAAAGAAAGTTGAACTTGTATTTAATTATTGATATATTTTATAAAAATTTTTTTGTAAAATCATTTTATATCATTAAAATATACTTTTACGTATTGCATTAATGTTTGTATAAACAAAATTATTAAAATATATCGTTTAAATTAAAAAAAATGCATAAGAAATTGATTTTATGTCACGAAGTTTAGATTTTTTGTACTAGATGGCGCTTTATTACTATTTTCATATATTTAGATTGTATTTTATTGTTTTTAATTTTTAACTAAATATAATATTCAATTTAAAATAAAAATATTGCTTTATAAACCATTATTGTTGTAAAAAGAACACCAAAGGTTAAATTTGTTTGAATTAATATTACGTCAAGCGACATCTGTTAAAAGAAAGTTAAAGTTGTATTTAGTTATTGATATATTTCATATAAATTCTTTGTAATATCATTTTATATTATTAAAATATATCTTTTAGTATTCTATTAATGTAAGTATTAACAAAATTATCAAAATATATCGTTTAAATTAAAAAAAATGATATTGATTTTATGTCACAAAGTTTAGATATTCTTATACTAGATGGCGCTTTAAATTTATTTTTAATAATTTTCTATAATTAAATTGTATTGTATTGTTTTGCTTAAAAACAAAAAAAAAACAATTAAAACAGTCTAAAAACTACTTAATAACAATAAATTTAATTAAAAAAACTTAATTTTAAATAATTTATTATAAAAAACATCAGTCAATCTGAAGTGGATTAGAATTTGACAGAATTGACATTTAGTATTTGTTTATGTATCAAATTTTATAAAAACTTACAAAAAATTCTTAGTTTTACACTGTTTTTGATCTATTTTTAGACTTTCTTCACTGATTTTTCACGGTTTTAATAATTCGAACATTGATCTGTCACTAAATGACAATATGTCAATAAAAGTAATTTCTTTTTGACAAAATTAAACACTTTTGTTATTTCTACACTGTTTTTATTGCTTTTTTAAACATTTTTACACGTTTTTCACTGATTTTAATAATTCGAACATTGATCTGTCACTAAATGACAATATTTCAATAAAAGTAAGTTGTTTTTAACAAAATGAAACACTTATTTGTTATTTTTCCACTGTTTTTATTGCTTTTTTAAACATTTTTACACATTTTCACTGATTTTAAGCCATAAATTCGATTTTATCACCATTTTTCGATACGTACACTACGTAAACAAACAATAAATGTCAGTTCTGTCAAAGTCTATTCCAACTTCGGATTGTATTAAAAGTGGCCTTCGACTGTTGTTTTTTATAATAAATTATTTAAAATTAAGTTTTTTATAATTAAATTTATACTTATTTAGTATTTTTTTGGCTCTTTTAATCGTTTTTTTATTGTTTTTAAGCAAAACAATACAATACAATCTAATTATGTAAAAATAAATTTAAAGCGCCATCTAATACAAGAAAATCTAAACTTAGTGACATAAAATCAATATCTTATGCAACTTTTTTTAAATTAAACGATATATTTAAGTTGCCAGTCATTGGAAAATTAGTCAGGGGGGGTTCCGTGGCCGATTGAGGTCCTTACAAGCAGCAATATTTTTTAAATGTATTTTGACTCGCTGAATCCGAATATTCAACCTGCTTTTTGACCAGTTGCCTTGGAAATTTGTTATTAACAATTTAATTGTTTAAATAATTATAACTAACAAACTAATTAAAATACATTTTTTTTTCTAAATTGTTTTTTGTTCCTTATAACAAAACCAACAAAATGAGCTTTGAAAAATTAAAATCGGTTAATTAGAAGCCGAGATACTGTAAATATAGTGCAAAAACATTGCAAAATAACGAATCAGGCTTGAGCTGCCTCTGTTTTTTACTTATTTCTCGGCTTCTAATGAACGGATTTTAATTTTTCAAAGCTTATTTTAAAGGGAATGAAAGGGGCTTCTAGTTTTTTACTTTGTAAAAAAAATTGTTACTACCAATTATATGTATATGAATTTAAAGACAAAAATTGTTATTAAAATTTTGGGAGATATTTGTTTATAAACATATTTTGTTTCTCTACTCCATAAACTTCGATATTTAATTCATTTGAAGTTATTCTGCATCTCAAGAGGAACATTTTAAGCTTTGGTAAGTGTAAGTACGTCGATTTTTCTTTAAGATATACAACTTTAAAGGGACCTTGCGCGCACTTCAACTTTGCGCTCGAGGCCGCTTGCAGATTTTCACTTAAATTTCTTTAAAATACTCAATAATTTATTTTTTTACATTTAGAACAATTTATTACAACGTTACTTAGTAAATATTCTGAAATACAAATTAATCTGTAACATATTTTTTTAATTATTAGTTATTTGGCATTTATTACTTTTACGGCAATTACAAAATATACAACATTCTATACCCGATTTAAGGCATATACAACTTTTTGAGCAAGTGCTATCGGTACAACTAGGTAGTAATTCACTCACTGGAGGCAATAGCTGCTCTTATTTTTGAGGTAGAAGAAATTGACCAATTTCTTTCCACCCAAAATCCGTTGGGTTAAGTTCATTTAAATTTCTTGTAAAACAATTTGTTTGTATATTTATTACATAAATTGCACGCAAAATATGTAATTTTATGGAACTTGAAGTAACCGCTAATTCTTCTATCAAACAATTTGTTGCATGAAAGTAAGACCATATACGATATTCTGTAAATGTCTTGCAATTCGATTAAGAATTTAATACTTTAATTAAATATTCTTCTGCTCGTTGCATACCACGATCTAAAGATATTTCAGACGTAACTAAAATATACAAAAGAAAAAACATACTGAATAACGCAAATAATAATATATGACAAATTAAAAAGTATATTCCTTAAAAAATCTGACCTTGCCAAAAATTTTGTAAATATTCTATTGGGCGAGCTTTTAAACTGAATATTTCGTACCAACTTTACTTGTGTAATCAGCTCCAGTTAAGTGGTGTAAAGTTGGTAGAGTGGAACATTATGTTTCTCCAAGATTTGAAGCTATTGAATGTATCGGGATATTTCTTGTATTTTTACCAGTACCAACTTGCATCCGTAAAGTCTAAAAATGGTACATTTTCATGTAATAAATAATATATGTAAAATTTGTATGGAAAGAAATTGGTCAATATCTTATCAGTCAATCTGAAGTGGATTAGAATTTGACAGAATTGACATTTAGTGTTTGTTTATGTATCAAATTTTATAAAAACTTACAAAAAATTCTTAGTTTTACACTGTTTTTGATCTATTTTTACACTTTCTTCACTGATTTTTCACGGTTTTAATAATTCGAACATTGATCTGTCACTAAATGACAATATGTCAATAAAAGTAAATTCTTTTTGACAAAATTAAACACTTTTGTTATTTCTACACTGTTTTTATTGCTTTTTTAAACATTTTTACACGTTTTTCACTGATTTTAAGCGGATTTTAATAATTCGAACATTGATCTGTCACTAAATGACAATATTTCAATAAAAGTAAGTTGTTTTAAACAAAATGAAACACTTATTTGTTATTTTTCCACTGTTTTTATTGCTTTTTTAAACATTTTTACACATTTTCACTGATTTTAAGCCATAAATTCGATTTTATCACCATTTTTCGATACGTACACTACGTAAACAAACAATAAATGTCAGTTCTGTCAAAGTCTATTCCAACTTCAGATTGTATTAAAAGTGGCCTTCGACTGTTGTTTTTTATAATAAATTATTTAAAATTAAGTTTTTTATAATTAAATTTATACTTATTTAGTATTTTTTTGGCTCTTTTAATCGTGTTTTCTTGGAGTGGATACCAGGGCATAGAGGTTTTGAAGGTAATGAAACCGCGGACCTTCTGGCCAAGAAGGGAGCGGACACACGATTCACTGGTCCAGAACCGGTATTGGGACTGCCTAGAGCCTGGGTAAGGACCAAAGTCAGGGACTGGGTCTGGGAAGAGTCAACCAAGCACTGGAGTAACACTGCAGGGCTGAGGCACTCGAAGCTGATGCTCAAAGGCTACTCCAAAAAACTTACGTTTGACATACTGAATCTAGTAAATATTGATTTCTTCAAATAAAAACTTGACTGTGACCAACTGTCACTGTCTTCTGTCATTCTTGTCAACTTTAAACTACATCTGTCTTTGCTGTACACTCTAATCTGTTTTCTATGATTGACCCATAGCACTTGATGTTGTATATTTTGTAATTGCCGTAAAAGTAATAAATGCCAAATAACTAATAATTAAAAAAATATGTTACAGATTAATTTGTATTTCAGAATATTTACTTAGTAACGTTGCAATAAATTGTTCTAAATGTCAAAAAATAAATTATTGAGTATTTTAAAGAAATTATAAGTGAAAATCTGCAAGCGGCCTCGAGCGCTACTGTTCGCGAAAGTTGAAGTGCGCGCAAGGTCCCTTTAAAGTTGTATATCTTAAAGAAAAATTGACGTACTTACACTTACCAAAGCTTAAAATGTTGCCTGATTCGTTATTTTGCAATGTTTTTGCACTATATTTACAGTATCTCGACTTCTAATTAACCGATTTTAATTTTTCAAAGCTCATTTTGTTGGTTTTGTTATAAGGAACAAAAAACAATTTAGAAAAAAAAAAGTGTGAGGTGTCAAGGGACACCCGGATGGAACGAAGTTCCTTTCGATTAATTAGTGAAGGAATTAGTAATTTGTAAACACAACAGAGTTTTTATACATACATAAGCATTTATTATTGTCTGTATAAAATCTTTACTTACCTAACAGTTCGTTTCTTTTAACAAAAGTGTCCATTTATACAATACCAGAGCTTTAGATAACACATCTTTTTAGAATTACTTTTTATAATTTAAAACAGGAATTAACAATTCAATACAAAATTTTAAAATTAAAAAATTTGACAGTAACTGACAGTTAAGGTAATTTGACGTAAGTACCTAAATAGTCAAGTTACGAACTATTTTTAAAATGTTTATGAATTTATTAATTTATAAAAACAGGATGAAATAAAATGTAATACTATTATAGTTAATTATTATTTTTTCTACAGTATTTTCTTTTTAATGTACATTTTCTTTTAATTTAAAATAGTGTCTTTTTAATTGTAATATATCTATCTATGAGAGATAGGGAGAGAGAGTTATTTATTTTTTGGTCTGTGAGAGAGAGAAACATGCGTGTGTCGTGTCATAGTGTCGTGACAACTTTTGGTATGAATTTTTTTTGGCTAGCTCCTAGCGTCAGTCGTAACTGTTCGTAACGCGCGAAAGGGAACTTCTTTCCAACAATTATTTTATTCATATTTTATTCGTTATTTAGTGTTGCTGAATGTTGGGAATAATAATCGTTTTTTTCTATTCCTTTTTCATCGATTTCTATACCGTAAGATTTTCATTTCCCATTTTTTTTACATAATTTATAGTTTATTAAAAAATTTTTTACTTATAATCACGAAGACTAGATACCAGGAGTCTACACGGTATAGGCTTTTACATAATATTTCTGGTCTCAATAATCGGGCCATATCATAGTTCTATTTTTTGCCACTGGCGGCACGAGGAGCAGTAAGAACCAAACTGATGTTTTTCTACGACTGCTATAGAATGTCACGGGTCAAAACTCACTATAGTGAAATAACTAAATTGCTTACCTTAATTTGTTATCATTGTAGTGTTTATTCAAGTAAGAAATCGGTTGATTTAAGCTCATTTATAGTTAGTTATCAATTTATAAATATATTCTGGCCATATATTTCCCAATGTTGATAAATTTCTGTAAGTAATTTATTTTGTAGGTTATAAACTATTTTAGGTTTATTGTTCTGTCATCAGTCATTAGTTCATTTGTTATATCTTCTTTCCGTTTGATGATAATCCCGTTATTGAGTTTCGATAGCCAGTCTTCTTTATATTATATAATGTTTAAAAATAAAACCGAAAATAAATGAGGAAATTAGTTACTGTTTGTTTGTTGTTGTCGCCTATATAAATATGATCCCGGTTTGTTCGTAAAGGGTTGGCTGAATAAGCTACGGTTTGTTCCTATAGTAGAGGCCATATCTTATCTCGACGTGCGTCAAATGATTGCGAACGGAGTGAGGTAGGAAATTGTCGTTCTTTCATTTCCGGCTTTTGAAGAAATAAGTTGTGGAATACTATCCAGAAGGTTCCTTGGGTTAAGTTTTAAATCGCGGTGAATCCGTAACAAGTAATATTGGATTTTTTTGAAACTAAACCCCATTTTCCAATTGAATCGTCGTTGAGTTAAATTTTGTGGTTATTTTTGGACGAGAATTGGAAACCGCGTGTCGGATTTGTTGGTTCTTCTGTGGTAAGTCACACACCTTTTATTCATGTGGTTTGTTCAATCCTAATTGTTTTATTTCGGACGAAATGTAGATAGATCAGGAAACAAACAGTAGGTAGATTTGGAAGTTTAAAACCGTTCAGACGGTGAGTTGTGGTGAGTTACCTGCAATTAGCAACGAAGAGATTGATTTACCCGTCTACCACCTGGGTGTCACGAGTGAGTTATCGAGAAAAGTAACCCTATATAAAATAGGTGAGTCGAATTTATATTTTACTAGATTAATAACGTCATATAAACGCCAATCTTAATTTGAAAATCTTAATTTTTATGGGTAGTATTTATTCGTGTATTGTATTTAGGTACTATTTATGTGTAACTGGACTCCTTTTTAATTCTTTGTACTATTATGAATTAACATTTTGTACTATTATAAATTAATATCGCGCTTAAATCTTGATTTAGGTTATTGTTATAATTTTGTAGTGACTAGTCAGTCAGAATTAAGTTTGTGAAGTATATTTTAATTATTAGTCTGATCATTAATCATAAATTCAGAAAAATCAGCTTCTAAATGTTGTAATACTCATTTAAATTCACTTTTATTCTTTCATTGTTATACTAATATCAGTCAATGTGTTTAAATTGTATTAAAGTCAGTAAAGTAGAGTAATGTTATTGTATTAAATCAGATTAATTCAAGGAGTCATTCAAATCTTTTTAACCTAATGTTAATGCTTAATTACGATTTTAGGGTTTTAGTTACCGGCTACAGTTTTTAGTTACGGGCATAAGTCTTGGATATAGGCTTCTTTTGTAAGTAGGCCTGATACTTGGTTCGAGCATACGTTTTGTGTTTGGTGTAGCCTTTTGGTTTTGGATAAGACTTGATTTTGGAACCGACCCAAGTATAAGACCAGCCGAGGACTGCGAAAATTTATTAATTAAACAGATAAGCTATATTAGTCTTAAGTCGTAACTAGTTAGTTAAGAGTTAGTTTTTCTTATACTTTTTTTTTCATATTGCGTGTGATCACACATATTTAAAATTCTCTTTTAATATGATTCATTTATTAATTCTTTGTTATATAAAAATATTGTTAGCGTTGTCAAGCACGAGACTTGACAGTTGTGAAAATTTAAAAATTGTTCATTAAAGAAGAGTCTAGTTGACATTATAGTTTTATTTAGCTCACTTATTGTTAATTTCAGTTATTGTGTAATTCAATTAGCACCGGTAAATATTCAAAATTTACTTAATTATCTCCAGTGGGTGAAGTAGTGCCTGGAACATCGGGGGTTTCCGATTTTAACCGTCTAAATCGGTGGCGCGACTCACTAGTATTTGTTACTTACCTCTACGGCTGAGCTGGGCACTAATTTGCCAGTAGAGAGACCACTACCGAACTCAGCTGGAGTTGTATTGCTTTAGTTAAATTTCCTTATTTTTCTAAATTTGATTTTTGTTTTTAAATTCAATAAAATACGTGGCAAGAATATAGCTCTATTCTCACATTTTCCGATGCTACAATGTTGGACTTTTCCAAAGCCGTGGGATAAGTGAATCTATCCCACGACTTTAATCATTTATCCCACGATATGTACATTTAAATGGAGAATTGACATTTTTTTAGTCATCACATAGGTGGCTTTCAGTCAATGTTCTTGAGTTTTCTGTCATAAACGTCAAAGCTTTTATAAATTGTAATCTATAGTTTAATACAAAAATGTACGGGAGTGAGCAGATCTGCTAATGAAACAATCCTACTATTCGTATTAATACAAACTTCGACTGCGTAAGTATCTACGACATGTAACGTTTTAAAAATATTACAGTCGTAAATAATAATTTTTGAAACTGAAAATATGGAACTTGAGCAATAAATTATGTAACATATATTAAATAAAATCTTTTAAAATTAATCAAAACACTTTCATTTTTAAACAAATAAACTTTGTAATTATCCTACCCTTGTTATTCATTTCATTCTTTTGTCGATTTACTGAAGTTTTTACTTCTATCGTGTGTGAATCGCACACACACTTTTTGATTTCAATTTCAATTTCGATTTCGATTTCGATTTTGATTTCAATTTCGATTTCAATTGCAATTTCAATTTCAATTTCAATTTCGATTTCGAGATTGATTTCAATTTCGATTTCGATTTCAATTTCGATTTCAATTTCGATTTCAATTTCAATTTCAATTTCAATTTCGATTTTGATTTCGATTTTGATTTCGAATTCGATTTCGATTTCGATTTTGATTTTGATTTGATAAAGCGAATTTTATACCCTTAATGGAATATGATTCGAAAAATTTTTAGTTAAATGTCTATAGTGTAAAAAAAGTTTCACTTTTACCGTGGTTTCATAAAACCACACAATGCTTTTTTTAACATTACGTTTAAACTCCTGGACACTTATTCTTGACGGTGATAGAGTAGAATACTCCCTAGGGAGTGATCCCCGATTTATTTCTACTCCCTTGTTTGTAAACGAGATGTCGGTATTCTTGAACGTCAAGGAGTTATCCGAATAAGATTTCCCCGACTAGCAATGTTGCCAAAGATTTGAACCAATCAGAAATAACTATTTTTTGACAAACACAGATTATTACAGTTTTATTTTGTTGCTAATAGTGGTGTTCTATGGCTAATAGCAGAATTTGAGTTTGTAGTATTTAGTATTTGTTTGGAAAATTGAAAATGGATAGTGATAAGAGAAGATCGTTTCCCATTAATAATAAACAAAAAGAGATTTTAACCGAATACATAACGCAAAAGCCTGAAATGTATATAGATCGTTTAACAGCTGAATATACAAAAGAAACTATGAAAAAAAAAACGACGGGTTGCACTCCGGGAGTGCCAGCAGAAGTGAAAACTTGATTATTAACGTTGTGCATGTTTGATATTTTGGAATGGTTAGGGAATAATTTTGCACGAATTGCTTTATCAGTATAAAATTACTATCATTTATGTGGTAGAATACAATATTCATTTATTGCGCTATCGTATATCGTACACAAACATGATAATTTATATTACATTAAAAATTTAACACTTTAAAAGTATTACAATTATTTTACATTAAAAAGTTTATCTCTCAGAAAAATCAACTTTCATCCATAATTTCAACGACTTTTTCACCATAATCATTACCAGAACCACGACGTATAGATCAGGAGTTTAAACGTAATGTTAAACAAATGGTCTCAATTTAGGGGACAGAACTTTTCATCTAATATATTTATAAAGTACTCACATATTTTCTTTCACTATTTCTTCGTCACTTTTATCATTAATTTGTTTAATATCCATATTTTAAACACTTAAAGAACACTAAACACAGACGTTTGAATTTTGAATTATTAGCTGTCACCTGTCACTATTTATAGGTGCGCGTGGAATAGGGATATTCACACATCGATATATCGAATTTATTCGATATTTTCCATACGATATGTCGGATTAATTCGATGTTTTGAGTTTTGACAAATATTTATTGTATCCGATATATCGATATTTTTATTCATAGTAACATCGAATATTCGCTTTTTTGTCGAATCTATTTAAAACCTATATAATTTTTTCACAACTTGATAATTTCATAATTTTATTTATAAATAAGTTTATTAAGACTAAGGCACTATAAACATAGGTATTGTAACGAGCGAGACTCCCTGAGTACGCCTCTGTCGCCCTGATAGCGCTAGGTAAACAACTGATTCCCGGAAGTCTAGCGATCGAGAATAATCCTTTTCTTCTACGCGCGTCGAGAAACTGTTTTCGAAAGATCTTCTGGAAGCGTTGGACAGGTATATAAGCGGAGAGCCACGACCCGCGGGGAAGTTTAAAAGTTTATAGCGACAGGCTAAATATTCGAGCGATCTACGCAGTGCAAATAAATAAATAGTGAATATAAATCGAAGTTAATTGTTGTACATAAATTAGTGTGTTATAGTTAGTTTAGTTATTTCGTTATAATTCGTTTAGTTTATTGTGTGTGTAAATAAATTAGACATTTTCGTTCAGCAGTGATTTTATTTTGAACCCCTAGAACGTAACAGTATTATCGAAAGCCATGTTTTGACCAATGTCAACTACAAAATCAGAGATAATAATAGAATAGATGTGTTGATGCATAATTTAAAGTTGGCAACAAGTTCCGACATCAGTGCACCATGTTTAAAACTATTCACTATACTTCTACACACTTTTTATGCTTAAAGTACCTTAAAAAATTATATTAAAATAACACTACTAGTACTTACTAAGGCACTATACGGTTATAACTACTTTTCCGCTTTTCGCGCTACCAGCTGGTTTAGTTCCTATTTTCACCACTACAAAATATGATTGCACGTCTCTTTAATTTGTTTATTTGTCATCTTACGTTTTTTCGATCAGGGTCACGTGTCCTGACGCGAATTTAAGATTTTTTACCCATTACAGAAAAAATGCTCAACGCGGCTAAAGAACTTTTCACTTCAAAAACTGGATCGAATTAACAAATATGTTGAATAGTGTTCCGAATGGTCCAGCAAAAGAATGGACACAGTGGAGGAAAGTAAGTACATAGTATATAATATAATTTTCACTAGAGAAACATGGATTTACCTGATTTATAAACAAACATTCATCCAATGGTTTTATTATAATCCTAGAAGTATAGTACCTATATGATTATTTTTGTCCTTATAAATATGTGATGTTTAAATTGATTTATATTTATTTATTTTTGGCTCATATCAAACAAATCATTCAGTACTAATTGATAATGATCAATTAGACTAGGTATGGGAATCTGCTGAATATTTACGGCACTTATTTCAGAAATATTTGCAACTGGCTCCCACCTACAGAAGAGAATTCAGTATCTTTTTTGTTTCAGACATGGGTTGACATAAAAAAGAACATCAAAACGAGGTTTGTGAAGGAGAATAAACATGCAAGGGGTACTGGAGGTGGCCCTCCATTACCACCAAATGTTGAAGCAGGTTGGGATCAAAAAATTTTAAACATTATTCCTATGGTTACCATCAAAGGGGACGATAATGAACAGGAATCACTAGTTACATTCTTGGATAATGATGCTATATTATATGTAAGTAAAATATCAAAAAAGGAAATAAAATGCCTATTGAATATATTTTGTTATTTATTTCAAATAAGAATGCAGGATGATTGTTGAAACAATTAAGAACAATTAATAAATTTAATATAACAAGAATATTGATATATTGAAACTGTTGTTTTAGGAAGAGAATGAAAATGCAAACAAAGAAAATGAGCAGCAAACCAACATTGTCACTACTCATCAGAATAATTATGATCACATGTACTCTTGTGATAATGAAAGTGAAAATGCCCCAACAAATTCTGCTCCATGTTCAAGTCAGACTGCTCCATCGTGTTCTAGTCAAATATACTCTACTTCTACTAAAAAGAGAAAACGAATCAACAAAACTAGCAGATTGGAAGAATCTCTTAAAACAAATTCAAGATTCATTGATGTCAATGAGAAAAAATTTTTGAATGACAAAAGCTATCAAGATAAAAAAATCTCTCTGATGCAAACAAATTTAAAAAATAAACTAATATTTGAAGATAGGGTAGCATCTGCCTTGGAAAGTATGGCAGAAAGTTTAGGGAAGATTGCCACATGATACCAAAAACTTGATTAGGTGCAGTTGTGACCAAGTGTATTATTTATATGTTTAGTTCTTCCAAAGAGTTTGGCTTATCAGTATTCTAGTTTAATTTATTGTTATTAGTTTCTAGTTTTAGTCTAAGATACAAAGTAGAAGTGACCTCCACCCATCTGCTTACCAGATGAAATGTATTTTTCATTAAATATAATATGTTGCCAAATAATAATAAAACTTTCACTTTAAAAAATACATTTCATCCAGTAAGCAGATTGGCAAAAGTGTTGTCTTCTTTGAATCTTTGACTATTTGTTTTATTGATATTAGAGGCTTTTTTATTTTTGTCATCAGGATTTATGATTTATTTTTTATAATAAACAGACTGCAAAATATTCAGAAATTGTTATTTGTTGCCAATAATCTTATTACACAAAAAAATCATCTGATAAAAAATACTTAAACATCTATAGTTGAATATTCTATAAATAAATTTTGTGGGATCTAGCTTTGGGTAATAAATGAGACAATAATAATTATATTTATATTTATTTATTTAAATTATTTAAACAAGGAAGTGGTTGTTAATGATATTATTTCTCAGCTCTCTTGCTGCAAGCAAATCGCGGTTGACCCTTGCATTATTTCTTTGCTCCCCAGCTAATGGCATTATTGCATATATGCCATAATCAATTATAGCAATATCTTCATCCTCTTCTTGAGGCTCAGGTACACCGGCTTCTATACACATGTTGTGTAAAACTACACATGCATTTACAATAGTAGCTGCTACAGATGGAGAATAGTGCAAGACACACGGTGTTTCAATAGGCACCGAAAACGATTTTTTATTACACCATTGCAGCGTTCAATACCACTTTTAATAGTACGGAATCTTTGGTTAAATCTTTCTTCTCCTTCGGTTTCTGGGTCAGGAATAGGTGTCAATATCCATGGTCTTGTGGGATAACTTGCACAATGCAAAAATTATATGTTTTCAGCATTAACGTAAAATCTTGAAAGTAAGGAGTAACTATTACCTGAATCGCCTATTACGAAAAAAGTATTAGCAGGATTTCGACGATAAATTCTTTCCAATATTTCAGAAACTCTAGACTGGGACCAAATGAAGGCATCATGTGTACTACCTGGAAATCTGGCATTCACATTCAATATCCTCAATGTACTGTCACATATCTAAAATAAATAAATAGTTATAAATCATTATTTCTGAAATTACCGGAGCTGGGAAAAGAAAAATTATTACCAACTGAACATTAAGAGAATGATAATTTTTCCTATTGACGTAGGCTCTCTCTGGCTGTTCTTCATTATGTACATTGGGTGATACAATCGCCACATGCGTACAATCTATAATTCCAACTATTCCAGGAAATTGGTATTTTTGATAAAAACTAAAAAACAATTCTTGAATTTATTAATGTTTCACTTCAGCTCTATTTTAAACTGAATTATACTACCTCTGTCTTATATTCTCCAGCTCTCCTATGTTTCCTGGAAAGCGAACCCACTGATTGAAAATTTCAGGTTAATTCAAAACATTGCATATTTCTCTCAAACAACGGCTCACACTTGCTTGACTTATTCCAATAAAATGGTTCGAGCTCGTTATTTCTTGGTACCAGTAGCCAAAAACCTCAAAGTTGCCAAAACCTGAAAATTATATACTTGATTTAAGCTATCTTCATTATTGTTTAATGCAATTATTGTATATAAATAAAGAAAACTAAATCTCTACTTTTTAGCTAATAGATAACAGGAAATTTTCATTTATTCATTCCTAGTAAGAATTTTGTTTTGACATACCTTGGTCTGTACAGTGAGAGCTGATGCTCTTCAAGGTGCTTGCACATGATGTTGAGCAATATCAATCAGTTGCCTTGTTAGAGCTTTCGTTAGTCGAAACATTTTTATAAACTTTTTATCAGACAGCACGAAAGGGTTTTGATTGGGAAGCACATCAACACCTATTTCGTTTTGTATTCCGGCATCCTCAACATCCTCATTTATTTGGTCCCATATTATAGCATTCGCCATATCCATGGTTAATTTTAAAAAATAGAAGTGAAGGGTGATCGAAGATCCCAAAATTGAATGCCAAACAGATCAAATCAATATCACCTGAATCCGGGACAAAAAAATCTGTACGAAGTTAAAATTTTCATTTATTGTAGCTCTTATACAAGAAAATACCTTACCAAATAAACACTCCTCAATCCAATCGAATTCAAATAAGTGAAGAACAAGTAAGAAAATAGACTAAAATATCTTAATCATACACCCAAAACATCAACATAAACAGAACATAAAGGAAAACATAACCTAAGAAAGAGCGTTCCCTACATTATTCTATCACAAATCCTAAGAGATGTATTTATTGCTCCCTGGGGAGCGCTGTTCTACTGTCATTCGGTTCAAGAATACAGTTTTCGTGTTAAGTCTGTGGACACGACTACTTTCTCTCATTTATTCTACTCCCTGGTTTTCAAGAATCGCGGCCCAGGTCGCGAGCGTCACTAGTGAAAGGTGTTTTAAAGGGAAGGTTAGAGTTGCCAATCTTTAGTAGTATATAATCTGTGATCAAAATTTAGAATCTGTGTATAATTCTTCGTTTCTAATGGAATCGTTTTAGATTCAAACCTCATCGATCGACATTTACTAATTTTTGATGAAAATTTTGGTTTTTTGTTAAAAATATTATCAAATTTTAATAATAAACTATTAAAATTATTCAAAAATGCAATTTTTTTCGAAAAATATACAAGGATGGTCGAAATATTTACAGATTTCAAAATGATTGTAAAAAACTATTATCTAGTTACCGACAATTACAGATTCGCTTATTATTGATAAAAATTTTCATGTTTTAGTAAAAATATTATCAAATTTTGATAAATAAGTATAAAAACTAGTCAAAAATGCATTTTTTTTTGAAAAATATACGAGGATGATCGAAATATTTGCAGATTTCAAAATTTGTTTTAAAAAACTATTATCTATACCTGGTTTCGTAGTTAGTTGGCAGCGTATAAGCAATGAGAATAAAGCTTAGTTGCCAGATTTAACTTAGAAAGACTTACTATCTTTGTCTTATTAACGCGCAATAGAAAGAGATATGTTTAAGTTAAATGGCAACCAGTGCCTAAAAACACGCCACTGAACGATCACTGGATGACAGAATTAACCAAGTCCATGATCATCGAAAAATCCTTGCTGAGTTTCTTCCTAAAACAAATCAAAAAAAAAATTATTGCAAGAAATGTCAAATATGATACAAAATGTGTCATTTCCAACATAATTATTGAAAAAAGTTTATAATTTATATTTGTTTACATCACCTAAATGTCATTTTTGACATTTGTAATTGTCAACTGTCATTTAAATATCAAATTTAGTATTAAATTGTCAATTAAATGTCATTTTATTTGTCAAAGTTACTGTGTTAATTTGTCAATTTAATACTAAAATATCATTTTCTGACATTTGTAATTGTCAACTGTCAATAAATTTATTTCTTAAATGTCGTTTTTGAAGTATGTTTACATCAGCTGTCATTAAAATGTCAAATTTAGTGTTTAAATGTCATTTTTAACATTTGTTTACTTCAACTGTCATTTAAATGTCAGATTTAGTATTTAAATGTCAAATTTAAAGTTTCGTTACGTCAACTGTCATTTAAATATTTAATTTAGTGGTTAAATGTCATTTTTTTTTTAAATTTGTCAACTGGTTGTCACTTCTGAAGTTTGTTTACATCAACTGTCAAATTAATGTAAAACTGACAATTTTATTTTTAATCTGTCAACTAAATTTCATTTTTGACATTTAATAATGTCAATAGTCATATAAATATCAAATTTACTGTCAATTTATTGCTAATCTGTCATTTAAATGTCAATTTAAGTGTCAATTAAATGTCATTTTTAAACAATGTTTACATCAATTATCATTGAAACGTTAATTTTAGTGTTTAACTGTCATTTAAATGTCAAATTTAGAGTTTAAACGTCATTTTTGACATTTGTGTACGTCAACTGTCAAAAATTTAGTGATTAAATCTCATTTTTAAAGATTGTTATGTGTCAACTGTCATTAAAATGTTAAATTTGAATTTTGTTTACTTTAACTGTCATTTAAATGTCAAATTTAGTGATAAAATGTTCTTTTTGACATTTGTTTATGTCAACTGTCATTTATATGTCAAATTTAATGATAAAATGTCATTTTCTGACATTTGTTTACGTCAACTGTTATTTAAATGTCATATTTAGTGTTTAATTGTCATTTTTGAAGTTTGTTTACGTCAACTGTCATTTAAATGTCAAATTTAATGTCAATCTGTCAATTAAATGTAATTTTTGAAAATTGTTTACGTCAACTATCAATTTAAATGACAAATTTATTGTTTAACTGCCAATTAAATATAATTTTTTTACGTCAACTGTCAATTTAATGTCAAATTTTTGACATTTATAGTTAAATGTCATAAAAACATCAAATTTATTGTCAAACTGTCAATTTTTTTGAGTTTGTTTACATCAACTGGCATTGAAACGTCAATTTTAGTGTTTATCTGTCATTTAAATGTCAAATTTAGTGTTTAAACGTCATTTTTGACATTTGTTTACGTCAATTGTGATTTGCATGTTACATTTAGTGATAAAATGTCATTTGCTTTTTTGTGAACTGTCATTTACATGTCAAATATAGTGATAAAATGTCATTTTTGACTTTTGCTTACGTTAACTGTTAAATTTTGTGATAAAATATTGTAACGGGATAACCGTAAAGGAAGGGACCTTAATTTAAAAGATTGTTGTTGACAGTTGATTTTTAGAAGTTTGTAAAAAAATCAACTGACCATTTTAAATAATGTTCTAGAAAATTCTAGAAACTTCTAAACACACTAACTAGATTAAATAATGTTGTATATAAGGGGATGCACGGGCAGTTAACGTCAGTTCGAGTCAAGTGTTCAGAAGAGTTCATTGTATTGTCAAGTAGTTAGACGTTATCCAGCAGAGTTCAGTGTATCTTAACAATTTTGTAAATAAATTGTGTAAAAAGCCCCCATAAGTGTTTCAAATTGGTGTCAGGTGTGGGGTGAAGATACAAGAATGCCTGGAAAAAAGATAACTGATTTATTGGTGGCTGAGCTCAGAAGAGAGCTCGAGGAATTAGAATTGGAAACTACTGGGAGCAAATCCGTATTGTTGAGAAGGCTCCGTGAATACTACGTAAATAATAATTTGGACCCTGACGCTGTTGAGTTTGAAGACCCAGTTCAAAAAGCAATTTCCCAGCTGTCCCAACGAATGACGAGCCAACAAGAAGAACAAACTTAACAACTTTCCCAGTTGTCCAGTCAGATAAGCAGCCAGCGCGAAGATATGTCCCAGCTGAAAGAGGAGCTATCAGGACGAATGACGAGCCAGCAAGAGGAGCTATCCAGTCAGATGAGAAGCCAGCGCGAAGATATGTCCCAGCTGAAAGAGGAGCTATCATTACGAATGACGAACCAACAAGAGGAGCTATCCAGTCAGATAAGAAGCCAGCGCGAAGAGGTGTCCCAGCTATCACAACGGATGTCTACCCTACCAGAAGAGTTATCCAGTTCCTTCTCCCAGCAAATATCACACCTTCGTGACGAGCAAAATCAGCAAGTTGCCAACTTGAATCAGCAGGTAGACAACTTGAATCAGCAAGTGGACAACATGAATCAGCAAGTGACCAACATGCGAGACGAGCAAAATCAACAAGTCGCCAACTTGCGAGACGAGCAAAACCAGATCAACCAGCAAATGCAGTCCGAGATAAGGAAGCTTCAACAAGAACAGGAAGCTAGCCGCCGAAACCAAACCATCCACCACGGCGACGGAGATGCAAGAAGGATGGAAACCTGCCACGCAGACGTCGAACGACAAAGAAGCGAGGAGACGACCCATGTACGAACGACGATGAAACCCCCGACCTTCGACGGGAAGACTTCCTGGCCAAATTACCTGAAACAATTCGACGCAGCGGCCAGAGCTAATGGATGGTCATCCCAGGAGAAAGCATTGTCCCTAACCGTAGCTCTGCGAGGCGAAGCTTTAGACGTCTTGCAATCATTGACACCGGATGAAGCTGACAACTTCGAGTTATTGGTGAATCGTCTAGAGATGCGTTATGGTCAAACTCATCTACAACCGGTGTACCGAATGCAGTTAAAGAGCCGAAAACAGAAAACTGGAGAAACTATCCAGGAATTTGAAGCGGATGTAGCAAGAATGGTACGACTTGCGTATTCAAATGCAGCGGAGGATTTCCTGGAGTGCCTAGCAGTCCAAACCTTCACCGATGGTCTTCGAGACGTCGAGTTGCAGCGCGCTGTACGGTTGGCGCGGCCGAAGACTCTTGTGGACGCCTTGACCATTGCCCTGGAGTTTGAGGTGGCGACGGAGGCCTCACGTGGAGTTGCTCGACTAAGGGAAATCACCGGTAACTACGACCATGCCGTTCATTCCGTTAGCGACGTTGAAGCGGTAGTAGAGAGATTAATGAAGTTATCTCCAAAAAGAAGGCGCCAAGTGAGATGCTGGAACTGCGGAGAACTAGGCCATATAAGAAATACTTGCCCCCAAAAAGAAAGATCTTCTGCTGAAGTACCCCAGCAGCAGGAAAACTAGAACGGGTCGACTCCTGGAGGGCGAAATCGACCCCAAACATTCCCGAAGCCCCTCACACCATTAAATTGGCAACTCTGCGACATCACGTGGACAGCTTATATGTAGATGGCCTCATTGATGGGAAGAACTTTAGCATGCTGGTAGACACTGGAGCTACAAAAACTATCGTTCGACCATCCATCATTATGCGAAAGAAGATGTGGCCTACCAGTTGGAGACTGCGTACCGCTGAGATACAGGTGACGCTACAGTTTGGTTCAACCTCTCTTGTTCACTCAGTGCTGGTGGCTGACGTTGATGAAGATGTTGTTCTGGGCATGGATGTTATGCTCCACTGTGGTTTTCATTTGGATCTTCGCCAACGTATCCTTCGTACTGGTAATGAAGAAATATTCCTGCACCGAAAACAAGTTGACAATGCCTCGATTAAGCTAATCGATGATATCGAACTTCCGGCAAGCTGCGAATGTGTCGTCACAGCGCGGTTGGATGGACTGGAGCCAGATGGTGCCCCAGCCATGATAGAGCCGAAGAACCATGACCATGAATTGGGAAAAGGACTCCTTGTGGGTAAGACTCTTGTTAGATCCTCCAAAGAGGTACCCATCCGAGTTATCAACTTGAACGATCATCCAGTTCTTCTCCGAAAGGACACGGAAATGGGAAGTTTAGAACCGGTAATGGCCATAATTCATAAGATAAATGTTACGGAAACAGAGAGACCAACGAAATTGAACAATTAATGACAAAATTAGACCCCTCTTTGTCAAAATTAGAAAAGAAACAGGTAAGAGATCTACTTTACCGTTATAAACCTGTATTTGGTTCTAAAAGTAAACTGGGAAGAACTGATGTTGTACAACATAGAATTGACACCGGTGATGCACGTCCGATTCGACAGGTACCCCGAAGGATGCCTCAAGTTAAAAAGGAAGAAGCAGACAGAGCCCTTAAAGAAATGATTCAAAATGGCATAGTCGAACCATCCAGTAGTCCGTGGGCTTCTCCTGTGGTATTAGTGAGAAAGAAAGACGGATCAATGCGGTTTTGTGTCGACTATCGAAAGCTAAATGATGTCACTAAGAAGGACAGTTATCCTCTGCCAAGGATTGATGATGCCCTCGACGCTTTGGCGGGTTCTACTCTGTTTTCTACCTTGGACCTTAAAAGCGGATACTGGCAAGTTAAAATGAATCCTGCAGACAAAGAAAAGACTGCCTTTACCAGTGGATCAGGGTTATGGCAATTCACGGTCCTTCCATTTTCTTGAAGAATCGAATTCAGAGCGGTGAAAATAATTAAACGTTTTATATTTAAACAACGTATATTTAAAGATTACAAAGAAACTTTTATAAACACTTCAGAAACTTTTACAATGAACAACCATTAACTACTTACTACTCTTTCACTATAAAAAGTTACAACTGTTACCAACATAAAACTAAAGTGCAGAGTGCGCCACATATACTACAATTAATGACAAATTGGCGGTATATTTAAATTCAAATACAAAATATCAACACACCCCCTCAATTTGGCAAAACAACTAATAAACATAATTTAAAAAAAAAAATTAAGAAAACTCTACCACTCCAATCTTATTTCTGAAATAATTAAACTTGGTAGATGTTAAAGCCTTAGTCATTAAATCTGCATATTGATGTTCTGTCGGTACATACTTTAAAGTGATTTTATTATTTAGAATACATTCTCTAACAAAATGATGACGTACATCTATATGCTTTGATCTTTTAGTTTCTAAGGTTGTGGCAATTTTAATACATGACTGATTGTCTTCAAAAACTAAAATAGGACCAATATCCTGTAAAATAATTTCTTCTAATAAATTTCTAAGAAATAAACACTCAGTTATACAATTTGACAATGCTACATATTCAGCTTCAGTGCTCGATAATGCAATGATGGATTGCTTTTTAGATTTCCAAAATATTACATTATTATTCAACTTTAAAATAAATCCACTAATGCTTTTCCTATCATTAACATTATTGGCAAAATCTGCATCTACGTAGGCACTAATACTGAAATCTCTCTTACTTTTTGTAAATTCTAAAACATAATTTTCAGTTTTCTTTAAATATCTTAACACATTTTTCAAATGTTTCCAATGAGTAACATTAAAACAATTCTGAAATTGACTAAAATAAGTTATAGCGAAGCATAAATCAGGTCTACTGCCTAACATTATATACATTAATGACCCTATAAGTTGTTTAAAAGGTACATTCATATTTACATTATTTTCAATTGACAAATTTAACTTATATTGAATAGGTAGGTCCAATGGTTTACTATCTTCCATATTAAATTGTTTTAAAACCTTTTTAATTAATTTACCCTGTGAAATTATAAGTTTATTATCTACTCTCTTAATGTCAATCCCTAAGAATACTAAATTATTGTTATTTCCTAAATCTTTCATTTCAAACTCTTTTGAAAGCATTCTTTTAACCTTATCTACATCAATTAACATATTTGATACTATTATTAAATCATCAACCCAAACTAAAATGTAAGTGTTTTTATGAACATATAAACATGGATCAACCAATGATCTCTTGTATTCATTATTTACTAAAAATATATGAAGACGATCATACCAACACTTTGGGCTTTGTTTAAGTCCATATAAAGCTTTTTGAAGTTTACACACATAACCAGGTTTTGTATTTCTTAATCCAAGTGGGGGATACATATATACAGGATCTTTTAATATACCATTCAAAAAAGCTGATTTAACATCCATCTGGTGTATTTGTGCATCAGTTTCAAGAGCTAAAACCAATAACATTCGTAATGTAATCATCCTAGCTACAGGAGTAAAGGTTTCTTCATCTACTGCCATTTCTTGCTTATATCCTCTTGCAACCAATCTAGCCTTCTTAATTTCCTTGCCGTCTATCTCCTTCTTAGAGAAAACCCATCGTGAGTCTATAATGTTTACGTCTTCAGGTGGAATAACATAATTCCAAGTCCTGTTTTTCTCCAATATTTCTATCTCGTTTTCTATTGCTTTGGACCATCCTTTATCTTTAATTGCTTCCGTAAAATTATTGGGTGTATCCTCAGGTATAATACCTATTGATAAAGCTGCCATAAGACCATCCAATTCTGTATCATAATCATTAAGTAAAGTCGGTTTTCTTCTAACTCTTGTACCTCTTCTTGGTTGTACTTCAATGTCATCCTCATTTTCTGGATTTATCTCCTCTTCATCTTGACTTTCCTTTTCCTTTTCAGTTAATTCATTTTCTTCAAAAATATGAATACTAGTATCATGCATTTTCAATTCATCAAATATTACACTACGTGCAATAACTATTTGTCGCTTTAAAGGATCCCACATTCGATAACCATTTTTAGCAGAACCCATTAAATACATTTCCTTACTTCTTTCATCAAGTTTTCCTCGTAATTCTTTTGGTACGTGTACCCATCCAATTGATCCAAAAATTTTAATTTTATCTATATCCAGTTTTTGATTTAACCATATTTCTGATGGAGTTTTTCCTGTTTTATTCGCTGAAGTTGGTAATCGGTTTATTATGTATGTAGCTGCTCTAACAGCTTCACCCCAAAAACTCTTACATAAATTAGCATCCAATAACATACATCTTGCCATATTCAAAACTGTACGATTAAATCTTTCGCTTACTCCATTTTGTTGTGGATTTCTTGGCACAGTATATTCAATTGCAATACCTTTTTCTCTACAAAAGTTTTTAAATTCAACAGATGCATACTCACCTCCATTATCACACCGTAACCTCGAAATTCTCTCTTTAGAATGTGCTGTAGCCATAGCGTCGTACTCCTTGAATTTATCTAAGACTTCACTTTTATTTTTCAACAAGTATAGGTAAGTAAAGTGTGAAAAATGATCAATAAAAGTAACATAATACTTATAACCATCATACGTTTGAGGATTAATAGGACCCGCAACATCAGATGAGATTACTTCCAATATTCTCGTTGCTTTTCTGCTATCTGGTGTACTGGTATATGGTCTATTCGTTTGCTTTCCTTTCATACAAACTTCACAGATACTCTTCGATGGATAGATAGATGAGTGACCCATTCTTCTATGTAATATTTCAGGATCTCCGTGTGCTATACTTACATTATGAGCTACTTTGTGTGCTTTGATTGTCACTCCTTGTTTAGCTACATTAATTTTATAATCAACAGGTTTACTATTACATAAAAACTTTCCTGTTATTGTATTTACTAGATGATTCGTGGCCCCTGAGTCCACAATAAAAATAATTTTACCATCATTATTGTCATTTTCTGAAAATAGGTTAACATAATTGACATTGACATTTCTACCGATTGATGTTTGATCAGGCTTGCCATCTTGATATTCTTGATTCGAGTTGCGTTCTGTACATCGAACTACACCCGAACTGCTCTCAGTGCCGCCATCTTCTTCTATTTCTACTAACATACTTATTTCACTGGCACTATCTCCTTCTAACACATTCACTACGCGTCTTTCCGGACACTCACTTTTCTTATGACCAATTTTGTTACACTGATAACACTTGAATGGAAACTGTCCTTGACCTTGATTGACATTTCTTCTATAATTTTGATAGCCTCTTCTACGTTGAAAGTTTCTATTTCTGTTTCTTGTGTTCGCCCAATTTGTGGCCATTGCTGTCTCATCAAATACTTCCTGTCCTCTTCCCTGTCTTAATTCCTCTTGTAAAAGTTTATTTTTCACCATTTCCAAACTAATTTTTGAGGGATCTTGACTGAACATAACGTCTATCGCCGCAACAACTGGCTGATAATCCACCGGCATAGCCGCAAGTAATTGCGATATTACCTCGGTTTCCTCCATTAAACCACCACTGTTTCTTAAATCCGTTACCGTCCTTTCAAAATTTAATAAAAAAAACAGCTAACTTTTCTTTGTTGTTATATTTCATATTTCTGATCTTTCTCTGAACTTCAATTTGTACTGCTAGACCTCGTTTCGTGTAAGTTTCTTTCAGGGTATCATACATCCCTTTTGCCGACGTTTTACCTTTTATCACTTCCAGAACTTCATCGGACAGCCATTGCACAATGATATTTCTCGCTTTAATGTCCTTTTTCTTAAGTTCTGCTTCCGAAGTTTCTGTAATTTCCGTTAAAATTATATCTTTCAATCCATTCTGCTCCAACAGCATCATTAACCGGAATTCCCAGTTCGAGAATCCATTGCCATCAAAAGCACGAAAATTCGCAATTTGCAAAGAATTCGCCAAATTCGCCATCACCACGTTTTTAATTATTTCACTCTCTGAATTACCAAATTACCGGATAATTACTCAAAAATATGACTTGAGCCCATAACCTCTTGAAGAATCGAATTCAGAGCGGTGAAAATAATTAAACGTTTTATATTTAAACAACGTATATTTAAAGATTACAAAGAAACTTTTATAAACACTTCAGAAACTTTTACAATGAACAACCATTAACTACTTACTACTCTTTCACTATAAAAAGTTACAACTGTTACCAACATAAAACTAAAGTGCAGAGTGCGCCACATATACTACAATTAATGACAAATTGGCGGTATATTTAAATTCAAATACAAAATATCAACACATTTGGCCTCTGTAATGCTCCTGCGACGTTTGAACGACTAATGGAGAACATCCTGCGGGGTTTGTCATGGGAAACTTGTCTAGTTTATCTAGACGACATCATCATAATGGGTAAGACCTTTAAGAAACATTTATCTAACCTGTAAGAAGTTTTTAAAAGATTACAGAACGCTAATCTAACATTGAATGTTAAGAAATGCCACTTGTTCCAGAGACAGGTCAACTATTTAGGACATAACGTAAGCAAGGATGGCGTTGCTGTTGACCCCGCTAAGATACAAGCCGTTCAGGAATGGCCAATCCCTATCGACAAACATCAGCTCCGGAGTTTCTTGGGTCTTTGTTCCTATTACCGACGATATGTCAAGAATTTTGGAGACATCGCCAAACCCTTGACACGTTTGACAGAACAAGATAAGTCCTTCTGTTGGGATCAGGAATGTCAAAAGGCGTTTGAAATATTGAAAAAAACAGCTTACGTCAGCACCTGTTCTTGCTTATCCACTTCCTGATGGTAAGCTTATTCTGGACACCGACGCCAGCAATGTGGGAATTGGAGCCGTCTTGTCACAGCTACAAGACGGTAAGGAAAGAGTGGTTGGTTACTTCAGCAAAACATTATCGAAAGCTGAAAAGAACTACTGTGTAACTCGGAGGGAACTGTTAGCAGTTGTAAAATCCGTCAAACACTTTTATAAATATCTGTATGGCAGAAAATTCCTGATCAGAACAGACCATGCCAGTTTAAAGTGGCTACTTAGCTTTAGGAACCCAGAAGGACAGATAGCGAGATGGCTCGAAAAACTGCAGGAATATGAAGTTGAAATCGAGCACAGACCTGGAACCAGACATCGTAATGCTGATGCACTTTCCAGAAGACCATGTCGACCTGATTGCCCCCATTGTACCCGTATGGAGCAGAACGAGGAAAAACTTGCCTTAGTTAAGGTTGTGCCAGAAGACGAGAGCTCTATGCTGGAGGAGCAACAAGAAAACGATCCCGTTCTGAGAAAGATTCGGGAGTGGAAGAGAATGGACCGTCGTCCGTTGTGGAGAGAGATATCATCATCCTCTCCTGCTTTAAAAGCATACTGGTCCCAATGGAACTCTTTAATTTTGGACGGAGGGCTCGTTAAAAGACTTGTGGAAAATTTCGAGGGCACAGAAACAAGGAAACAAATAGTGGTCCCAAGAAATGCTGTACCGGAAATTTTAAAACAGATGCATAATAATAGTTCTGGAGGACATCTGGGTATCACGAAAACGCTGCAAAAGATCCGAGATAGATTTTACTGGGTAAATTGCACTAATGATGTTAAAGATTGGTGTCGTAAATGCACTACATGTGCTGCCAGTAACGGTCCGCACCGAAAACCGAAGGCGGAAATGCAGCAATACCTGGTTGGAAGTCCTTTTGAAAGAATCGCAGTAGATGTATTGGGGCCACTTCCACAGACCGATGTAGGAAACAAGTACATCTTTGTTGTAATGGACTACTTCACTAAATGTGTTGAAGCATACGCAGTTCCCAATCAGGAAGCCACCACTTTAGCAGATATATTGGTTGAAGAATTCGTAAGCCGATTTGGGGTACCACTAGAATTACATTCAGACCAAGGAAGAAATTTTGAGAGCAAGCTGTTTCAAGAAGTTTGCCAAAGATTAGGCATCCACAAAACGAGAACCACAGCGATGCACCCTCAGTCTGATGGAATGGTGGAACGAATGAACCGGACTATAACCAACTATTTGTCAAAAGTGGTGTCAGATTGTCAGAGGGATTGGGATCGACATATTCCACTATTTCTAATGGCAATTCGATCGGCCATCAACGAATCAACTGGCCAAACGCCTGCGAAGGTCCTGTTCGGTAGAGAAATGAGGCTACCATGTGACTTGGTGTTTGGTTGTAAACCTGGTGAAGAAATGGCATGTGAACAATATGTCGCCGACCTTCAGAATCGAATAGAGAATATACACAACCTGGTGCGTAGAAAACTACAATTATCTAGTGATCGGATGAAGAGGTACTATGACACACGGACAATGGAAAAGAGTTACCAAGTTGGAGATTTAGTCTGGCTCTATAACCCCCGACGGCGTCGAGGTATTTGTCCCAAATTACAAAAGAACTGGGAAGGTCCTTACACCATCAAGAAGAAGATTAACGATGTCATTTATCGGATCGTGAAAATTCCCAGAGGGAAACCCGTCGTGGTCCATCATGATCGTTTGGCGCCTTACCAGGGAAACCACAGTGGAGATGCGCAGCAACTCCAAGAAGATGGTTTGGCTGGCTCAGGGAGTGTGCGGGATTCCGATGTAGGAAATAACATTCCAGGAGGAATGAATCTAAGGAAGGGGCAGTGTAACGGGATAACCGTAAAGGAAGGGACCTTAATTTGAAAGATTGTTGTTGACAGTTGATTTTTAGAAGTTTCTAAAAATCAACTGACTATTTTAAATAATGTTTCTAGAAAATTCTAGAAACTTCTAAACACACTGACTAGATTAAATAATGTTGTATATAAGGGGATGCATGGGCAGTTAACGTCAGTTCAAGTTCAAGTATTCACAAGAGTTCATTGTATTGTCAAGTAGTTAGTCGTTATCCAGCAGAGTTCAGTGTATCTTAACAATTTTGTAAATAAAATTGTGTAAAAAGCCCCCATAAGTGTTTCAATATATATCCAAAATTTACAAGAAGTAAGTTTAAAGGCAGACTATTTTATTTTTGCAGATGACACTACCTTAGTGTATTATGATAAAGAGCCACAGTGTCTTCAAGACAAAATAAATAATGATTTGAAAATTTTGGAAACATGGTTGGCATTTAATAAATTATTAGTTAATACTGAAAAAACAAAATTAATTCAGTTTGGTAGAAAACAATTAGACAATTTAACAATAAAACTAAATAATAATATAATTAAGGAAGTTGAGGAGGAAAAATATTTAGGCCTTTACATTGACAAAAATTTACAATGGAATAACCATATTAAAATTGGTTCTTCAAAATTATACTCTTTAATTGGCGCAATTAAAAGAATGGGCAATTTATCCAAGAAAACTGCACATTTAATATATGACGCACACATTCAAAGTAACTTAATTTATTTATTACCAGTATGGAGTTCTACAACAAGAAATAATTTAAATTTATTATACAGATTACAAAACAAAGCTTTAAAAACACTTTTTAGATTACCATGGTTATTACCGTCTAATGAATTATATGATAAATTACATAAATTAAACTTATATGAATTAATTAATTTTGAAAAATGTAAATTTGGATGGAAAATTATAAAAAATAAACAAAAATGTAATACTATAATTATAGATAATAATAAAATTCACAATCACAACACCAGAGGTAATAAATTATTCATAAACCTAACATTAACACAAATTTTGGCCTTAAGTTGATGACACACGATTCTGTTAAAAAATTTGAAAATCTCCCACAATATATTAAAAATATTTACAATAAAAATTTATTTAAAAAAAAAATTGAAAAACCATCTGTTTGATAGTAGAAGATAGAAATAAGTTATTAATTATTATTATTATTATCTTATGTTTTTAATATTATCTTTTTATTGTTAATACTTCTTTTTTATATTTATTTTAAACTTTTGGATAAGTTTGTTATCGTTTTGTAACATCACCTTATACCAGCATTAGCTGTCTGGTGATGTATTTTTTTTAACGTCAAATAAAATAAAAAATAAAATATTTTTCAATAATTAGATTGTATTGTATTGTTTTGCTTAAAAACATTAAAAAAACAATTAAAACAGTCTAAAAAATACTTAATAACTATAAATTTAAATAAAAAAACTTAATTTTAAATAATTTATTATAAAAAAAAGTGTGAGGTGTCAAGGGACACCCGGATGGAACGAAGTTCCTTTCGATTAATTAGTGAAGGAATTAGTAATTTGTAAACACAACAGAGTGTTTATACATACATAAGCATTTATTATTGTCTGTATAAAATCTCTACTTACCTAACAGTTCGTTTCTTTTAACAAAAGTGTCCATTTATACAATACCAGAGCTTTAGATAACACATCTTTTTAGAATTACTTTTTATAATTTAAAACAGGAATTAACAATTCAATACAAAATTTTAAAATTAAAATATTTGACAGTAACTGACAGTTAAGGTAATTTGACGTAGGTACCTAAATAGTCAAGTTACGAACTATTTTTAAAATGTTTATGAATTTTTCTACAGTATTTTCTTTTTAATGTACATTTTCTTTTAATTTAAAATAGTGTCTTTTTAATTGTAATATATCTATCTATGAGAGAGAGGGAGAGAGAGTTATTTATTTTTTGGTCTGTGAGAGAGAGAAACATGCGTGTGTCGTGTCATAGTGTCGTGACAACTTTTGGTATGAATTTTTTTTGGCTAGCTCCTAGCGTCAGTCGTAACTGTTCGTAACGCGCGAAAGGGAACTTCGTTCCAACAACAGTCGACGGCCACTTTTAATACAATGTGAAGTGGATTAGAATTTGACCGAATTATTTGTTTAGATTATGGAGTTTAGGTATCAAATTTTATAAAAACTTACAAAAAATTCATAGTTTTACACTGTTTTTGATCTATTTTTACACTTTCTTCACTGATTTTTCACGGTTTTAATAATTCGAACATTGATCTGTCAATAAATGACAATATGTCAATAAAAGTAAATTCTTTTTAACAAAATTAAACACTTTTATTATTTCTACACTGTTTTTATTGCTTTTTTTAAACATTTTTATACATTTTTTACTAATATTGATCCGTAAATTCGATTTTATAACAATTTTTCGATAAGTAAACAAACCACTAAATGTTAATAAAGTGGCCTTCGACTGTTGTTTTTTATAATAAATTATTTAAGATTAAGTTTTTTATAATTAATTTTATACTTATTTAAAATTTTTTAGACTCTTTTAATCGTTTTTTATTGTTTTTATGCAAACCAATACAATACAATCTAATTATGAAAAAATATTAAAAATAAATTTAAAGCGCCATCTAGTATAGGAAAATCTAAACTTTGTGACATAAAATCAATATCTTATGCATTTTTTTTTAAATCTAAACGATATCCTTTCCCTTCCCTATCCCTATCCCTATCCCTATATATTATAAATGTGAATGTAAGTTTGTTTGTTACGCTTTCACGCGAAAACTACTCAACCGATCATCATGAAAATTTGTACACATATTCTTGGAGGTATTAGAATTAACATAGGATACTTTTTATTAAAAAAATCACAAAAACTAGCTTCTTCAACGCCATCTAGCGGTTCAGTAATGAAGTTCCAAGCCTGAGTATTCCACCGTGAGGTGGCGCAGTTAATATCTTATATATTTAAACTAGCAATTACGACTTAATAAAGTACTATGGCGCCACCGTAAGGTGGCGCAGTTAATATCACATATATTTAAACGAGCAATTCTTACTTAAGGTTTATTTCGCATAATATCTCATATATTTCAACAAATTCTTGCTAAATTAAATAATATGACGTAAGGTGCCGCAGTTGCTACCTAATATATTTAATCGATAAATTACAAAATATAATCAAAAAATAGTATATAGCTGAAAATTTACGAGAAAATATGATAAAAACGATAAAATCAAAAAAAAAAATTGAACCCAAAATAAAATCGTAAAAATTTGAAAAAACCAAAAAATACATCCGTTATATGCGGTACGAAGTCTGCGGGGTCAGCTAGTATTTTAATAATTTTGTTTATACTAACATTAATGAAATACGTAAAAGTATATTTTAATAATATAAAATGATTTTACAAGGAGTTTATATGAAATATATTAATAATTAAATACAATTTTAACTTTCTCTTAACAGATGTCACTTTACGTAATATTAATTCATACAAATTCAACCTTTAGTGTCCTTTTTGCAACAATAATGGTATATAAAGCATTATTTTTATTTTAAATTTAATATTATATTTAGTTAAAAATTAAAAACAATAAAAGAAAATAGTAATAAAGCGCCATCTCGCACAAAAATCTAAACTTCGTGACATAAAATCAATTTCTTATGCAATTTTTTTAATTTAAACGATATATTTTAATAATTTTGTTTATACAAACATTAATACAATACGTAAAAGTATATTTTAATAATATAAAATGATTTTACAAAGAATTTTTATGAAATATATCAATAATTAAATACAAGTTCAATTTTCTCTTAACAGATGTCGCTTTACGTACTATTATTAAGGCACTATAGATATAGGTATTCTCATCAGCCATTTTTATTCCAATGTCAATCAATTTACTTGTCAGACCATAGACAACTTAAAGAGACACGTGCAATCGTATTTTGTGGTAAAAATGGGAACTAAACTTGCTGGTAGTGCGAAAAGCGAAAAAGTACTTATAAGGGTATAGTAACAGAGTAAGTACTATTAGCAGTTTTAGTTTAAAATAAATTTAAGGTACTTTAAGCATAAAAAGGGTGTTAAAGTAAAATTTTAAACAAAAACATGGTGCGCTGATGTCGGAACTTGTTGCCAACTTTATATTAACCATTAACACATCTGTTCTATTATTTCTAGTTTTGTGGTTGACATTGGACAAAACATGGCTGACGATAATACCTATGTTTATAGTGCCTTACTATTATTAATTCAAAAAATTTTACAATTAATCAATTTATTTTGGTTCCGATAATGAAAATGTCATTAACTATATTTAAAAAAGGTGATTTTAAACATATTTAATATAAATTAATATTATTTACATAAAAATAAACAAATATTCTAATAAAAATGATTTGTGCGCCATCTATAAGACAATGACAGGACTTTTAATACTCGATAAAATAGAATTAGCAGAATGCCTTAACTTAACCTTAAAAGCAAAGATTATACTTATAATCTGTGCTTAAAAGTTTTTAGGTTATAACGGTGGTGCTTATTTTGAGTTTGGCTGTTTTTTTGGTAAAAATTGATCGTTTGTAAGTGTTTTTTTTTATAAAACTGGTTATTAAGATGTGTTTATGGAATTTGTTTAAAAATTTTGATTATAAAATCAGGTTTTTTATGTTAAATTTGTATTTTTGTTAAAGGGTAATTAAATGTATTGGATTTTCTTGTTTTTGAAGTAAACTTTGTTTTTTCTATTAAATTTTTTTATAAAAAATCGTTGATTATTGTGTATTTCTTGATTTTATGTAAAAGTTTCATCACCAAAATTAGTTTTTTTTTTGTGAAATTAGTATTTTTGTGGATGTGTAGATTTTCTTGTTGTATGGGGTGAGTTTTGTTTTTTCATTAAAATTTCTTGTATAAAATCGTTTATTAAGACTCTGTTTTGGTTTTCTACAAAAATCCAGCGTTAAAATCATTTTTTTTGAGTAAAATTTTGATTTTTGTAGTTTTTGTTAACTTTTTATGACAAAATCTTTTATAAAGGAGTTTCTTGGTTTTTTTATAAAAAGTCGTTTTTCTTTGTACACAATTTCCGTTTTTGATTGTGAGGTTAGATTTTGTAGTTTTTGGGATAATTTTCTAGTTTTTTGAGTAATTTCTTTTAATAAAATCGATCACTAAAAGTGATTTTTGGTTTTTCTTTAAAATTCAGGCGTTAATATCAGTTTGTTTTATGAAATTTGCATTTTTAGATGTGACGGTAGAAATTTTGGAATTTTTATGTTTTTGAGATACTTTGTTATATGTTAATTTATAAAATAATTTTCCAATATATTTTAGTTGAAGAAAATTCCATAATGGATGTTTCGAAAGCTGGAATTAAAATGGAAGAAATTGAAATTTTTAATAAATTTGGTAAGATTAAATTTATAATTGGAAATATTTTGTGTATGGAAAATGTATAAAAAAAACGTGTGCGTCTCAGGACGCGCGATAGAAGTGATAACTTCAACTAATCCAATAACTATTTAATATTGAAATTTTTTAACTGGAGTAAAACTTTGCCTATTACTTGAATTTTATGTACAATGTATAAATTAAAAAAATTAAATATTTTAAAAATTTGAAAATTCTAAAAATTTTGAAAATTTTAAAAATTCGAAAAAATTTTTGAAAATCCTGAAAATTTTGAAAATTTTTGAAAATTATGAAAATTTGGAAAAATTTTGGAAAATTTTTGAAAATTATGACAATTCTGAAAATTTGAAAATTCTAAAAATTTTGAAAATTTCAAAAATTCTAAAAATTTTGAAAATTTTGAACATTCTAAAAATTTTGAAAATTTGAAAATTCTAAAAATTTTGAAAATTTTTGAAAATTTTGAAAATTTGAAAATTTTTAAAAATTATGAAAATTTTGAAAATTCTAAAAATTTTGAAAATTTCAAAAATTCTAAAAAATTTAAAAATTATGAAAATTTTGAAAATTCTGATAATTTTGAAAATTCTAATAATTTTGAAAAATTCAAGAATTGCTTTCTCTATCCGTTCAGTATAAGATGTTTGGGAAAAGCATAGAGAGAGAGAGAGAGAAAAGATATTATTATGTTTCACTGCACCTGTGTGTAAAAACGATAAACAACGCGTGGATAATTATAACCCTTATGTTACGTTTATGTATCTTGTTTTTGGTTGTTATGGAATTGTATATATATATAAATTTTTTGACTAATCTTTGTCAGTAATAAAGAAGTATTACAACCGAAACCAGCGTTAATTTCCTTAATAATTCAAATAAATTCTACATGGTCCTTCAGCCGCTGGATTAAAAAAGTACCCTAGCCTGTACACCGAATCAACGAAATCGTGTTGAGCCTGTACACCGAATCAACGAAATCGTGTTGAGCAAATTGTCTTCATTGGATACGAAAGAGTGCCGAGACCGGTCAGCATCATAATATCCTGGAAGCATAACCTGAACCCTGTAACTCAAGTTCCCGTAGTACCTAGATGGATTTCGTTATCTCTAATGGTAGAGTGGTGAGTCTGTTCCATGACTAATTCCTAGATTAATTAGGGCATACGTAATCGATACAGTTTTTTATTGTTTTCACGTGGGTAAAGACAGTCACTTATCTAATTGAATTTATTAAATATTAACCGTCAACATGACTGATAAAAGTCAATTAAAATCTTTACGTATAGAAAGAGGTCAACTAAGGGCTACTTTAACTAGATTTACTAATTTTGTATCAAATTGTACGAAAGATAAAGTTATACAATTAGAAGATCGTCTTCATAATATACAAAGCATTTTAGAACGTTTAATGAGGTACAAATTAAAATTGAATTGTTAGATGACGAGGAAGTGAAGACTGACGAACGTGTATCATTTGAAGAAAGCTTTTATGATGCGTTAGCTTTAGCCAAAGGTGTATTATCTACATTCAAAAATCAAAATACAGTTCAAGTAGATGATAACACAAATCAATACTCGTGTGACAATCATAATGACATTTTTCCTAAACCGAAACTCATTAAATTTTATGGTGACTATGACAAATGGCCGCAATTCCGCGACTTGTATTTAACACTAGTTCATAATAACAAAAAATTTGACAATTTGAGAAAATTTTACCTTTTGATCAGTAGTCTAGGCGGAGATGCAGCTAAAGTTATAGAATCCATCGCTGTAACAGAACAAGAATATTCCAATGCATGGACTATCCTTGTTGAAAGGTTTGAGAACGAAAGCTTTGTAATAAAAACTAATATTAATGCGCTAATTAAGTTACAGACAGTTTCTAAAGACAATAAATATACCATAAGAAATCTTTATGATGAACTTCAAAAACGGCTTCGTGCGTTGCGAACTCTAGGTGAACCGGTTGAATATTGGGACACAATTATCATTCATTTAGTAATTAGTAAGCTTGATTCTAAAACAATATCCCTCTGGGAAGAATTGCTGATTGCTAAAAAACTAAAACGACCTAAATTGAATGATTTTTTAGAATTCATTTCTGATAGATGCACCCTAGCAGAAACATCAGAACCTCATGATAAAAATAATTATTTCAATAATTTGTCCAAGGGTAATGAATTCAAAAAGCATTCAAATGAAAAATTTACAAAAAAAACTTATTCTCATGCCACTAGTAATTCTAAAACTGACAAAAAATCGCCTAGGATTTGTTTGTATTGTAAAAATTCGCATTTAATTTATCAATGTGATAAACTGAGGTCACTACCTGTGATAACACGTTTAATAGAAATTAATAAACTTAATCTATGCTTAAATTGCCTAAAAGGTAATCATTCAATAAATGAATGTTATGCTTCTGGTTGTTTAGTGTGTTCAAACAAACATAACACTCTACTTCATATAGACACAACCTTTGAGAAAGAAGTCTCAAACGAACCTCAGGAATTCTTACCAAGTTGTTCAAAGTCAGTGACAACTTGTGTCACTAAAGAACCACTAATACTGTTGTCGACAGCTATGGTTCTAATTCGTGATTCTCGGAAAAAGTGGATACGCTGTCGTGCTTTACTAGATAGCGGTTCACAATCTAACTTTATAACAAATCATTTAGCACAAAAACTTAAACTTCCTATAACTGATGTTAATGTGGCAATTGTAGGAGTAGGTCTATCTGCTACTACTGTTACATCGAGGGTTACTACTGTAATTAAATCGCTTTATAATTCCTTTGAATCTCTCCTACATTTTTTAATTATCGATACAATCACAAATCATCAACCAGCATTTGGTTTTGAAAAGGTGGATCTAAAAATTCCTTCTACCATAAACCTGGCAGATGATAATTTTAACTCTCCTTTGCCTATTGATAAGTATATTTTATAGTCTTCTCAAAAGAGGACAAATTCAACTTTGCGATCAAATGCCTATTATCCAAAATACTACATTAGGATGGATTATTTCGGGTCCTATTTCTTTTTCTTCTAACACTTTGACAGTTTGTAATATATCGACAGATCCTTGTAATAATTTAGAACACCAACTTGAAAGATTTTGGAAAATAGAGGAGTGCACGCATAAAAAATTTCTAACCTCTGAAGAAATTGCATGCGAAGAGAATTTTATAAATACATTAACCCGCAGTACAATTGATGGGAGATTTATAGTTACTTTACCAATAAAAAATCAAATTAATTCTTTAGGTAATTCATTACCTCTTGCAGTGAAACGTCTTCATTCAATAGAAAGACGATTTCGAAAAGATCAGGAATTCAAACAAAAATATATAGATTTTATGTCTGAATATGAGTCTTTAGGGCATATGTCTAAAGTTGACATAATTCATGATTTGAATAATCCAAATATTTTCTATTTACCGCATCATGGTGTACTTAATGAATCGAGTACAACTACACGTTTAAGGGTTGTATTTGATGGCTCATGTAAATCAGATAGTAATATATCTCTTAATGACATTTTACAAGTGGGTCCTACAATCCAAGACGACATTTTTTCTATTTTGTTACGTTTTCGGAAACATACATTTGTTATAACTGCTGACATTGTAAAAATGTATAGACAAATAATGATTTCAGAAAACCAACGTGATTTACAACGAATAGTATGGAGAGCTAATGAACAAGATAAGGTTGTGCATTATCAGTTAAATACTGTTATTTATGGTACATCATCTGCACCATTTTTAGCAGTAAGGTGTCTACAACAAGCAGGTTTAGACAACCGTGAAAGGTTTCCTGAGGCATCTAATATCATTTTAAATGACTTTTATGTAGATGATTTGATAACTGGTAGTAATACCATCCAAGAGACAAAACAGATTAAGACAGATATTGTAAATATATTAAATCAATATGGATTTTCATTACGAAAATGGTTATCAAATAATAATTGTATTGTTGAAGAAGAAGAAACTAACTCAAATGAGAATTACTATATACACGAAGATGAAACAAAAAAGACTTTAGGTATATTCTGGCATTCAGTGTCTGATACCTTGCTATATTCAATTAACAAAATTGATTCTACAAATAACTCTATTACTAAACGTCAGATTCTATCTTCTATTTGCAAATTATTCGATCCTTTAGGTCTTATTAGTCCTGTCATAGTGAAAACAAAAATATTATTGCAAAAATTATGGCAACTCAAACTAAATTGGGATGATGCGATTCCATCTAATTTACAAAATGAATGGATTGATTTTAATAATCAACTTCAATTTATAAATGATATAAAAATAAGTCGTCATGTTGTAATTCCTAGTGCAAAATGTATTGAACTTCATTGCTTTTGTGATGCGTCTCAAACTGCATATGGTTCTTGTATTTACGTCAAGTCCCAAAACAATGACGGGGAAACTTGTATTCGGCTACTCTGTTCTAAATCACGGGTTGCACCAATTAAAGTAATCACTTTGCCACGTCTAGAATTATGTGGAGCGCTTTTAAGTGTTCAACTCTTTAATAAAGTGCGAAATGCTCTTAAATTAAGTATAGACAATGTATTTTTTTGGACAGACAGCCAAATAGTATTATCATGGATTTCATTAGATCCTAACAAACTGAAACTGTTTGTAGCAAATAGAGTTTCAGAAATACAAAGTTCCACTACATCTGAACAATGGTTTCATGTACCATCACAACAAAATCCTGCAGATCTTGTATCTCGAGGAATTAATCCTAAGGATCTTCAATATTGTAACTTATGGTGGTTTGGGCCTCCATGGCTATCTAATCAGATAGAATTCCAATCTAAATTTATCACAGATGTTAACCATCTACCTTTTCATTTACCTGAATTACGACAACAGAAAGCAATGTTATCATCAGTTACATTCCATTCAACCGAAGATAACATTTTCAATTTATATTCGTCGTGGAATAAACTACAACGTATAGTAGCTTATTGTTTTAGGTTTTATAATAATTGCAAACGTCATAAACAATATAAAAACTTAAATACAGAACAATTGTCTATAGAAGAAATAGCATATTCTACTAGAGCTCTTCTTAAAATTGCTCAACTCCAAATGTTTTTCCCTGAAATATCTGCTTTAAAAGTCAACCAATCTGTTTCAAAACATTCCAAATTAAGATGTTTAAATCCATTCTTAGATTCAGAGGGTTTATTAAGAGTAGGAGGTCGTATTGTTAAGTCTAAATTACCATATGGTAGCAAACATCAAATTATTTTAGCTTCAAAACATCCCCTTACCTCATTAATTGTTCAAGATGAGCATCATAAACATTTACACTCAGGAACATTGTCATTATTAGCCTTCTTAAGGCAGAAATTTTGGATTTTAAATGGCAGACAAACAATTCGAAGTATATTAAAAAAATGCAAAATTTGTTTTAGAATCAACCCTATTAATATAATTCGTAAAATGGGCGATTTACCTGCAGATCGTATAAATCAAAATCGACCATTTTTCATTACTGGAGTTGATTTCGCGGGTCCATTTAATATCAAGGACGGAAAACTAAGGAACAGGGCTATTATTAAATGTTATTTATGCCTGTTTATTTGTTTTGCATCTAAATCCGTTCACCTAGAAGCTGTTAGTGATCTAAGTACATTATCATTTTTAAATGCCTTAAAGAGATTTATATCTCGAAGAGGTATTTGTAAAATCATTTATAGTGATAATGGCACTAATTTTACTGGAGCAAATAACGAAATTAAAACTTTATATCAAACTATACCGAAATTTATAAAAGATGTAGAAATAGCAAACTTTCTTTTAAAAAATTTGATAACATGGAAATTTATTCCTCCACGATCTCCACATCAAGGTGGATTGTGGGAATCAGCCATAAAAAGGGCTAAATATAATCTAGATCGGGTTATTGGTAAGAATAACCTCACTTTTGAGGAAATAAGTACTGTCTTTGCTCAGGTGGAAGCAATAATTAATTCACGTCCAATAACAGCGATTTCGAATGACCCTAATGATCTTGAAGCGTTAACACCGGGGCATTTCTTAATTGGTCAACCACTTATTTTACTTCCGGAACTTGATGTTACTAAACTGCCTGAAAATCGATTGTCACAATACCAAAAACTTCAACAGATGATTCAAATTTTTTGGACAAGATGGTCTCGAGAGTATTTACTTAGTCTTCAGCATAGAATGAAATGGTGTGAAAATTCAAGTGATCAGTTAAATATTGGTTCCCTGGTTGTTCTGATTGATGAAAATCTTCCACCATTATACTGGAAACTTGGTCGTGTTATTGACGTTCATCCAGGACATGATAATGTAGTGCGCGTAGTTAGTGTAAAAACCCAATCGGGAGTTACAAAACGAGCAGTACAAAAACTTTGTGTATTACCTACAGAATAAGTTTGAAAGACAGTCAGCCTTTCAAGGCGCCCTGTATGGATAATTATAACCCTTATGTTACGTTTATGTATCTTGTTTTTGGTTGTTATGGAATTGTATATATATATAAATTTTTTGACTAATCTTTGTCAGTAATAAAGAAGTATTACAACCGAAACCAGCGTTAATTTCCTTAATAATTCGAATAAATTCTACAACGCGTTATGATAAACGCTTTTTTCAACGCGTTACGCTAAAATCAGTTTACCCTCCCATAAGAAGTTACGCGTTATGATAAACGCCTTTTTCAACGCGTTACGCTAAAAATCAGTTACCCTCCCATAAGAAGTTATCACTTCAAAATTGTTGAAAGTTACAGATTTAAAAAAAAAAACAGAATTTAATAGATTATTTTGTAATAAAAGAAGAACAATTAGAAATTGTGGACGAACCAAACGACGAAATGCATTGTTTCGATCAGATGCAAATAAGTAAGCTCATATATAATTATATTTTACTAGATGACCCGGCGAACTTCGTACCGCCTACTGATGTTTTTTTACCATTTTTCCAAATTTTACGGTTTTGTAAATTATCGATTAGATATATTATATATTAACTTAGTACTTAATTACGCAAGAATTGCTAATGTAAATTTATACCATCTCAACTGCGCCACCTTACGGTGGCGTCATAATTCTTAATTTAGTAAGAGTCACTTTTTTAAGATTTTTTGACAAACAAGTCTTTTATTTTTCGTAATAAATAAAAATATTTTTTTATTAAAAAGTATCGTATTTTAATTCTAATACCTCCAAGAATATATGTACAAAGTTTCATGATGATCGGGTAATTAGTTTTCGCGTGAAAGCGTAACAAACAAACTTACATTCACATTTATAATATTAGTAGGGATAGGGATAGCGACAAATTTCCTGATACTTTAACGAATCTAATGCAAAAAAACGCATTCCGATCGGAGGTTTTGGTACCTACTTTATTTCCTCGACTACTCGCAAAAACTGTTTATGTAGCCAACAATCTCAAAAGCATAGTGCAGGATATACTGTAACCATGTGACGGTATTTAAGACTACAATACAATACTCACTACTGAATATTATTAATATTATTAATATAAAATACTAAACTTATATGTTAACTTACGTGACAGAATTATAAAATAATCTGTCAAATAATCATGTGGTCCGTCACTATCATATTCATAAATTAGTTCAGACTGTTTTTTGTATATCTATCCCTTTTCAATGTACTGAATGTTGAAACGGTATTCAAAGGATTTATAGTTATGACTAATAACATGTGATAAATATTTCTTCTTTGTTTCTACCAACTAATATACGTTATAAGTGTTTGTGTCTCTCTCTTACTCACACCATTACATATGTAATGATTTTTCCCATTTAATTGTACACAAATCTTTTCCACTGAGTTTATGGGAATTACATAACACAATCTGCTGACCAAGTAACAAATTCTAGGAAAGCAGCAACAACCAGTATCACTTTTCCTTGCATATGTATTTTTATCTTTTATATGTTTTAATTAGAATATTTTAGTCTTGACATAACTTTTATCTTGTTCGGTTGATTAGAAGATTGTAGATTTTTTAAAATAAATTTTTTAAAAAATCAAGTTTTTATATTACCTACGTAATTGGCGCAGTCAGTAGGATTGTCACAAGGAATCCGACGTGGATAACTTTCGCTATTTTAATAGTTAAGTGACAATCGCGATTTTTATAAACTTTTGATAAACTTTGAGAACTGTTCGTGTGAGAGTTGGACTAATTAGTGGTGAACCAAGGATACTTCAGTATACCAAGGATATTTTGGAAAACCTACAGCCAGATCTTCGATGCAGACGAAAACTGTACTGTAAGTCGATTTTTCTTTTATGTCAGACTCCTCTAATATCCCTTCCTCATCCTTAAGTGATAATCAAGGCGACTTAGAGTTAGATTTAGTAATTCAAAGTTTTAATTCGATCAATATATCAGATATAAAATCGAATAATTCTTCGAAAATTAATAAAATTAAGTATAAAATGGCACTTCCAGTTTTTCAAAAAGTTCATGCTGAAATCATTCCAGATTTCGACGGCAATGTAAATGAATTACAATTCTTTTTAGAAAGTATAGATAGTATAGTAAACCATTTTTATGATCAAACCAATGCTGGTAATTTTCAAAATGTAATAATTTTTAGAACTATTATAAGTAAATTGCATGGACCTGCTCGTGAAGTTATCAATATTAGTGGTGCAACGAAAATCAAAGAAGTTAAAGATGAATTGATCAGACATTTCAGTGACCCTAGAAATGAAAATTGCTTATCTTTGGATTTGAATAATTTGAGACAAAACCCTAATGAACGTCCCTATGAATTCCATGACAGAGTCAGGAAAATATTAAACACAATTTCTAATTATCTTGCATTACATGAACCCATCTTAGATGTAAGAAGGTTTAAACAAGCCATGTATAATAAGCAAGCACTCCAAGTATTTCTAGCAGGATTACGCAACCTGTATGGTATCATGGTCCGTACCAAAGAACCGAAAACCCTTCTTGACGCCATAAATTTCATCCGAAAAGAGGATAACATTAAATATTTGCAAAATGCACATTTTCAAAATCAACCTAAACCTTCAAACTCCAAATTTAATCAACCCAAATCGAATAATTATAACAAAAATATTCAGAATGGTAGACAAAATAACAACGTCCACAATCAATATAATAATCAAAATCAAAACTTTAATAATCCCAATTATCAAACCAATAGTAATAATAATTCATTTCCTACCGGTCCTGTGAATATTCAAACAAGACCCATAAAAAATCAGAAATATTGGACTAATGAACAAGTATTTGGTCCCCCAGTCAATGTCTGGAAACCAAACCCGAACTTTAATACAAAAAACCTTCCGGCACCAACACCAATGAGCACAACTAGCAGGAATTTCTCTGGAAACTCCAGACAATCTGCTCAAAATCGACGATTTGTTTCAGAAGAACTACATAATGTCGAACAATGCGACGATATTAACTTCAACGAACCCAGTACCAGCCAAAATAGCTATCAATATGTCGAAACCGAAAACGAATATGAAAAATTTTCGCGAAGCCCCAATCCAAAACAATCAAACCTAATCGAATTTAACAATCATGAAGATAAAAGACAATTGCCTTTTATCACTATTAACGAACCACCCTTAAAACTTTTAATAGACTCAGGCGCAACTAAATCCTTCCTATCTCCAGAAATTGTAGATAAATATTTCTCAGAATTTAAGGTAGTTGAACCATTTATAGTATCAACTTCATTTGGTTCTTCGAAACACTAGTTTTGCATTAATATTCCAGCATTCAAAGAATTTAAACTTGACAAGGAATTAAAATTTTATGTTTATAAGTTTCATTGTATTTTTGATGGTCTCATACGTGTGGATTTACTTCAGTCCTTAGGTGTAAATTTAGATTTCCCAAATTCTCAAATAACTTTCCAAAATACTAATTTACCTATTAAATTTTTCAATGCCACCCCAAAGAAATTCGAAACGAAATTATTGCCTGCAAATCAGTTTCAACAGTTCGTATACCCGTTAGTGAACCCTCGGGAGAAATCTTAATACCTGAACAACGTATTGGTACATTTTTGATACCACCCACACTAACTGTCTCTAATAACGGTTGGGCATTCGTAGAAATACATAATAATTCGATGGATGATAAAAACTTTACAGTTCTTTATCCTATCAAAAGCTTACCCTTTGAAAATAATTTCGAAATTTTCAACATGCATATCGAATTCCTCAGCGAACAATGCGATCAAAACGAAATAGATAATTTAATAAAAACCAACCATCTTAATGATGAAGAAAGAATGCATTTACTTAAACTATGCAGAAAATATTTTGATATTTTTCATAAAGAAGACAATACATTGACTTTCAGTAACCAAGTTAAACACAAAATTAATACCCGCGACGAGTTACCCGTATTTACGAGAACTTACCGATACCCTCATGTCTACAAACACGAGGTAAAGGCTCAAATAAAAAATATGCTAGACCAAAATATAATTAGACCCAGTAATTCTAGTTGGAATAGCTCAATTTGGATCGTAGAAAAGAAACGTCGTGATAATAATGGTCCTAGGAAATTCCGTATAGTCATCGACTATCGAAAGGTTAATGAAAAAACTATCGAAGATAGATATCCCATCCCACATATTTCCGATATTCTCGATAAATTGGGTAGGTGTAATTATTTTTCCACTTTAGACCTTGCCTCAGGGTACCATCAGATAGAGATGCACCCTGATGATATCCATAAAACCGCATTTACAGTTGAAAATGGGCATTACGAGTTTTTGCGAATGCCCTTTGGTCTAAAAAACGTGTCATGGATGACGTTTTAAGAGGACTGCAAGGTAAAATCTGTATGGTTTACCTAGATGACATAGTCATATACTCTACATCATTACAAGAGCACATCGTAAACCTCAAAACAGTATTTCAACGACTTTGAGAAGCAAACCTTAAAGTACAATTGGAAAAATGTGAATTCCTTAAAAAGGAAACATCGTATCTAGGACACATAATAACAAGTGAAGGAGTGAAACCAGATCCGGAAAAAATTAAGGCGATTAGGAAATTCCCAATTCCTAAAACAACGAAGGAAATTAAGAGCTTTCTAGGCCTTCTAGGGTATTATCGTAAATTCATTCCAGATCTCGCAAGAATTACGAAGCCCTTAACGTCTTGCCTTAAGAAAGGAGCAAAAATAGAATTAAACTCAAAATATATTCAATGTTTTGAAACCTGTAAAGAACTTTTAACTAATGACCCTATATTAGCTTATCCAGACTTCACACAACCATTCGTATTAACTACCGATGCCAGTGCTTACGCTATCGGAGCTGTTTTATCGCAAGGTCCAGTCGGACAGGATAAACCTGTAGCATATGCATCTAGAACCCTTAACCAGGCCGAACAAAATTACAGTACTATTGAACGTGAACTTCTTGCCATTGTATGGGCAACGAAATATTTTCGTTGCTATTTATACGGCCGAAAATTTAAAATTTATTGTGACCACAAACCTTTAAAATGGTTATTTGAAATTAAAGAGCCAAATGCTCGTCTTACAAGATGGCGACTAAAATTGGACGAGTATGATTATGAAATATTATACAAAAAAGGATCACTTAATAAAAACGCTGATGCCTTATCGAGAATTCGAATTAACGAAGTGAACACCAATGATATATTTGAGTACATGAATGACTTTAATAAAAATTTTGAACTTCCAAGTTCCGATGACCCAAATCTGAATAATCCAAACCCAAGTTCAGATCACATTTCAAACATCGATAATTTAGATCTTGTTTCCATTGCAGGAAACGTAACTGAAACCCCAAATATTACTGAAGATGACATAGATAATATTCTAAATGAATTTTCTAATATTGATGACGATTTAGAAACAGTACATACTAGTCGCGAAAATCCTATTTTAGAAATCCCAATTTCCGAAAGTGCAATTAATAAATTCCAAAATCAAATATTTCTTAAAATAGTTCTTCATTCACCAACAGTACCCAAATTAACTAGACTTTTTGACAATAAAACTAGAACAACAATACAAATTTCCGAAATAAACTTTGAACAAGATATAATAAATACATTCAAAGAATTCACTTCAACAAACAAATTATTTGCAATAAATATTGACAAGCCTGACCTAATCCCTAAACTATGTACTACGTTGCAAAATATCTTTAAAAACGCAGCTTTCAAATCTATTATTTGCAATAAAATTTTAGAAGACGTTATAAACAAAGACGAACAAATAGACACAGTTAAATTATGCCATGAAGGAAAGACTAACCATCGAGGTATAATTGAAACAGAAGCACAAATTAAAAGACGATTTTATTGGCCCAACATCAGAGGTACAGTTACCAAATACGTCAACAATTGCGAAATTTGCCAAAAAATGAAATATGACAGGAATCCACCCAAACAAAAATTCGAAATCACACCAACTCCCAATAAACCATTCGAAATAGTCCACATGGATGTATTCACTGTAAAAAATCAAAAATTCCTCACTATTGTAGATAAATTTTCCAAATACGCACAAGTATATCCCTTGGAAGGAGTTACAGCAATTCATGTTGCGAAAGCTTTTATAAATTTTCTTACTCACCACGGTACTCCTAAAATGTTAGTTTTAGATCGTGGAACCGAACTAAAAAACTATGTCATTGAGGATTTTGCAAATCTGCATAAAATTAAATTACATTATACAACTGCATTCAATCCAAATTCAAATAGCATCGTAGAACGCTTCCATTCGACTTTAATTGAACATATCCGAGTATTACAAGAAACCCGTAAGGAATTAAATATTTTAGATCAAATACCGTACGCAATACTGGGATATAATAATGCTATACATTCTGCGACCAAACAACGTCCTATAGACTTGATAACCGGACACTTAGACAGCAACAGTCCCTTTGATATAGATCTTAACAAACAATTATATTCAGATTACATGAATAGACATAAAGAAATCACAACCGAATTATATAAAACATTAAATACCCAAATGATCGAACAAAAACAAAGAACAATAGAGAAACGAAACAAAGATCGACACGATCCCTTAGATTACGACCCTGGGACATTAGTGTACCACAAAAATAAAACCCGAAATAAAATCAGCCCTAAATTCATAGGTCGCCCAGTAAAGAAAAACGAAAAGCTAAAAGTTAAAACTTATAAAACCAAAGCCAAACATAGATCTCTAACCAATAGAATAACAGCTACTTATCACAAAAACAATTTAAAGCGACCACGAACTAACCAAAATATTATACCTTTACAGGGTATTCCTGACCCTCACCATGGTCAACCAGGGACAGGAAATTAAAATCACCAGTTTGGATTCTAATCCTGGAATCTTACCATATAAGTTAGGATACGCAAAACTACAATCTTCCACTCATTCATTTATCCATTATTTTAAGTTACAACCCCTTGAACCAGAACTATTACCTATCGAAAATCAATTTAATAATATAATTTCCACTATTGAAAATAAAAATTCAATATATGCTGCTGATCTAAAAAATACAATGAATGCCATTTCTTTTCGAATTAAACAAGGTAAAGAGAAGTTAAATTATTTTCACTTTTAGAAAAGATTAAAAAGAGGAATCATAAATGGACTTGGTACTGTATTCAAAAGTATATCTGGTAATCTTGATGCCGAAGATGGCCAAAGATACGACGAAGCTATCTCTCTTTTAAACTTAAATCAAAAAGATATAGTAAACACACTTAATAATCAAATCTCTTTAACTTCTAAAATAATTGATGATTACAATAATAGTTTATCTTTAATAAAACAGAACGAAAAAGAAATAACCGAAAAAATAAATGACCTTAGTAATGAATTAGAAAAATCTGTGAACGATTTCTCTAGCTATTTTCTAGCAAAAAACGCTTTAGATCAGATGCATGCAGTTTTAACAATTATGTCAGAAATGATAAGTAATTTAGAAGAAGCAGTAATTTTTGCAAGATTAAATACACTCCATTATAGTATTTTAAAATTTGAGGATTTAGAATATATGATAAAGATACTGATGCAAACTTATTCAAAAAATAATCTTTTATTTGGTAGTAAACCAGAAAATCTACATAAATATTTTGAAATTATTACTTTGAATTGTTATTATTCCAATGATAGAATAGTATTTGTAATACACTTTCCTATAACCTATCCCGAAAATTATTCGTATTATCACCTTTACTCAATACCAAATCGAAATAACACCATAATCATCCCTCCTAAACCTTATTTGGCTATAAAAGGAAATGACTACAGGTACGAAGAAAAGGAGTGCAGAAATCTACATTCAATATACTTCTGTACATCTACAAAACCAATAGAAGACACAAACAAGTTAGATTGCATCTATCAAATACTACGGCTCCAAAATCAAGAATCATCATGCGAACCCATTCCAGTTGAAATCAGTACCGAAATTGTAGAACAAATCAATTCAGCACATTTCATAACAGTTTTTCCAAGAGAAACTAAAATAAAATTATCATGTACGACATCAGATTTCACAGTCCTAAGAGGAGCTCATTTAATAGAAGTACCAAAAGGATGCAGCTTCCAAACGCCGAAAACCAAATACCATAATTCCAACGCTGAAATTCGAGGCCAACCTTTGTTATTGCCAGAAATTAAAATTAGTTCAATAAACTCCAAACATATAGAGAAGATCAATATTAGTGAAGTACCATTGGACAATATCCATCAACTTCAGAAGGAGCAGAATCGCATCCAAGAAATAAGCCTCAGAACTCCGTCGAGGAACAACTCCTACATCTTGGCTATACCTGTTTATATTTTATTAATGATTGTTTTATTAATTATTGCCATTAGGTATTGGCTTGCGAAGCACAAAACCCTGGAATCGAAATCAACACAAAAATCCACATTCAATATGGAGATGGAAGAAGAGTAACGACCCCAACACCGTGGGTTCTTTCTGGGAAGGGAGGAATTACATAACACAATCTGCTGACCAAGTAACAAATTCTAGGAAAGCAGCAACAACCAGTATCACTTTTCCTTGCATATGTATTTTTATCTTTTATATGTTTTAATTAGAATATTTTAGTCTTGACATAACTTTTATCTTGTTCGGTTGATTAGAAGATTGTAGATTTTTTAAAATAAATTCTTTAAAAAATCAAGTTTTTATATTCCCTACGTAATTTGGGTATGTTCTGACTAAGTCAACGATTACAATCGCCTAAAAGCGATTGTAAACTGATCGCAGAATATGGCTTTTGGACACGATTAGATTATTACTTACTGTAAACGAATTTTTTTAGCCGCCTTTTTCGTTTGTATTGTTTACAAAAGATATAGCGTGCAATGATAAATTATTGTTATTTTGATATAAAAAATTAATTAATGTGATGAAAAAAATGTAATAGTTATTTATGATATGAGTGTTAAAAGTGACGTTTTATTTTGTGAGTTAAAAAGTTTGTGAAATGAGCGGAGCGAATTGAACAATTTTACGAACAAAATAAAATCACTTTTAACACAAATACCATACAATGTTTTTTGTACAACTGCCCTATTTTGATAATGAAATGGGCGAATTTGCAATGACAATAAACTAAACCGTGTTAAAAGTAAACTAAACCGTGTTAAAAGTAAACTGAAGCGTGTTAAAAGTATTTTTAACACGCTGCCATATAAACAATCAATTTTAACATTGTTTGCTATCATTAAAAGTGTCACTTTTAATGACAGTTGTACAAAAATATATTATATTGTCTCTGTGTAGGAACTTGTAAACACACTTGATTACAAACCCGATTACACGAATCGTGTCTGAGGGCAAATGGTAAACGATTACAACCGTTTGCAGGTGATTGTAATCGATTGTAATCGTTGACTTAGTCAGAACATACCCTATGAATAGAAGTATAACTTCAAAAAAAAACAAAAAAACTTCCCTCTGGCGTAATCGATCCCATTACGATAACCCAACCGAAATGTCATAATCAGCCGCTGATCCAAATTAGCTACCAAGACCTTACATGAAGACTTTCAAAATGATAATATCATATTTAATATAATAACAATTCAATAAACAAATAATTTGCAATAAAATAATATTGCGACTATAAATTAAAATGTAAGCTATCCTATCTTTCAAGTTGGATCAAACTGCACACGGTGTGCAAATTTGATTAAAATCGGTTTAGTAGTTTAGGAGTCCATTGCGGACAAACAACGTGACACGTAATTTATATATATTAAGAATATAATAAATGCATTTACAAAATAATAGTAATTAAATGAAAGCAAACAATAAAAACATTTTCAAAAAGTCTTCATTTGTAATTTATAACAAATTTTCTATGTCTATATAACGGTATTATAATAGTTATTTTTATAATTTTGAGGTCAGTTGTGAACAGATTTTAGAAAATTCCACCCACAAGGGGGCATGCAAATTCTGTACATTAAAGATATTTAAAAAATAATAATTTTTTTTTATCTGTATAACTGTATGTTTGTGCGCGTATCACATTAAAACTACTAATCCTATACAAATGCGGTTTTCACAGATGTATTTGTCTTCTTTCAACTTAATATCTGGTGTATAAAAATTTTGCCCCCCACCTCTTTAACGAGGCCGGGGGAGAAATTTTTATATAACAATCAATACGCCAAGCGAACGACGTCGCGGGTACAGCTAGTCTTTTATATATCTATATATCTTTATATATATAAAACTTAAAGGTGACTGACTGACTGACTGACTGACTGATATAGTGATCTATCAACGCAGAGCCCAAACCGCTGGACGGATGGGGCTGAAATTTGGCATGCATGTAGACGTTATAACGTAGGCATCCGCTAAGAAAGGATTTTGATTAATTCCACCCCCAACGGAATAAAATAGGGGATGAAAGTTTGTATGATCTATCAACGCACAGCTCAAACCGCTGGATAGATGGGGCTAAAATTTGGCATGCAGGTAGATGTTATGACGTAAGCATCCGGTAAGAAAGGATTTTGATTAATTCCATCCCCAAGGGCATAAAATAGGGGATGAAAGTTTGTATGAAACTTTGTCAATTTTTAACCGTTCGGGCTGAAACTTTGCCTGCATATGGTTTCTATGGCGAAGGCATCCCCTAAGAAAGGATTTTGATTAATTCCACCCTTAAGTGGATAAAATGGGGGATGAAAGTTGGTATGAAATTGTGTCAGTTTTAAACCGATCGGGCTGAGATTTTGCATGCATATAGCTGCTATGACTTAGGCATCCCCTAAGAAATAATTTTGATAAACTCCACCCCTAAGGGATAAAATAGGGATGAAACTTTGTCAATTTCAAACCGACCGGGCTGAGATTTTGAATGCATGCAAGTTTTTAAAGTTTTAAAATCATAATAGTCTAATACCACTCGCGCTTTACTGAGCGGGGTGTGTGTGGAGCGGTGAGAAGGTAGAACGCTGCTGCTGGCCGACATGACACTGTCGATAGACGCGTAGAGTCTTGAAAATTCGAGAATAAATTTGTTTTATTACGTAGTGGTGTACTAAGAAATTACTTTTTAAATTCCACCCCTAAGGATTTAAAATAGGGGTTGCAAATTTGTATGAAACTCGGTGGCAAAAAACTAAAGTCTACGCGGATGAATTCGCGGGCGGCCGCTAGTATATATATAAAACTCAAAGGTGACTGAGTGATATATAGATCTATCAACGCACAGCCCAAACCGCTGGACTGATGGAGCTAAAATTTGGCATGCAGGTAGATGTTATGACGTAGGCATCCGCTAAGAAAGGATTTTGATTAATCCCACCCCCAATGGGATAAAATAGGGGATAAAAATTTGTATGAAACTTTGTCAATTTTAAACCGATCGGACTGAGATTTTGCATGCATATAACTACTATGACGTAGGTATCCCTAAGAAAGGATTTTGATAAATTCCACCCCTAAGGGGATAAAATAGGTAATAAAAGTTTGTATAAAACTTTTTAGATTTTCGACTGATTAAACTGAAATTAAAGATTGGAGCTACTATGATGAAGACGTCCGCTTAAAGAGAATTTTGATAAATTGAACCCCATGGGGATAAAATAAGGGTTGATGGAGGGTGTAAATGTATTAGTTTAAACCTATCAGTACCTAATGGAACGAATAAATAAAGACGAACAAAATAATTTTTGAAGTGATAACTTCTTATGGGAGGGTAAGTGATTTTTAGCGTAACGCATTGAAAAAAACGTTTATCATAACGCGTTGTTTATCGTTTTTACACACAGGCGCAGTGAAACCTAATAATAATATCTTTTCTCTATCTCTCTCTCTCTATGCTTTTCCCAAACATCTTATACTGAACGGATAGAGAAAGCAATTCCTGAATTTTTCAAAATTTTCAAAATGATTGAATTTTTTAAAATTTTCAAAATTATTAGAATTTTCAAAATTTTCAGAATTTTCAAAATTTTTAGAATTTCCAAATTTTCAAAATTTTTAGAATTTTCAAAAATTTCATAATTTTCAAATTTTCAAAATTTTCATAATTTTCAAATTTTCTAAATTTTTCCAAATTTTCAGAATTTTCAAAAAATTTTTAGAATTTTCAAATTTTCAAAATTTTTAAATTTTTCAGAATTTTCAAAATATTAAAATTTATACACATTATCATATTAATGTACATAAAATTCAAGTAATAGGCAAAGTTTTTCTCAAGTTAAAAAATTTCAATAATAAATAGTTCAACTTGGATTAGTGGAAGCTATCACTTCTGTCGCGCGTCCTGAGACGCACTTTTTTTTAACTTCCCGCTAAAAAAAATTAAAAATTTTTTTAAAATCGGGAAGTTATTGGTTTCACCCCGTTTTTCGAAAATCGAGTTTTCATCGGATCTTAACGTTTTGAGGCCTTAGGAACCTCCCCTGACTATTTTTACGAGGGTGTCTGTATGTCTGTATGTACGTGTGGATGTGTGTGTGTGTGTGTGGATGTATGTAAACCTCTTATAACTTTTGAACGGCTTGACCGATCGGAATGAAATAAAAAGCATTCCAAAGAGTTCCATCTAACTTAGATTCCCTGTAAGTTTGAACCGATTGAAGCCGGTAGATTTCGAGAAATTTCAAAATAACCGAAAAAAACAATTGGTAAAAATGATGTTTTTTGGGTATATCTTTTTGGCTATTGCATCGATCAATTTCATAACCTAATCAGCTCTCAAGCTTATAAAGCCACGTCGAGTGCCGTTTTGCAAATTAAAATCGGTTAATTCGTTCGTGAGATATCGTTGTCGAAAAATTTCAAAAAAAGTGTTTTTTTTCAATAACTTAGAGATTTTTTGACTAACCTATTTTGCACTCTCGGTAACGTTTTTAGGTCTCAAAAAACTGCGTCGAATGGCATCTTGAACATCAAAATCGAATAAGAAGTTAAAAAGTTATGGCTTTTCAAACATTTCAAAAAAAGTCAAAAACGTCAAAATACGTCACGTTACTATAGCTTTGCGGATAAAACTAGCGGGAAGTTGCAAGGATGGCCTTTAAGGTCAACCTCTTTTCGAATTTTTTGTTCTTAATGTTGACAGTAGATGGCGTTAGTAGTATTTTAAAACGCGCTATCGTTGTGTTTTCACTGAGTTACATATACCCGATGATGAGTGGCCACCGTATCTTATAGTACATACTGTACCTAAATATTTCTAGCGGATTATATTTGACGTAAATGGCTGTTTTTTCTTAGCATATTTTGGATTGCATTTGCTTTGTTTTGGTTATAGACTCTACTTTGTATTTGGCATTTGTTTTGTTTTAGTTTGGCTTAAGTATAGGTTAAATACCGAATGATATACCGTTCGAATTTAAACGATTACAATTTTCCCTAAAAGTCTGCTTTGCCATGATAATAAACAAGTCTCAGGACCAAACTCTCAAATTTGCGGCCGTCGACTTAAGAGAACATTGCTTCTCTCATGGACACTTTTATGTTGCTTGCTCACGAATAAATTCACATAGTAGTTGATAGTTTCAGCGCTTAATGACAGATTAGTTAAGAATATTGTGTACAAAGAAGTTTTGCAGGCCTTAATTTTCACACACAAAACACAAACAAAAGTAAAGCAGCAAAAACTATACCTAATTAATAATAATACTTCTTAACTTCCTTCTTGATCCTTATCCAAATAAATAAGTTTATTTAACACAGACACATATTTTTGAACAAAATTACCCTTTACAGTATTTTTTTCAACCAAAATATAACAAGTTTTTATAGTTTCAAATAATAATAGTCTAATACCACTCGCGCATTAATATGCGGGGTGTGTGGAGCGGTGAGGCGGTAGCACGCTGCTGCTGGCCCACATGATACTGTCGATAGACGCGTAGAATCTTGAGAATAAATTTGTTTTATTACATACGTAGTGGTGTACTAAAATATGACTTTTTTAAATTCCACCCTTAGGATTTAAAATACGGGTTGCAAATTTGTAAGAAACTCGGTGGCAAAAAACTAAATTCCACGCGGATGAAGTCGCGGGCGGCTGCTACTATAGAATTATAATTTATAAGGCCGTATCGGTGGATTTCCCTGTTGATTGGGATGCGAATTATGTGGAATAAAAGAATAGATAAATATGATATTGGAAGATGGAAGTTGAGGTTGATTGATAAAATAAATGTAGGATCTAAAAGAGAAAAATTGGAGGATATAAAAAAAACTTTTATTTAGTTGAATTATAAGTTTATTTACAACATTATGTTACGTTTTTATCACTGTGAGTGCTAATATGTTTTTTTAAATTACAGGATTGTGTGAAACATTTCGAACATATTTCACATTTAAAAGGTTTTTCGTTAGTGTGAGTTCTAATATGACTTTTTAAATGACCGGATTCTGTAAAACATTTCGAACAAATTTTACATTTAAAAGGTTTTTCTCCAGTGTGAATTCTAATGTGCCTTTTTAAAGAACCGGATTCTGTAAAACATTTTGAACATATTTTACATTTAAAAGGTTTCTCGTTATTGTGAGTTCTAATATGATTTTTTAAACAAGTAGAGCGTGTGAAACATTTCGAACAAATCTTACATTTAAAAGATTTTTCGTTAGTGTGAGTTCTAATATGAGATTTTAAACTACCGGATTGTGTGAAACATTGCGAACATATTTCACATTTATAAGGTTTTTCTCCACTGTGAATTCTAATGTGATTTTTTAAAGAACCGGATTCTATAAAACATTTTGAACATATTTTACATTTAAAAGGTTTCTCACCAGTGTGAGTTCTAATATGAGTTTTTAAATGATCAGATTTTGTGAAACATTTCGAACATATTTTACATTTATATTTGTCGCCAGTATTTTTACAATTTGGTTCCTGTTTTCTAGAATCTCTATTGATGCTCCGCTCTGAATTTAATTCTTCATCAAAATGTTGAAATTCCATTTTAAAATCCGGTAAATCTATTGTAGACTGTAATTCTTCTTTTTTAATGTCAAATTCGAGATTCAACTCATGATTAGTTTGATTTGAAATTTCGTTTTCATTTTTAGTATTGAAAGAATGTTGAGGGTTTTCGTATTCCAATTTCGGTTCTCTATTTTTGTATGGTTGTTCTTTAACTAAAAATAAGCAAATCTGTAAGTGTCGGTAACAAGATTACAGTTTTTTTTTTAAATAAATTTTAAAATCTGTAAATATTTCGACCATCCTCGTATAGTTTTTTTTCCATTCAATCAGAAATTTGATCCTAATTCAAAAACACTTTAAATTTCGCAAAAAATCAAAAAAACAACTAAAATATAAAGATTTTTCGAAAAAAAAACGATCTTTTTCAAATTTCTTATATTTTAAAAACAAAAAAACAAATTTAAGGAAAATAAAAAAAAAAGATTTGGAGGTAAAATAATATAAAATATAATTATATATGAGCTTACTTATTTCGGGTTTTGATTCCTCCACAATTTCTATTTCTTGTTCTTCTTCTTTTATTAAAAAATTATCTATTATACTATTCTCACCTGAAATTAAAATATATTTTTTTTTAAATTGGTATTTCGTTATTTTTGTGTTTTATTTAATGAACAATTCTGTTTTCTCTTTTTCTTTTAAATCTGTAACTTTCAACAATTTTTTATACATTTTCCATACACAAAATATTTCCAATGATAAAATTTAATCTTACCAAATTCATTGAAAATTTCAATTTCTTCCATTTTAATTCCAGTTTCTGATTTTACTTTGCTAACATCCATTATGGAATTTTCTTCAACTAAAATATATTGGAAAATTATTTTATAAATAATTAACATAAAACAAAGTATCCCAAAAACATAAATTCCAAAATTTTTACCCTCACATCTAAAAATGCAAATTTCATACAAAAAACTGATATTAACGCCTCAATTTTAAAGAAAAACCAAAAACCATTTTTAGTAATCCAAAATTTTTATCAAAAATAAGCAAATCTGTAATTGTCGGTAACTGGATTATAGTTTTTGACAATAAATTTAGAAATCTGCAAATATTTCGACAATCCTCGTATATTTAAAAAAAAAAAATGCATTTTTGACTTATTTTAATACTTTTTTATTAAAATTTGATAATATTTTTACAAAAAAATCAAAATTTTTATCAAAAATAAGCAAATCTGTAACTGTCGGTAACTAGATTATTATTTTTTATGATAAATTTTGAAATCTGCAACTATTTCGACCATCCTCGTATATTTTTCAAAAGAAAATTGCATTTTTGATTAATTTTAATACTTTTTTTATAAAAATTTGATAATATTTTTACTAAAATCCAAAATTTCCATCAAAAATAAGCAAATCTGTAATTGTCGATAATTAGATGATAGCTTTTGACAATAAATTTTGAAATCTGCAAATATTTCGACCATTCTCATATATTTTTCAAAAAAAATTCCATTTTGATTAATTTTAATACTTTTTTTTATCAAAATTTGATAATATTTGTAGAAAAACCAAGAAAATTCCTTTATAAAAGATTATTTCATAAAAAATTAACAAAATAAACTAGCAAATTACCCCAAAAACTACAAAAATCAAAATTTTCTAACCTTACATACAAAAATGTAATTTTCACATAAAAAAAATGATTTTAAAGCGAGATTTTTGTAGAAAACCAAGAAAAAGTCGGGATGAATTTGACAACTTAAATCTTGAATTAAGCAAGTTATTAGCTATTGCTTCTGTCGGTAACGAGTTAACGATTTTATTAGTCTGATTATTCTTGAATTTTTTAATGTACCTACTATTGTCAATATTTATTGTATAATTTATTTATTTTGTTTGAATTATTAAGTCTTATTCCTGCTCCCTTAATGTCCATTGTCATTTCTACATTATTCGTGTCCACGTTAGATTTTTCGTCGCTCAAAACATGAGACCAATTTCATATAAGGTATCAGTACATCTCTTTATTATATATTATCGATGCGTTAGGTTTTTTACGTCATACGAATCATACGTCACCGTCGCCACGCGAGAAATCTGATTCACGTACGGCTATAGATGTTTCACATCAAAAACTTAATTTTAAATAATTTATTATAAACAACAACAGTCGAAGGTCACTTTAAATAATACAATCTGAAGTTGGAATAGACTTTGACAGAACTGACATTTATTGTTTGTTTACGTATCAAAAAATGGTTATAAAATCGAATTTATGGCTTAAAATCAGTGAAAAATGTGTAAAAATGTTTAAAAAAGCAAAAAAAATGTGAGCCGTCACGGGACGCCTGGCAGATGTGAAACATCAACATTATTTTGTAAAAGTATATGCAGTATTCAATAAAAAAAAGAGTGTGCGTGTAACGTTTACGCGCGATTAAAGTAACCATTGAAAAATTTAAAAACTTTGAAAATTTTAAAAATTTTCAAAATTATCATGATTTTCAAATTTTTGAAAAATTTTGAAAATTTAAAAATTCTTTTATTAAAAATTAAAATTTGTTTATTATTGGAACAATTGGAACTATGTTCCTTACGGTAGGCTTGGAGAAGATAGGGATTTTGCTGTGTGACTGAACTGAAAAAAATGTAATAGTAAAAACCGTAACGAAAAACCCGTAACGAGACGTAGAATGCTCGCCTGCCACGCGGGAGGCTCGGGTTCGATTCCCAGCCAATGCAATTTTTTTTTGTATATATCTTAACTTTTACCTTTTTTGTTAAAGTAATATGAGATATAATTTTTAAAAATCTTGATAGTTGAAAGTAGTTAGGAAAGGTAAGAAGAAATAAATGTATACATTACTCTTTAAAGCTTACCTTGAATTTTAAAGAAGCTTTTTTCTTAACGCCAAGATTAAATGAGACGCAGGCGTTACAGTCGTATACACAAGCGAGTAGTGTTATGTGTCGATTCTTTATTAGCCGAAGGAACATAGTTCCTATCTTGTGTCCCATGAAACCATTTTAACTTGTTTAGTTTTTATATTTATTTACCTAAATATTATAAGATAATATGCACTTTTAAGTCTATATTTCAATTTTTAATATTTTTACACATCAGTAAAAGTATTAAAAATTAAAATATGAGCTTTAAAAGTGTATTTCTATATGAAACAATTCATACCCTGTCCCGCCAAATTTTTGAATCGATGAGCTTCTTCCCCCTATTGTTGGCGCGCTACCGTCGCGTCGCTCAAAACATGAGACCAATTTCATATAAGATCAGTACATCTCTTTATTATATATTATCGATGCGTTAGGTTTTTTACGTCATACGTCACCGTCGCCACGCGAGAAATCTGATTTACGTGCCGCTATAGATGTTTCACATCAATAAAACCAGTGGAAAAATAACGAATAAGTGTTTCATTTTGTTAAAAACAACTTACTTTTATTGAAATATAGTCATTTAGTGACAGATCAATGTTCGAATTATTAAAATCCGCTTAAAATCACTGAAGAAAGTGTAAAAATAGATCATAAACAGTGTAAAACTTTCAATTTATTGTAAGTTTTTATAAAATTCGATACGTAAACAAACACTAAATGTCAATTCTGTCAAATTCTAATCCATCTTCAGATTGTATAATAAGTGGCCTTCGACTGTTGTTTTTTATAATAAAATTTTTAAAATCAAGTTTTTTTAATTAAATTTATACTTATTTAGTATTTTTTAGACGGTTTTAATTGTTTTTTAATGTTTTTAAGCAAAACAATACAATACAATCTAATTATAGAAAAATATTAAAAATAAATTTAAAGCGCCACCTAGTATAAGAAAATCTAAACTTCCTGACATAAAATCAATATCTTATGAATTGAAACAAATTTTACAATTGAGCAATTTATTTTGGTTCTGATAATGAAAATGTTAGTAATTATATTTAAAAAAAGGTGAGTTTAAACATATTTAATTTAAATTATTATTATTTATATAAAAACTAAGCAAATTTTCTAATAAAAATGATTTGTGCGCCATCTATAAGACAATGACAGGACTTGTACTACTCGATAAAGTAGAATTAGCAGAATGCCTTAACTTAAAAGTTTTTAGATTGGTTATACTGTTTGACTTTTCGATCGATTGTCAAACAAAGTGTAAGCTGTTGTGTTTTGGTTTTGTTTTGTGTTTGCGAAGGCATCATAAAAAAATCAAAGTAAATCTTGTGTTGTGTTGTGGTTCTAGTAATCATCTCTCCTCAATTGTTAAAACAAATTATGATATTAGCATAGGTATGTTTTATTTAATATTTATTTACCTGCTCTTTGGGATTGTTTTTCGGTATAAGTAGAAATCGCACATTGTGATAGTACCTATTATAATAAAATGGGGGCACATGGCGGCGAAAAACCACCTGATCCTCTCGACAAATGTAACGTGGACACGAATAATGTAGAAATGACAATGGACATTACAGGAGCAGGAATAGGACTTAATAATTCAAACAAAATAAATAAATTATACAATAAATATTGACAATAGTAGGTAGGTACATTAAAAGATTCAAGAATAATCAGACTAATAAAATCGATAACTCGTTACCGACAGAAGCAATAGCTAATAACTTGCTTAATTCAAGCTGTCAAATTGATCCCGACTTTTTCTTGCTTTTCTACAAAAATCCCGCTTTAAAATCTTTTTTTTTTGAATGTGAAAATTACATTTTTTTATGTAAGGTTAGAAAATTTTGATTTTTGTAGTTTTTGGGGTAATTTGCTAGTTTATTTTGTTAACTTTTTATGAAATAATCTTTTATAAAGGAATTTTCTTGGTTTTTCTACAAATATTATCAAATGTTGATAAAAAAGTATTAAAATTAATCAAAAATGCAATTTTTTTTGGAAAAATATACGAGGATGGTCGAAATATTTGCAGATTTCAAAATTTATTGTAAAAAATTATAATCTAGTTACCGACAATTACAGATTTGATTATTTTTGATAAAAATTTTGGTTTTTTGGTAAAAATATTATCAAATTTTGATAAAAAAGTATTAAAATTAGTCAAAACTGCAATTTTTTTTGAAAAATATACGAGGATGCACCAAATATTTGCAGATTTTAAAATTTATTGTAATCTAGTTACCGACAATTACAGATTTGCTTATTTTTGAAAAAAATTTTGATTTTTTAGTAAAAATATGATCAAATTTTGATAAAAAAGTATTAAAATTAGTCAAAACTGCAATTTTTTTTGGAAAATATACGAGGATTGTCGAAATATTTGCAGATTTTAAAATTTATTTTGTATTTCCCTCGTATTTTGTGTTTAAGGTTATCGCCATCTAGCAAGTCCTCAAAAATGTCATTTTAAATAAAATATTGAAAAATTTACATTAAAAATAAATAAATGAGTAATGTTTATTTTTATGTTTTTATTTAAAAATAACAAAGGATGTTATAAATATAAACAGGTTTTTATTTCGTTGACATTTCTAGAATCTAAACAAAAAAAGAAGAAAAATCGAATCGATTTTTTTTTACGTTTATTCGATTATTGAAATCTGCATATATTTCGCGCATCCTTGTATATTTTTCAAAAAAAAATTGCATTTTTGACTAATTTTAATACTTTTTTATCAAAATTTGATAATATTTTTACCAAAAAACCAAAATTTTCATTAAAAATAAGCAAATCTGTAATTGTCGATAACTAGATTATAGTTTTTTACAATAAATTTTGAAATCTGCAAATATTTCGACCATCCTCGTATATTTTTCAAAAAAAAATTGCATTTTTGACTAATTTTAATACTTTTTTATCAAAATTTGATAATATTTTTACCAAAAAACCAAAATTTTCATTAAAAATAAGCAAATCTGTAATTGTCGGTAACTAGATTATAGTTTTTTACAATAAATTTTGAAATCTGCAAATATTTCGACCATCCTCGTATATTTTTCAAAAAAAAATTGCATTTTTGACTAATTTTAATACTTTTTTATCAAAATTTGATAATATTTTTACCAAAAAACCAAAATTTTCATTAAAAATAAGCAAATCTGTAATTGTCGGTAACTAGATTATAGTTTTTTACAATAAATTTTGAAATCTGCAAATATTTCGACCATCCTCGTATATTTTTCAAAAAAAAATTGCATTTTTGACTAATTTTAATACTTTTTTATCAAAATTTGATAATATTTTTACCAAAAAATCAAAATTTTTATTAAAAATAAGCAAATCTGTAATTGTCGGTAACTAGATTATAGTTTTTTACAATAAATTTTGAAATCTGCAAATATTTCGACTATCCTCGTATATTTTTCAAAAAAAAATTGCATTTTTGAATAATTTTAATACTTTATTATTAAAATTTGATCATATTTTTACCAAAAAACTAAAATTTTTATCAAAAATGGGAAAATCTGTAACTGTCGATAACTAGATTACAATTTTTGACAATAAATTTTAAAATCTGCTAATATTTCGACCATCCTCCATACTTTTTTATAAAAATTTTTGGTGTAATTTTCTAGTTTTTTGAGTAATTTCTTTTAATAAAATCGATTACTAAAATGGATTTTTGGTTTTTCTTTAAAATTCAGGCGTTAATATCAGTTTGTTTTATGAAATTTGCATTTTTAGATGTGAGGGTAAAAATTTTGGAATTTATGTTTTTGGGATACTTTGTTATATGTTAATTATTTATAAAATAATTTTCCAATATATTTCAGCTGAAGAAAATTCCATAATGGATGTTAGCAAAGAAAAAACAGAAGCTGGAATTAAAATGGAAGAAATTGAAATTTTTAATGAATTTGGTAAGATGAAATTTTATCATTGGAAACATTTTGTGTATGGAAAATGTATAAAAAATTGTTGAAAGTTACAGATTTAAAAGAAAAAGAGAAAACAGAATTGTTCATTAAATAAAACACAAAAATAACGAAATATCAATTTAAAAAAATAAATATTTTAATTTCAGGTGAGAATAGTATAATAGATAATTTTTTAATAAAAGAAGAAGAACAAGAAATAGAAATTGTGGAGGAATCAAAACCCGAAATAAGTAAGCTCATATATAATTATATTTTATATTATTTTACCTACAAATCTTTTTTTTTTTATTTTCCTTAAATTTGTTTTTTTTGTTTTTAAAATATAAGAAACTAGCAGCCCACCCCGGCTTTGCATGGAGATTAAAGAAAAATAACAAAAGCCACTAAATATATTGGGTCAACGCTTCCCTGTAAACAATATTACATGTTGTTTTATTTTCTGGCAACAAAATAAATTGATTCTCAGGTGCTCGACCCGCCTTAGGCGGTTGGCCATGAGAAAAACCGATCCCCACTAATTGGAAGGTTTGACCTTGAGGCTAGTATTCTCAGCGCACGCGATGTAAGGGTTTTAAGGTCATTTTTGGTTACATTAATGGTATTTTAGTAAGGATCCCTATTTTTTTGAAAATAAAACATAGCCTATGTCACTCGGGAATAGTGTAGCTTGCCAATGGTAAAAGAATTTTTGAAATCGGTCCAGTAGTTTCGGAGCATATTCATTTCAAACAAACAAACAAACAAACCTTTCCCCGCCACTAAATATATTGGGTCAACGCTTCCCTGTAAACAATACTACATGTTGTTTTATTTTCTGGCAACAAAATAAATTGATTTTCAGGTGCTCGACCCGCCTTAGGCGGTTGGCCATGAGAAAAACCGATCCCTACTAATTGTAAGGTTTGACCTTGAGGCTAGTATTCTCAGCGCACGCGATGTAAGGGTTTTAAGGTCATTTTTGGTTACATTAATGGCATTTTAGTAAGGATCCCTATTTTTTTTGAAAATAAAACAGCCTATGTCACTCGGGAATAGTGTAGCTTGCCAACGGTGAAAGAATTTTTGAAATCGGTCCAGTAGTTTCGGAGCCTATTCATTTCAAACAAACAAAAAAATCAAACCTTTCCTCTTTATAATATTAGTATAGATTTGAAAAAGATCGTTTTTTTTTCGAAAAATCGTTATATTTTAGTTGTTTTTTTGATTTTTTGCGAAATTTAAAGTGTTTTTGAATTAGGATCAAATTTCTGATTGAATGGAAAAAAAAACTATACGAGGATGGTCGAAATATTTACAGATTTTAAAATTTATTCTAAAAAAACTAATCTTGTTACCGACACTTACAGATTTGCTTATTTTTAGTTGAAGAACAACCATACAAAAATAGAGAACCGAAATTGGAATACGAAAACCCTCAACATTCTTTCAATACTAAAAGTGAAAATGAGATTTCAAATCAAACTAATCATGTGTTGAATCTCGAATTTGACATTAAAAAAGAAGAATTACACACTATAATAGATTTACCGGATTTTAAAATGGAATTTCAACATTTTGATGAAGAATTAAATTCAGAGCGGAGCATCAATAGAGATTCTAGAAAACAGGAACCAAATTGTAAAAATACTGGCGACAAATATAAATGTAAAATATGTTCAAAATGTTTCACACGATCCTCTAATTTAAAAAATCATATTAGAATTCACACTGGCGAAAAGCCTTATAAATGTGAAATATGTTCGAAATGTTTCACAGAATCCGGTAGTTTAAAAACTCATATTAGAACTCACACTGACGAGAAACCTTTTAAATGTAAAATTTGTTCGAAATCTTTTACACAATCCAGTCATTTAAAAACTCATATTAGAACTCATACTAACGAGAAACTTTTTAAATGTAGAATATGTTCAAAATGTTTTAGAGAATCCGATTCTTTAAAAAATCACATTAGAATTCACACTGAAGAAAAACCTTTTAAATGTAAAATATGTTCGAAATGTTTCACACAATCTTCTAATTTAAAAAGACATATTACCACTCACATTGATAAAAACGTAACATAATAGTGTTGTAAATAAACTTATAATTCAACTAAATAAAAGTTTTTCTCTTTTAGATCTAAATATAAATAAGTATTTTTAATGTAAATTTATCAATATTTTGTTAAAATATGGATTTTTTTTTGTATAAATGTCAAAATTTAGAATCTGTGTATAATTCTTCGTTTCTGATGGAATCGTTTTAGATTCAAACCTCATCGATCGACATTTACTAATTTTTGATGAAAATTTTGGTTTTTTGTTAAAAATATTATCAAATTTTAATAATAAATTATTATTATTAGTCAGAAATGCATTTTTTATTAAAAAATATACAAGGATGATCAAAATAATTGCAGATTTCTATAATTTCAAAAAAATCAATTCGATTCTTCTTCTTTTTAGAAAGTTTTTATATTTTCACCGTGTTCTTTGTCTCTGTGTCATTCCGTGGAATTTTGTAATCGAATTTAAACCTATTTCCCGACTACCTAGAGCTCTGAAATTTTCAGGATAGCTAAGAACTGGATGACAATGCATGTTTCAAGTGTGTTTAGGCATATACATAGATTTCGAAATTTATACTGAATTGTTATTAAATTAAATATGTATACATATTACCATTTTGAAAGACTTCGTATAAGGTTTGGCGTGGCCTGTTTGGATAAGCGGGTGGTTGTGACAATTCTGTTGGGAATGTTGGGTTATCGTAATGGGATCGATCTCGCGAGAGAGAAGTTTTTTTCTTTTTTTTTTGTTCTTAAATGTGAAAGTAGCAAAATAATTTATATAATAGTAATATGACTAAAAATCAGTAAAAAAACTTTCTACTATAAAAAGTCGTTTTTATAAATTGTGATTTTTCGGTTTAAGTCAAGAAATGTCAACGAAATAAAAATCTGTTTATATTTATAACATCCTTTGTTATTTTTATATAAAAACATATACATAAGTATTGTTTATTTATTTTTAATGTAAATTTATTAATATTTTGTTAAAATACGACTATGGACAGATTTTGGCAATTCCCCCGTTCGAGTGCGTACTCCTTGTCTAGTCTCCATGATTTATTGTATAATTCATGGAGACTAGACAAGGAGTACGAACTCCATGTATGCAAATAGGGCTATCAAAATAAGATGGCGCTGGTGTTCCATTTGTACCAAAATGGCGACCAATGAGGGAGTAGTTTAAAATAAAATAAATAATTTTTAATTATTTCATTATTAATTTATTTACACAATGAAAAAAATAGTTCGATCTATCAGATATAAATAATAAAAACCAATATAATAATTTACGATTATTTAATTGTCTATATTCATACCGGTACAAAAGGAAAACTAGCGACGCTAGTGGTGAAAAAAGTAAACCTAATATGTACGATACCGTGGACAGATTTTGGCAATTCCTCTGGTCGAGTGCGTACTCCTTTTCTAGTCTCCATGGTATAATTGTCAAAATTCAGAATCTGTGTATAATTCTTCTTTTTTGATGAAATCGTATTAGATTTAAGAAATGTCAATAACTGTAATCTTGTTATCAATATTTACTAATTTGCGAATTTTTGATGAAAATTTTGGTTTTTGTTAAAAATATTAACAAATTTTAATAATAAAGTATTATTATTGGTCAAAAATGCAATTTTATTGAAAAATATACAAGGATGCTCAAAATAATTGCAGATTTCAATAATTGGATAACTGTCACAAGAATCAATTCGATTCTTCTTCTTTTTTTGTTTAGAGTCAACAAATGTCAACGAAATAAAAATCTGTTTATATTTATAACAACCTTTATTATTTTTATATAAAAACCGAAAAATAAACATTGTTTATTTAATTCCAATGTAAATTTATCGATATTTTGTTAAAATACCGCTTTTTCATTGTATAAATATCAAAATTCAGTATCTGTATATAATTCTTCTTTTTTCATATTAGATTCAACAAATCAAAATCGAGTTAGATGAATGAAATGTTAGTTAAAAAAATAAAAAACAAATAAGTTTATCTATTAAGTAAATAAAATTACGTATTTATAACTTTATAAACAAATTATTTTATATGATTTTAGAAATTCTTTTTAGGGATAACTACTTTTGAAAAGTTGGTGACCCTGATTGACATTTAATTGACACTGACAGTATTAGACATGGGTATTATAGGTAGATCTATTAGATATTAGATATCAAAATATTATTATAAGTAAAAAATTTTTTAATAAACTATTAATTATGTAAAAAAAAATGGGAAATGAACAATCTTACGGTATAGAAATCGATGAAAAAGGAATAGAAATAAACGATTATTATTCCCAACATTCAGCAACACTAAATAACGAATAAAATAGTAGCAAAAGCAAATACATAATTAAATTTTAAATAAATATAGGTAAACATAACCTCAAAATTTTGTATTGTAGAATATTATAATATATCGACATCCGTGTATTATTAAATACATAACACATCATGGCATAAAAATGCAAAATATCATTTAGCAGTAGAAGATATAATTCCATTAAATAAACAATTTAGAAAAATCGGTTTTTGTTTCTATTCGATATTGAAAGCATTGAATTTTCTTAAAAATTGTCAATTTTTCTTGAAAATTGTCAACTTTCCTTTAAAATCGACCAATTTTTTGAAAAATTATCAAATTTTCTTGAAAATCGTCAAATTTTTTTGAAAATCGTCAAATTTTCTTGAAAATCGTCAGAATTTCTTGAAAATTGTCAACTTTTCTTGAAAATGTCCAAATTTTCTTAAAAATCGTCAAATTTACTTGAAAATCGTAAAATTTTCTTGAAAATTGTCAACTTTTCTTGAAAATCTTCAACTTTTCTTGAAAATCGTTAACTTTTCTTGAAAATCGTCAATTTTCTTTGAAAATTATCAAATTTTCTTGAAAATCTTCAAATTTCAACTATCAAATATCAGAAATGTCATATTTCAACTGTCAAATGTGAGAAATGACAAATTTCAACTGTCAGAAACTTCAAATTTCAACTGTCAAATGTCAATTGTCATCGAGTATACAAATGAAGTTTCCAATGTTGTATGAGGTCCATTCTGGATCTACAAAATTTTCAAAAAAAAAAAATCTTTTTCAATTTTGAATTTTTCAAAAATTTTCAAAATTGAGCGAGTTATGGCGATTTTTCGAAAAAACACTCGATATCTCTCTTTCAACTGTCAAATGTCAGAAAATGACAATTTTTACACGTCAAATGTCAGAAAGTTTGAATTTTTAACTGTCAAATGTCAGAAATGTCACATTTTAATTGTCAAATGTCAGAAATGTAAAATTTCAACTGTCTAATGTCAGAAAATGTTAATTTTTAACTGTCAAATGTCACATTTTAATTGTCAAATTTCAACTGTCAAATGTCAAATTTCAACTGTCATTTCATTGTCATCGAGTGCAAATGAAGATTCCAATATTGTAAGAGGCCCATTCTGGATCTACAAAATTTTCAAAAAAAAATCAAAATCAATTTTGAATTTTTTAAAAATTTTCAAAATTGAGCGACTTATGGCGATTTTTCGAAAAAAACACTCGATCTCTCTCTCTCTCTCTCTCTCTCTTTTAACTGTTAAAAATGACAAACTTCAACTGTCAAATGTCAAATTGTCTTGAAAATCGTCAATTTTTGTTGAAAATCGTTAATTTTTCTTTAAAATCGTTAACATTTCTTGAAAATCTTTAAATTTTCTTGAAAATTGTCAACTTTTCTTAAAAATCGTCAAATTTTCTTAAAAATCATTAACTTTTCTTGAAAATCGTCAAGTTTCTTTAAAAATTATCAAATTTTCTTGAAAATCGTCAAATTTCAACTATCAAATATCAGAAATGTCATATTTCAACTGTCAAATGTCAGAAATTTCAACTGTCAAATTTTAACTGTCATTTCATTGTCATCGAGTATACAAATGAAGATTCCAATGTTGTATGAGGCCCATTCTGGATCTACAAAATTTTCAAAAAAAAAAATATCAAAAAATAATCTTTTTTAATTTTTCAAAAATTCCCAAAATTAAGGGAGTTATGGCGATTTTTCAAAAAAAAAACACTCGATCTCTCTCTCTCTCTCTCTCTCTTTCAACTATCAAATTTCTACTGTCAACTATCCGAAATGTCCAATTTTAATTATCAACTTTCAAAAATGACAGATGTCAATTTTTTACATAATACCGCTTTAGATTCGCATTTATATTGCGAAAGATGGTAATTGGAGATTGAGTGGAATGGAGTTTTTATGTAAATATATCGATTTAAATAAGGATTTAAAACACATCTACTCGTTATGGTAAAGGAATTGATTCGAATGAAGAAAAATTGTTTTTAAATCATTTGAATAAAAGAGATTTTATTGTTGTTTATGCTTTTGGTGTATTTAGTTAATGATTTATTTACAATTAATAATAAAAGTAAGTTTATTTATTTATTTTGATATTTGACATTGGGTATGTTCTAACTAAGTCAACGATTACAATCGATTACAATCGCCTACAAACGGTTGTAATCGTTTACCATTTGCCCTCGGACACGATTCATGTATTGTGGTTATGATCAAGTGTGTTTACAAGTTCCTACACAGAGAAAATATAATATACTAGCTGTACCCGGCGCGCGTTGCTACACTAATAACTAAAATAAATTTAAGAAAAAAAAAAGAAGAGAAGAGATAGAGAAGAAAAGAAAGTGTATAGTTTTGTTTTACTTATCGCCCCAAAAATATATTTTTCGAACTTATATTTATACGAATTTGTATAGATATCTATTAATCACTATTGAATTTGATACATGGAAGCGCCATCTGGTGGTAACTACAATTAATACGAATATTATATTTATCTTACCCATTAAAAATACTTAATCATTTCGATTTTCATGACAATTGGTTGAACGGGGCAGAAGTTGTTACTCTGCAGCGCCACCTGGTGGCAAGTGGCATCAATGAGCATATCATACAAACCTTCTCCGTGGAAAAATTCATATCCATACCAATTTTCATGACAATCGGTTGAACGGGACAGAAGTTGCTACTCTGCAGCGTCACCTGGTGGCAAGTGGCATCAATGAGCATATCATACAAACCTTCTCCGTGGAAAAATACATATACATACCAATTTTCATAATAATCGACCCAGTAGTTTTTGATTCCAATGAGTACATACATACATACAGACATACACACATACAGACAAACATTCATTTTTATATATATTGATTTACACTTTTTTCATCACATTAATTAATTTTTTATATCAAAATAACAATAATTTTTCATTGCACGCTATATCTTTTGTAAACAATACAAACGAAAATGGCGGCCAAAAAAATTTGTCAACAGTAAGTAATAATAGTCCGGGTTCCCACGTGGTAAAAAAGGCATAAAGAATAACCGGCTGAAACTTTCAGAATCGCTTAATTGCACTTAGACCTACAAACTTCCATAGCAACAATATCGATGGATGGGGCGTTTTTTCTTCAGCAGTGGTCAAACATGTCGAAAGTTATAACTCTCCCCAGAGTGATGGATTACCGAGTTATTTTTTGTTAATCAACAGTTTTTTATTATTTTATGTGACCTACAAAAGAAGAAGGCGTTAACTGGTTATTTGTTAAGTCGTTGGCAGTCGTAACTATTACATGTTAAGCGCGTAGGCCCCGCCAAACGCCCTCCTCTTTTTGTAGGTCACGTGTTTTATTATGTAGTAATAATAAAAAACTGTTGATTCACAAAAAATAAATCGGTTATCCATCACTCTGGGGAGGGTTATATCTTTCGACATGTTTGACCGCTGCTGAAGAAAAAACGCCCCATCCATCGATATTGTTGCTATGGAAGTTTGTAGGTCTAAGTGCAATTAAGCGATTCTGAAAGTTTCAGCCGGTTATTCTTTATGCCTTTTTTACCACGTGGGAACCCGGACTATAATCTAATCGTGTCCGAGAGCCATATTCTGCGATCAGTTTACAATCGCTTCCAGGCGATTGTAATCGATTGTATCTAATCGTTGACTAAAGGCCGATTCTCACATAGCAGCGCGGCAGCAGCGCTACACAGCTCCGCCGCGATGCAAAAACCATGAAGGCATTCCCACATAAGCAGTGCAGCAGCAGCAGAATCACGAGCGTAGCGGTTGCGAAACATTTGTCCCAGTACTGTTCAGACTATTTATTTTCTTCCAGATGTTTTCTTTCCTTATTAAATTACTGTAATGTTTATTACCTAGATCGTAGATTTCTGGCCTCTCACTAACTAATAAAATTAATCTCTCGATTTTGCCTTTCATCTTATGTTTTTACTAACAATATCTAACTAAACAAAGGACAAAATCAAAATATCAACATTCGATTTGATGTTGTTAGATCACGTACCTGTATGTACCCTTTATACGTATATATGTACTAGGTTTATTTTTCAATAAAAACTAAAAATGAACTACTCAATATTCAACAATAAAAAATAAAACCGCACCCTTGCATAAAAAAAGAAATACCTAATTAATGCTGACTATGTGAAATACCGAACGAATATTCTAATAAATTAACGAGATCTAAGTACTTAATAATATTAACACTAAACAAATATAGAATCTTTCTCTATTCTACAGAAATCTATAAAAGGTGTTATTTGTTCCCAATCCATCTAGTTGTTTTCTTAGGGATCATTCAAAAAAATTATTTTTTATTTATTTAGCTTTCTATAGTTTATGGCAAATATTAACCAAATAACATCAACCTCAGCAGTGTTTGCTGCTTTCTAATACCCACTTGGCAGCGCGACGCGTTACAGAGCAGCATACAACGCTCTCGAAGGCGTTGGATGCATAGAAATATAAGATATAGAGCACGGGAGCCAGCCGATACGACCAGCACGAAATAGAAAGAGAGAGTACAACTAACGGGAGCCAGCCGATACGACCAGCACGAAATAGAAAGAGAGAGGACAACTAGTGCGTCGGTTTATCTTTGTCTAATCACATGCGCAACAGGCGAGTCTATAAAACTAGTAAGGTAAAAAACCATACGCACTAGTTCCTCTCTCTTTCTATTCCGTGCTGGCTTTCTCTTGTGTGCATTCCTATGGCTCACGTGCTCTATATCTTATATCTCTATGGTTGGATGTCGACGTGCTGTGCTGCTGCCGCACTGCTTTGCTTATGTGGGAACCGTTCCATTTAAAATAATGAATATTTTATGGAGCCGCATTTGCGGCGCCGCGCTGCGCTGCTGCGGCGCTGCTATGTGAGAATTGCCCTTTAGTCAGAACATACCCACTTTCTTCACTGATTTTAAGGAGGGTAGAGGTAAGGAGAACGATCTTAAATGGGAAATGATTAAAAATGTGTCCACTTTTTAGAGGAACATAACAATTCTCAAACTTGCCACTACAATGGCGCTAAAGTAGATGTAGGGTACAGAATGAATGTAGCAGTTTTTGACAAATTGATTGAAATGTCGTATGATTTCGTAATATAAGTCACAAATTATATAAGTGCTATAAAAAACGTGGTCAGCGAATTCAGTTTAGTGTATTTTAAATTCGTTTTATACTTTATGATTATCTTATGTATCTTATGATTATTTTAAAAATGGTGTCATAATAAAGCGGAAATGTGTCTTTCCTTGTTTATTTATCTATCCTACTCTAAGAAATTATGGCGCTTTTTTTAAAATTTACCCTACTACGATCGTAGCGCCACCCTTATTTACCACATTTTGACGGACACATTCAATACACGGAGACAGTTCTCCTTACCTCTACCCTCCATAACTGATTTTTCGCGATTTTAATAATTCGAAATTGATCTGTCACTAAATGACAATATGTCAATAAAAGTAAATTCTTTTTAACAAAATTAAACACTTTTGTTATTTTTACACTGTTTTTATTGCTTTTTTAAGCATTTTTACACATTTTTTACTGATATTAATCCGTAAATTCAATTTTATATCAACTTTTCGATACGTAAACAAATCAACAGCCGTCTCGCAAGAGAAATAACTTGGCCGTCGGGATCATGTGCAGTTAGTTCCCCAAGGAAGAGAGAATACATCGTTGTCAAGTCACGAATGAAATGAAAAAAATTATTCTCAAGACTTTATTTTGATTTACCAATGAGGAGAACCAATAACATAGGATTGGATAGGGTTTTGAGATAGAAGTGAAAAAATGCAACTAGTTAAACATTATTAAAAAATAGGGCATTAAAATATACAAAACATACAAATTTAATATAAAATATTTAACAATTAAAAAACATATTATAGTGCAATAACTTAAAATTAAGAACAATACCAGGAGATTTCAAAATTATTTTGAACAATGTCTCTCATAACAAGTCAGATATTAATAATTCAATAATTATTATAGTTTTTTCAAATCTTTTTTTATTTTCCTTAAATTTGGTTTTCAAAATATGAGAAATTGGAAAAAGATCTTTTTTTTTTCAAAAAATCGTTATATTTTCGTTGTTTTTTTGATTTTTTGTGAAATTTAAAGTGTTTTTGATTATGGATCAAATTTCTGATTGAATGGAAAAAAAACTGCATTTTGATATATTTTTTGGTCTTCAAGAGATGAAAAATTCCACTAAACAGGAACGAAGTTGTAAAGATACTGGCGGTAAACCTTTTTTTTTTGTAAAAAAAGTATTAAAATTAGTCAAAAATGCAATTTTTATTTAAAAATATACGAGGATGGTCGAAATATTTGCAGATTTTAAAATTTATTATAAAAAACTGTAATCCAGTTACCGACAGTTACAGATTTACTTATTTTTGATGAAAATTTTGGTTTTTTAATATAAATATTATCAAATTTTGATAAAAAAGTATTAAAATTAGTCAAAAATGCATTTTTTTTGAAAAATATACGAGGATGGTCGAAATATTTAGAGATTTCTAAATTTCTTATAAAAAAATTATAATCTAGTTACCGACAATTACAGATTTGCTTATTTTTGATAAAAATTTTGTTTTTTTGGTAAAAATATTATCAAATATTGATAAAAAAGTTTTAAAACTAATGAACAATGCAATTTTTTTTTGAAAAATATACGAGGATGGTCGAAATATTTGCAGATTTCAAAATTTGTTGTAAAAAATTATAATCTAGTTACCGACAATTACAGATTTGCTTATTTTTGATAAAAATTTTGGTTTTTTGGTAGAAATATTATCAAATTTTGATAAAAAAGTTTTAAGACTAGTCAACAATGCAATTTTTTTTGAAAAATATACGAGGATGGTCGAAATATTTAGAGATTTCTAAATTTCTTGTAAAAAATTATAATCTAGTTACCGACAAATACAGATTTGCTTATTTTTGATATCTGTCATTAATTTTTGATATATTTTTTATTGATTTTTGACATTTGACATTGATTTTTAAATTTTACATTGTTTCTTTACATTTAACATAAATTATTGGCATTTGACATTGTTTTTTTGACATTTAACATACATTCTTGACATTTGACATTAATTTTTTGACATTTAACATTAGTTTTTGACATTTATACATTTGTATTAATTCAATATTGATTTTTGACATTTCACATAATTTTTTGTTATTTGAAGTTGATTTTTGACATTTCTGATTGATTTTTGACTTTTAAGATTGTCTTTTTTACTTTTTTTGATTAATTTTTTATTCACTTTTGATTGTTATTTGACATTTGACATTGATTTTTGACATTTGACATAGATTTTTGACATCTATCATTGATTATTGACATCTGTCATTAATATATTTACTTCTGTCAGTGATTTTTGACATTTGACACTAATTTTTCAAATTTCACATTGATTTAAGGCAATTGACATTAATTTTTGACATAATCTAGTTACCGACAATTACAGATTTGCTTATTTTTGATGAAAATTTTGGTTTTTTAGTATAAATATTATCAAATTTTGATAAAAAAGTATTAAAATTAGTCTAAAATGAATTTTTTTTGACAAATATACGAGGATGATCGAAATATGAGCAGATTTAAAAATTTATTGTAAAAAAACTGTAATCTAGTTACTAACAATAATTATAGATTTACTTATTTTTGATGAAAATTTTGTTTTTTAGTAAAAAAATTATCGAATTTTAATAAAAAAGTATCAAAATTAGTCAAAAATGCATTTTTTTTTTGAAAAATATACGAGGATGATCGAAATAATTACAGATTTTAAAATTTATTCTAAAAAAACTGTAATCTTTTTACCGACACTTACAGATTTGCTTATTTTTAGTTGAAGAACAACCATACAAAAATAGAGAACCGAAATTGAAATACGAAAACCCTCAACATTCTTTCAATACTAAAAATGAAAATGAGATTTCAAATTATGAGTTGAATCTCGAATTTGACATTAAAAAAGAAGAATTACCCTCTACAATAGATTTACCGGATTTTAAAATGGAATTTCAACATTTTAATGAAGAAATAAATTCAGAGCGGAGCATCAAAACAGATTCTAGTACACAGGAACCAAATTGTAAATATACTGGCGACAAATATAAATGTAAAATATGTTCGAAAGGTTTCAAATATTCCAGTCATTTAAAAAAACATATTATAATTCACTCTGGAGAAAAACCTTATAAATGTGAAATATGTTCGAAATGTTTCACACAATCCGGTAATTTAAAAACTCATATTAGATTTCACAGTGACGAGAAATCTTTTGAATGTAAAATTTGTTCGAAATGTTTCACACAAACCAGTGATTTAAAAAATCATATTAGAACTCACACTCGTGAGAAACCTTTTGAATGTAAAATTTGCTCAAAGTGTTTCACAAAGTCATATTAGAACTCACACTAAAGAAAAACCTTTTAAATGTAAGATTTGTTCGCAATGTTTCACACAATCCGGTCATTTAATAATTCATATTAGAACTCACACTAACGAGAAACCTTTTAAATGTAAAATATGTTCAAAATGTTTTACAGAATCCGGTTCTTTAAAAAAACACATTAGATTTCACACTGGAGAAAAACCTTATAAATGTGAAATATGTTCGAAATGTTTCACAGAATCCAGTGCTTTAAAAAGTCATATTAGAACTCACACTAAAGAAAAACCTTTTAAATGTACCTAACATTTGTTCGAAATGTTTCACACAATCCTGTAATTTAAAAAAACATATTACCACTCAACATTGACAAAAACGTAACATAATGTTGTAAATAAACTTATAATTCAACTAAATAAAAGTTTTTTTTTTATATCCTCCAAATTTTTCTCTTTTAGATCCTACATTTATTTTATCACTCAACCTCAACTTCCATCTTCCAATATCATATTTATCTACATTTTTATTCCACATAATTCGCATCCCAATCAACAGGGAAATCCACCGATACGGCCCTACAAAATATTATCAATTATATGAAATACAAAAATAATTAAAAAATAACAAAAAACCCGCCTGCTAGGATAGCTACAACTAAAAATCAACTGAAAAGACTGAAACAAGACGAAAATTCAATGATTAGGTATTTAAAAAAAAACTGATTAGGTAGGTACTTAGTACCAGAAACATAAATTGAAACAGTGTAACGTGAAAATACCCTTGGCTAGCTCCAGGGTTCGTGGCTTCCTTCTGGCTTTTTTCTAACTCCCCCCGAACAAATAAAATAGGGCGCCAAATACAGACATACAAATAAAAGAGAATAAATCAGTTTAAAATTGTTTATTCAAAAATTCTGAATGAAAATTTTCAAGAATTATTAGTAATAAAAATAGTGATAAACTAATTTCTTATCTTTATGGTTTCTGTCCTCGGAAAAGGACGTGGTCGACGGAAAATTTGGTCCACTTTAGCTCCTGGTTAAAGATGCCGATGGCAAGATGTTTTCAAATAAAAAAATCTTCAGAAGATTCTTCGGAGAAAAGGCCTTGGGTGCGGTAACAGACAGGATATGGCACCATAGATATTTCATCTATAATCAGCCAGCGTACATTACGCCAATTTTGGCGTTCTTTTTGCAATCGCTCTCCAGATATAGGTCTTAAAGCTTCCGTTCTTCCCTTTTCTATAGGAAGTGCAAACGTCGAGTGTAAAGTACTGCTTCCTATGAGTCTGGCTGCAACACCTGTAGGAGCAGTAACAATTACACTTTTGCCAACACCGTTATATCCTAGCCGTCGGCGTCGTATTTGTTCGACAAGTAATTTTAAAACGAAAGTTTTTCCACTCCATTCCCGGACCACCTGTTACAAATATACGCAAAGGCTCATCCAAATCATTATTGCAAAGCAATTTATTTGCAACTTTGTGGAAAAGTTGTCTCTGTTGTATATTCAGCGATGTTAAAGCAACTTGGTATTAATCGTCAGTAGAAAGGGAGCCACTTCAGGACACTTTGACCTTTGACCTTTGACCTTTGAACCCTTGCCAGCCACCCGTGCTACCCCCACCACTACACCCGTGCATCAGGGTGCCAACTTCAGGCTAGGATCTTAAGACGCAAACCTTTGTGACGTCATCGTACCACCTTCAGGCCGTTTTCAAAATAATAAAACGTTTAATAATATTTAAAAAAAAATTCCTTGGATTGTAAAATTAAATTATAACCAAAGCATATAGGTAAGAAAGGGACCTTGCTATGCTTTCAGCGAAGCAGTTTCGGCGACCCCCACTCCTCCTACCTTCTCTCTCTTCTAGAGAGTAAGTAGGTCACGTGACATGTAAAGAACAATATCAGTTTTACGAGATTTATGTATCAGATTATTTAAATAATATATATAAATTGTAAAAAATTATGATTACCTTATTATGTGCCAACTTCAGACTGACGTTAACTTCATAACCCTTGAATTGTAATAATGACTCACCAGGTTCGGTTGGATTTCTGAATATTTGGTAATAGGAGTAGGATATTTGCTCATCTTAGTTAATTATCCAGCAAAGACCACGTGGAGGTGTGAGCAACCTTTGCCTGGAGAGGATAGGTAAGCAGGAAGAATAGGGAAGGTCAAACAGCAGCGGTTCTTTAATAGGCAACAATTTCCTCTGATCATGCTCATAAGAACATACTGAAAACGCTATACGTACTTAACTTAATAGGTTACAGCGAACTTTGTAGATTCGTCTTACAGAAACCCTAAGTTTATAGTACTTCTCCCTTCGTAAAGGTAACTGACACGTATCAGTGCAGGAAAAAGTTGACCACCATTTATACCCGAAGGTACCTCCGATATCTTCTTACTAAATAATTTATAACCTTTGAAGGTCCCTCGAAATTCACAGGCACTACTCAGGAGGCTCGAGGTATGTAAGTAAGATATCTAGACATTGATGATAAGAAACGTCAGTAGCTCCTTAGTAATACTTCACAAGAGGCCATAGGTGGTTCTTTAATAGCCGACAGGCGACAATTTTCCCTGATCATGTTTTATTTTAAACATACAAAAATACTATACGTACTTAACTCATTAGGTGACAACTCGTTTTGTAAGCGAGAATTACAGACACCCTGAGTTTACAGTACTTCTCCCACAGTGTGGTACCTCTCGTATTTCTGTGCGGAAAAAAGTCGACCACCCTTTTTATACCCGAAGGAACCTCCGATATCTTCTTACTAAATAATTTATAACCTTTAAAGGTCCCTCGAAATTCATAGGCACTACTTAGGAGGCTCGAGGTAAGTAAGTAAGATATACGTTACATTTATCCAAAAAAAAAGTGTACTTTTATTTATTTATTTTTATTTATTTATTTAATACACCATCCAACAGCTAATGCCACTTTAAGGATGGGAAGAAAATACAATACTTAAAAAGAGAAATAAAAGAATAAACTTAAACAAGTACAGACATCTTAAATAATAATGACAAAACAAGTGTTATAAATTAAATTATAGAATCACCGCAGTTTTGTGCATGATCTGAAAAAAAAACTTCATGAGAAAAAAAAGATCACACACAAAACAGCAATAAGTAGCTACAAGCTCACTTTAAAATAGTCCTCTTTATATCTAAAACTGTACAATTAAACATATCGATAGAGTTTTGAAAAATTCGAAAGTCAGTACAAACACGATACAAGGGAGAGAATAACAGCACATTGGAATTTGCAGTGTGAAGGTAAAACATATTGCTATTACGTACAGGTAACCTCGGAACAAATAGATTAATCTGAGAAAGTAAACAAGGGGAATCGATGACATTGTTCAATAACTTATATAAGAAAAGAATACCTAAGTAGCATCTACGAGTGTCTAAAGGTTGGACTTGGAATCTGTTAAGTAACACATTGTTATCGATACCCCGAGTGGGATAAACTCCGTCTATGCGGTAGCATAAGACCTTTAAAAAACGCCTCTGAACATTCTCTAAGTTATCTGAATACAACTTATATCCAGGATTCCATATCAGACTTGCGTATTCCAATTTTGACCTGACAAGAGAATTAAAAAGAATTTTCATTGTATCAGTTGTCAAAAACCATTTAGAATTTCTAATAATAAAACCAAGCATTTTATAGCCATTTGTAACTATATTGTTTATATGCTTACTAAAAGTTAATTTGGAATCAAATAAGACACCAAGATCTTTAAATTCGCTTAGTCTATTTAATTGAGTGTTGTCAATCTGATAGGAAAATTTAGTATAATTACTCTTACGGGTAAAAGATAGTTGGTTACATTTTTTTATGTTAAGTGGCAACATGTTCTCTTTGCACCATATATTTAATTTAGATAGATCATCCTGAAGCAACATGCAGTCCTCCAGGCAGTTTATTCGACGAAAAAACTTAAAATCGTCAGCAAAAATTAAGTTATCGGAGTTAATAATCTGAACAATGTCATTTATAAAAATTAAAAATAATAATGGTCCTAAAATAGACCCTTGCGGTACTCCGGAGGTTGCAACAATTTCGAAAGAACTAAAACCATGGTATTGAACTTTTAGACGTCTCTCATTTAGGTAGGATCTAAGAAAAAGAACAAAATTGTCATGTAATCCAAAAGTATGTAGTTTTTTCAACAAAATACCATGGTCAAGCCTATCAAAAGCTTTGGAAAAGTCGGTATAAATAACATCTACCTGAGATCTACAATCAAGGGCATGAGAAATAAATTGAGTTATGTAGGTTAAATTGCTCAAAGTGGATCTACCCCTGATAAAACCGTGTTGGTGTTCAGTGATTTGGGAACTTATGTGAGAGTAAATTTGATCATATATAACCCTTTCAAAAACCTTGCTAAAGTTACACAAGATAGTTATTGGTCTGTAGTTATCAATAACTGATCTGTCATCTTTTTTAAACACAGGACAAATTTTAGATTCCTTCCAAATATCAGGAAAGCAGAGGGTTTTTAAAGCCAAATTGAAAATAATTGTCAATGGTTTAGCTAACACAATCGCACAATCCTTCAACAAAAATGAGGGAATACCATCAGGACCCGTGGTCATTTTTGGTTTGCATTTTCTTAGTGCTTTAACAACTTCTTCCTCAGTTATAACCCTATCTACTAGTAAAGGAGCATTAGTCACGGGAATATCGTTGGGATCAAAATCCGTTGACTTAATAAAAGCAGAGTTGAAAAAGGTTGCAAAGGCATTTACGATCTGTTGGGGATCATTCATTGAAGTTCCTTCAAATGACATTGAACTGGGAATAGAAGAGATTTTGCGCATATTATTCATATATGACCAAAACTGTGCAGGACAATTTTGCAAATTTTGCAAATTTTGTTTATCACATGTGGCATGGTGATCTGTCAAATCTGTATGCTTCCACAGTAGTCCTAAAACAAACACAAAATATTAATTATACAAAAATTGTAACCCTAACCTAACCAGTTGATGTTTAGAAGAGACCTTTGCTGTTAATCGTTGAATATATTCTCAAAACTTATACAATAATATAAAATTATGATATCTAAAAACTACATGTAGAAATGGTATAGATCCTATAAATTGATAACTGACCACAAAAGACGAAATTAACTAAAAATAATATCGAAATACAAAATAATATTTTAATAACATAAGATTAGATTATCCAATTTCAATATCTAAAATCTAAATCAAATAACTAAAATGTTACAAAGTTTTTTTTTAAATTAACCTAAATAGTAGGTTTCCAAAGATACTTCTATGAATAATACTTTCAAACTAAAGAATGTATGTTGTAGGTATATGACAATTTTAAATGGATAATATATATATTTCTGTCATGTTTTTATATTAATCTAATTTTATCTTTTTCTACAAATCCACTCGCATCATGACGGGGGTAAAACTTTAAAAAAAAATAGTATTTAATCTAAAGATTTTAATCTTTACCTGTCACTAACCATAAATATTTTTAAACCAACCCCAACATGAAATACACAAGAACGATAACAATATAGTGGATAGAATATTTCTTTCACATCTAACATCTACATAATTTATATGAAATCCTAGCACATCAGAGTAGAATAGGAATTTTTGTTAAAAAATATTATTTAATCTAACAACTTAAAACTTTTTGTTTACTTAAATATAAATATTTTTACACTAGCCCTACCCTAAACCCTCAAAAACAATTTTTTAGTTGTTTATAATGTATTTTAAAAAGTAAATGACGAACATATATAGAAATTATATGTACCTCTGTCATGTTCTACATCAACTTTATTTCATTTTTTTTTTAATAAATCCACTCGCATCATCAAGGGGTTTAGAGTTTTTTTCAAAAAAAAAATTAATTAATTCATTAGTTTAAATCTTAACATTTACATGGAAATAAATATTGTTTGCGTTAACCACTAAAAAAGTAACAACAATAGCATATAATAATTTCCTTTTATTTAACCTCCTAATAATTATTATAAATCCACTCTCATCGCGGAGGGGGTAAAAGTATTAAAAGATTTCACAACGTAAATCAGTAGCTAAACACTTTATTGATCCTAATATAAAAATTTTTTAAACTAACCCCAAGACCAAACCCTACTAAATACAAGGCATCATAAGAAAAAAAATTCGGAACTGAAAACAAAGTATTTAACTTACCCGAGACAGCTCTAAACACTACAATTCACTAAATCAGACTAAAGAAAAATTTTGTGTCAACAGTTTAAAATACTCTTATTAGATGAAAAGCTTAATGGTTTTCGGTAATGGAACTCCCCCCTCCACCACAATTTTATTATGTCTATTAGCTTGTTAGTCGACAGGTGCAGAGACAAGTCTGAACAAGTCGAACCGATAGGTTGCATTAGAAAATATTAATGCGGTATATTAAACTTGAAAAATAGCAAATTTTGGGGATTTTGTTAAAATGTTATAGTGACAAAAATGCATTGTTTTTACTTAAAATACGTCGGTCTAAAATTAACTAAAAATAATATCGAAATACAAAATAATATTTTATTAACACATAAGATTCTTTAGATTAACCAATTTCAATATCTTATTATTATATAAAACCGCATACTATGTGGAAAAGGAATTTGCTTTCTCATCAACTTTGTGAATATATACCGGTGGTATCGAAAGTAAGTGTCTCTTGTAGATTATTGTTATAATTTTATCTTATTATTATGGATGATGCAATACTTTTTAAAATTACGCAATATTACATGTCAATAGTTTAAAATACTCTTATTAGATGAAAAACTTAGTGGTTTTCGGTAATGGAACTCCCTCCCTCCACCACAATTTTATTATATCTATTCGCGTGTTAGTCGACAGGTACAGAGACAAGTCTGAACAAGTCGAACCGATGGGTTGGAATAGAAAATATTAATGCGGTTTATTAAACTTAAAAAAATAGCAAATTTTGGGGATTTTGTTAGTAAAAATGTAGCATCATAGCAGAGCGTAGCAGAGGGTAGCAGAGGGTAGCAGAGCGTTATAACAGAGCGTAGCAGAGGGTAGCAGAGGGTAGCAGACGGTAGCAGAGTGTAGCAGAGCGTTAACGCGGCGTTAACGCTCTGCTACGCTCTGCTACCCTCTGCTACGCTCTGTTATAACGCTCTGCTACGCTCTGCTATGATGCTACATTTTTACTAACAAAATCCCCAAAATTTGCTATTTTTTTAAGTTTAATAAACCGCATTAATATTTTCTATTCCAACCCATCGGTTCGACTTGTTCAGACTTGTCTCTGTACCTGTCGACTAACACGCGAATAGATATAATAAAATTGTGGTGGAGGGAGGGAGTTCCATTACCGAAAACCACTAAGTTTTTCATCTAATAAGAGTATTTTAAACTATTGACATGTAATATTGCGTAATTTTAAAAAGTATTGCATCATCCATAATAATAAGATAAAATTATAACAATAATCTACAAGAGACACTTACTTTCGATACCACCGGTATATATTCACAAAGTTGATGAGAAAGCAAATTCCTTTTCCACATAGTATGCGGTTTTATATAATAATAAGATATTGAAATTGGTTAATCTAAAGAATCTTATGTGTTATTAAAATATTATTTTGTATTTCGATATTATTTTTAGTTAATTTCGTCTTTTGTGGTCAGTTATCAATTTATAGGATCTATACCATTTCTACATGTAGTTTTTAGATATCATAATTTTATATTATTGTATAAGTTTTGAGAATATATTCAACGATTAACAGCAAAGGTCTCTTCTAAACATCAACTGGTTAGGTTAGGGTTACAATTTTTGTATAATTAATATTTTGTGTTTGTTTTAGGACTACTGTGGAAGCATACAGATTTGACAGATCACCATGCCACATGTGATAAACAAAAGTACACTTTTTTTTTGGATAAATGTAACGTATATCTTACTTACTTATCTCGAGCCTCCTGAGTAGTGCCTATGAATTTCGAGGGACCTTTAAAGGTTATAAATTATTTAGTAAGAAGATATCGGAGGTTCCTTCGGGTATAAAAAGGGTGGTCGACTTTTTTCCGCACAGAAATACGAGAGGTACCACACTGTGGGAGAAGTACTGTAAACTCAGGGTGTCTGTAATTCTCGCTTACAAAACGAGTTGTCACCTAATAAGTTAAGTACGTATAGTATTTTTGTATGTTTAAAATAAAACATGATCAGGGAAAATTGTCGCCTGTCGGCTATTAAAGAACCACCTATGGCCTCTTGTGAAGTATTACTAAGGAGCTGCTGACGTTTCTTATCATCAATGTCTAGATATCTTACTTACATACCTCGAGCCTCCTGAGTAGTGCCTGTGAATTTCGAGGGACCTTCAAAGGTTATAAATTATTTAGTAAGAAGATATCGGAGGTACCTTCGGGTATAAATGGTGGTCAACTTTTTCCTGCACTGATACGCGTCAGTTACCTTTACGAAGGGAGAAGTACTATAAACTTAGGGTTTCTGTAAGAGGAATCTACAAAGTTCGCTGTAACCTATTAAGTTAAGTACATATAGCGTTTTCAGTATGTTCTTATGAGCATGATCAGAGGAAATTGTTGCCTATTAAAGAACCGCTGCTGTTTGACCTTCCCTATTCTTCCTGCTTACCTATCCTCTCCAGGCAAACGTTGCTCACACCTCCACGTGGTCTTTGCTGGATAATTAACTAAGATGAGCAAATATCCTACTCCTATTACCAAATATTCAGAAATCCAACCGAACCTGGTGAGTCATTATTACAATTCAAGGGTTATGAAGTTAACGTCAGTCTGAAGTTGGCACATAATAAGGTAATCATAATTTTTTACAATTTATATATATTATTTAAATAATCTGATACATAAATCTCGTAAAACTGATATTGTTGTTTACATGTCACGTGACCTACTTACTCTCTAGAAGAGAGAGAAGGTAGGAGGAGTGGGGGTCGCCGAAACTGCTTCGCTGAAAGCATAGCAAGGTCCCTTTCTTACCTATATGCTTTGGTTATAATTTAATTTTACAATCCAAGGAATTTTTTTTTAAATATTATTAAACGTTTTATTATTTTGAAAACGGCCTGAAGGTGGTACGATGACGTCACAAAGGTTTGCGTCTTAAGATCCTAGCCTGAAGTTGGCACCCTGCTGCACGGTTGTAGTGGTGGGGGTAGCCCGGGTGGCTGGCAAGGGTTCAAAGGTCAAAGGTCAAAGTGTCCTGAAGTGGCTCCCTTTCGTCTGACATTACAATATCGGTTGGTGCCTCCTCAAAATCATCAATATTAATGTCTGCAGCAACTATGCGTTCTATGTGATCAATCATTTCGTTTCCATCAGTATTCTGGCAAATGAGAAATTGCAGGTTCTTTTCAAATATTAAAACACTAATAACCCTTTTTTATTCTTATGTTCGATCAAAGTTAGAATATGGTGTCCTTATCTGGTTTCCCTTCTATGCGAACCATATCAGTCTAATTGAGACAGTACAAAGAAAATTTCTCAAATTGTAACGTTTACAACGTTATTTGTGGCCTGGCCTATTGACTATTAAATTTTTATAATTTTCGGGTTATTGTGAGTCGTCGCGTATACTTTATCAGATTTGAGAAGGGAAATTTTTAGTTCGATCGTGAGAAGTGTCGCTATTTTGATTCTTTTCATTTTGTGCCTCTAAAGTAATCAGATCTTCTCACTACATTCTCCCTTCCGGTGAGTAAATTTAATTTGTTATAATTTTAAGTAATAATCAAAAATTTGGTGAATTTATTTTTAGTAGTTTTATTGGATATTTTTACTAACATTTAAATCTTTCGATTACAATCATTTGTTAAGAATCAGTTTTTTATTGAGTTAAAAATATATTATAAACATATCAAGTGATTAACTTTTTTCTCTCTCGAACTTTGGAGAAACCTTGGATGATTGTAATCGAAATTAAGGTCTATTGGGACGGAATTTTGACTGTTATTATTTTAATTCTTAGGGCCGTTGCCAAATAGTGAAGGGTCCAAAGTGAGGGCTGATTCTAAGTGAAGGTTTATCCTGAGTGAGGGCTTTTCGAGCCGAATTTTTCATCTTGCCAGTTGTCACCATAGACAGATTGTTTTCCGCAAACAGAGTCTTTCCTCCAAATTTTTCCAGTAAGGAGAAAACATCTTGCCATCGGCATCATTAACCGGTGCTATCTACAACCGAGATTCCGTCCACCACATCGATTCCGAAGAAAACAAAAGATAAGAAATTAGTTATTCACTTTTTTTTACTAATATCTTAAAGTTTTGAATAAACAATATAACACTGATTCACTATTTTATTTGTATGTCTGTACTTGGCGCCCTTTATTTGTTTGGGGAGAGTTAAAAGAGAAAGCCAGAAGGAAGCCACGAACCCTGGAGCTAGCCAAGGGTATTTTTACGCTATAAAATTTATTAATTTTAAAACGACTGGATTGTATCCTGAACGCGGCATAGATTATTCTATTCTTTTAAATGAATTTAATTTTATTTCTTTAAACACCAGGCGTATCTTTTTAACTACATCATTTTTATATAATTTACTAAATAATAAAATTGAATGCCCCTTCTTACATGAAAAATGCAATTATCAGGTCCCTAGAATTAATGCAAGGAGTACACAAATATTTCATGTTGAGACTGCTAAAACCAATATTTTACTAAAATCTCCTATGTATGTTGCTTGACTGAATTTTAATCGTTTTTGCAACTCTTGTGACATTCATTATACACCATTAAAGGAAATCCGCAAGAGTATTTTGAGGTATACTTATAGCTTATAGTTCATAGTTTATGATTGAATTATTGTCTAATAATAATAAAAAAAGGGTGTGGCAGTCAGTGGGACTGCCGGCAGAAGTTATACTTCTAGGCACGCGCCTGGATTCATAAATTCTTATGCGAATGATTTTGCAAAATCATTATATGATATTCGTGTTCAGCGACCTCAAAAAGCTCCTAGTACCGAGTACACACTCGTATTTGTATCAAATTTGCATAACATTTCCTGGAGACGAGGTCCGTCTTACTTAAGTACCAGGTATTTCTTCCTTTAACTAATAAGTTTTCGATCATTTTTAAAGGATTTACCTCCATACCATGTTTTGCCAAAATCATAGCTGAACCACGTTTATTCTGTACACGACAAAAATAAGAGCTCGGGTCATAACCAAAAACACTTAGATGCTGAACCTGTTCTGTTAAAAGAAAGTGCTCGACCAAACAAATAGCACTGTATTTTATATTATGACGCATGGTCGCCATCATTTTCAGTTTCAGCACATGATGGACAGATGATTAAATTTTGACCAACCACTTTTGCGCCTCTTAGACGAACTAGGCAAGCAGGATGATACTGTTTTTCACATTTGGTACATTTTTATTCGCCTTTTAGAGATCGTTTACAACTCGCGCATGTAATTTTCACATTTATATCATCATCACTCGGCGCCATCAAATGTATATCAATGGCATCACTGTTAACTAATAAAACTTAATAACTACAAACACAGGCAAGTAGAAATATATTTTTTTTAAATTAACTGTATTCAATTAAATAAATACTTAGAAAAATAAGACCAGTTGATGTGTGTTCTTACTTCAAACACGAAAACTAAACAGTAAAACGATCAATGTACAAAAAAGTGTTTACAAAACTCCATAGTGCAAAATATAATGCAACCATGTGATGGTAGTATGGACTACAATACAATACTCATTACTGAATATTATGATTAATATTATTAATATAAAATACTAAACTTTATATGTTTACTTACGTGACACAATTATAAAGTAATCTGTCAAACACAATGTAATACGTCACTATGATATTCCAAAACATTAGCTCAGATTATTTTTTGTATATCTATCTCTTTTCAATGTACTGTGTTTCTGTTTCTCTCTTACTCACACCATTACATATGTAATGATTTTTGCCATTTCACCCCACACAAATACAGTGCATAAATAGAAGTATAACTTCAAAATCAAGAAATATACCATATAAAAGAAGTGAACAAAGATTGCAAATGCCAATTATCTTGTACCGAATGTAATGTGTGTCTTCATAAATACTCTTGTTCTTGCATTGATTCGTCAATAAAATGGATAATATGCAAACATATTCACCTTCTGGATAGGTTGCAACCATGCATGGAACAGAATTCAGTTGGTATGATATTTACTACTATTAATGAGAATAAGAAAAATCACTTTAAATTACTTTTCTTTCGTTATTACCCCTTCAATTCTCTTCGATATATAAATTACTAGCAGCCCGCCCCGGCTTTGCACGGGGATTAATGAAAGATAACAAAAGCCATTAAATTTATTGGGTCAACGCTTCCCTGTAAACAATATTACATGTTGTTTTATTTTCTGGCAGCAAAATAAATTGATTTTCAGGTGATCCGACCCGCCTTAGGCGGTTGGCCATGAGGAAAACCGATCCCTACTATTTGGAAGGTTTGACCTTGAGACTATATTGGTTGCTACAACTTAATTGTCCTTTAATTTCTTTATAAGTAGCCTCGTCCCATTGTACATGCTAAATTTGTGATATCTGTCGTGATTATGAAATAAGTTATTTTGATAAGGAATAATACCAAGATAAAAACTTTTAAAAAATTAAAAATTAGTTATTGTGACGTAACTATAACAGTTGGACATATGCTGTCGCGACATTTTTTGTAGATATTTATATATTCTTCAAAATCGTAGTACATTATTTTATCCTATAATCAATAGTAATCTCAGCGCACGCGATGTAAGGATTTTAAGGTCATTTTTGGTTACATTAATGGCATTTTAGTAAGGATCCCTAATTTTTTTGAAAATGAAACATAGCCTATGTCACTCGGGAATAATGTAGCTTGCCAACGGTGAAAGAAATTTTAAAATCGGTCCAGTAGTTTCGGAGCCTATTCATTTCAAACAAACAAAAAATCAAACCTTTCCTCTTTATAATATTAGTATAGATAAGAACGTCAAAATCCAAGTCCTGAAATGCCCTATTTGTGACAACGTTGCCACATCGTTTTCATGTCATTAGTCTTTTATCCCCTCCTTAGAAATTTCTTGCTGAAATGAGTTGTTTATTTTAATTTTTTATCGAAACTACGAGGTAAATAATTTTTAATTTTTCTAAATATAGTATTTTACCAAATAACAGTTTTTCATCGAGATGGTGAAAGTCATTCATTTATAAATTAAAATAAATTGATGTTTCCCACGCTTCCCCCATGTTACATGTATAGTCTCTCCAAAACCACTTGAATGGGCGCGGTCTATGCTCTTTTCGAATTTCCAAGAATTCTCTTCATGGGCGTACAGGTGTGAGTCGGGAAGTTAAAAGCAACATTAAATAGATATTTTACTAGGTTCGTTCATTTAATGACGTTCTTTTGAGTTTCCCCTGGTAAAATCGTAAAAATAATTCCTATCCAAGTGGGTATAGTTATACTATACAATTAATGTCATTTTTAATTGCAAATATCTCATATCTGATGAGGTAAATCGTCTTCAAATTTTAACAGTATTTTTATTTCGTTGACATTTCTTGACTTTAAACCGAAAAAAGAAGAAAAATCGAATTGATTCTTTTGGGTTATCCGATTATAGAAATCTACAATTATTTCGATCATCCTTGTATATTTTTTAATAAAAAAATGCATTTCTGACTAATAATAATACTTTATTATTAAAATTTGATAATATTTTTAACAAAAAACCAAAATTTTCATCAAAAATTAGTAAATGTCGATGAGGTTTGAATCTAAAATGATTCCATCAGAAAGAAAGAATTATACACAGATTCTAAATTTTGACATTTATACAAAAAAATGCCATATTTTAACAAAATATTGATAAATTTACATTAAAAATACTTATTTATATTTAGATCTAAAAGAAAAAAATTGGAGAATATAAAAAAAACTTTTATTTAGTTGAATTATAAGTTTATTTACAACACTATTATGTTACGTTTTTATCAATGTGAGTGGTAATATGTCTTTTTAAATTACAGGATTGTGTGAAACATTTTGAACATATTTCACATTTATAAGGTTTTTCTCCAGTGTGAATTCTAATGTGATCTTTTAAAGAACCGGATTCTGTAAAACATTTTGAACATATTTTACATTTAAAAGGTTTCTCACCAGTGTGAGTTCTAATATGTTTTTTTAAATCACTGGTTTGTGTGAAACATTTCGAACAAATTTTACATTCAAAAGGTTTCTCGTCACTGTGAAATCTAATATGTTTTTTTAAATTACCGGATTTTGTAAAACATTTCGAACAAATTTTACATTCAAAAGGTTTCTCACCAGTGTGAGTTTTAATATGAGTTTTTAAATTACAGGATTGTGAGAAACATTTCGAACATATTTTACATTTAAAAGGTTTTTCGTTAGTGTGAGTTCTAATATGAGATTTTAAACTACCGGACTGTGTGAAACATTTTGAACATATTTTACATTCAAAAGTTTTCTCACTAGCGTGGGTTCTAATATGAGTTTTTAAATGGGTGGATTGTGTAAAACGTTTCAAACAAATGTTACATTCATAAGGTTTCTCACCAGTGTGAGTTCTAATATGATTTTTTAAATCACTGGTTTGTGTAAAACATTTCGAACATATTTTACATTTATATTTGTCGCCAGTATTTTTACAATTTGGTTCCTGTTTCGTGGAATCTGTATTGATGCTCCGTTCTGAATTTAATTCTTCATCAACATCTTGAAATTCTACTTTAAAATCCGATAAATCAATTTCAGAGTGTAATTGTTCTTCTTTAATGTCAAATCCGAGATTCAACTCATGATTAGTTTGATTATAAATTTCATTTTCACTTTTAGTATTGAAAGAATGTTGAGGGTTTTGGTATTCCAATATCGGTTCTCTATTTTTGTATGGTTGTTCTTCAACTAAAAATAAGCAAATCTGTAACTGACGGTAACTAGATTACATTTTTTTTTATAATAAATTTTGAAATCTGCAAATATTTTGACCATCCTCGTATGTTTTTCAAAAAAAAATTAATTTTTGACTAATTTTAATACTTTTTTATCAAAATTTGATAATATTTTTACTAAAAAACAAAAATTTTCGTCAAAAATAAGCAAATCTGTAACTGTCGGTAACTGGATTACGGTTTTCTAGAATAAATTTTAAAATCTGCAAATATTTCGACCATCCTCGTATATTTTTCAAACAAAATGCATTTTTGACTAATTTTAACAGTTTTTTATCAAAATTTGATAATATTTTTACCAAAAAATAAAAATTTTTATTAAAAATAAGCAAATCTGTAATTGTCGGTAACTAGATGAAATTTTTTTTAAATAAATTTTGAAATCTGCAAATATTTCGACCATCCTCGTATATTTTTTAAAAATAATTGCATTTTTGAATGATTTTAATACTTTTTTATCAAAATTTGATAATATTTTTTCCAAAAAACCAAAATATTTATTAAAAACAAGCAATTCTGTAACTGTCTGTAACTATATTATAGTTTTTTACAATAAATTTAGAAATCTGCAAATATTTTGACCATCCTTGTATATTTCTTTAAAAAAATCGCATTTTTGATACATTTTTACAGTTTTCTATTGAAATTTAATCGTATTTTCATCAAAAAATAAAAATTTTGTAAAAATTAGCTACTTTATCTATAAGGTTCAAGGCCACTTTTTGACACAAAATCGATTTTTTTTGATATATTTCTTTAAAAATTCAAATTATCGATTAATTTGTGTTTATAATCGATTAATTACGCTTGTTTATCAAATTTTAAATTTGAATTTTGACATTTATACAAATAAAATGGCGTAATTTAAGAAAATATTGATAAATTTACATTAAAAATAAATAAATAATGTTTATTTATAAGTTTTTATATAAAAATAAGAAAGGATGTTATAAATATAAACAGATTTTTATTTCATTGACATTTCTTGACTCTAAACGAAAAAAGAAGAAAAATCAAATCGATTCTTTTGACAGTTATTTAATTATTTTTTAAATTTTTTATATATTCAAAAACCAATTTCTTAAAAACCAAAAAAGATATTAAAATGCAGTTTTTTCTATTCAATCAAAAATTTGATCCTTATTTTAAATTTCGCAAAAAAAAAACTACAAAAATATAACGATTTTTCGAAAAAAAAAAAACTATCTTTTTCCAATTTCTTATATTTTGAAAACCAAAAACCAAATTTAAGGAAAATAAAAAAAGATTTGGAGGTAAAATGATATAAAATATAATTATAAATGAGCTTACTTATATCGGGTTTTGATTCCTCCACAATTTCTAATTTTTCTTCTTTAATTAAAAAATTATCAATATTTCCTCCTATATTCTCACCTGAAATTAAAAATATATATATTTTTTTAAATTGATATTTCGTTATTTTTGTGTTTTATTAAATGAACAATTCTCTTTTTCTTTTTTTAAATCTGTAACTTTCAACAATTTTTTATACATTTTCCATACACAAAATGTTTCCAATGATAAAATTTGATCTTACCAAATTCATCAAAAATTTCAATTTCTTCCATTTTAATTCCAGCTTCTGTTTTTACTTTGGTAACATCCATTATAGAATTTTCTTCAGCTAAAATATATTTGAAAATTATTTTATAAATAATTAACATATAACAAAGTATCCCAAAAACATTAAATTCCAAAATTTTTACCCTCACATCTAAAAATGCAAATTTCATAAAAAAAACTGATATTAACGCCTGAATTTTATAGAAAAACCTAGAATCCTTTATAGTTATCGATTTTATCAAAAGAAATTACTCAAAAAACTAGAAAATTACCCCGAAAACTACAAAATCTAATCTCATAACCAAAAACGGAAATTTTGTACAAAAAAAACAAATTTTTTGTAGAAAAACCAACAAAATTCCTTTATAAAAGATTTTCTAACCTTACATACAAAAATGTATTTTCACATTAAAAAAAAATGATTTTAAAGCGAGAATTTTTGTAGTAAACCAAGAAAAAGTTGGGATCAATTGGACAGCTTAAATCTTGAATTAAGCAAGTTATTAGCTATTGCTTCTGTCGGTAACGAGTTAACGATTTTATTAGTCTGATTATTCTTGAATTTTTTAATGTACCTACTATTGTCAATATTTATTGTATAATTTATTTATTTTGTTTGAATTATTAAGTCCTATTCCTGCTCCCATTCTCTCATTTCTACATTATTCGTGTCCACGTTAGATTTGTCGTCGAGAGGATCAGCTGGTTTTTCGCCGCCATTTTATTATGATACTATCACAATATGCGATTTCTACGTATACCGAAAAACAATCCCAAAGAACAACTAAATAAATATAAATAAATAAATATTAAATAAAACTTACCTATGCTAATATCACAATTTGTTTTAACAATAATTGACGAGAGATGATTAGTAGAACCACAACACAAGATTTACTTTGATTTTTTTAAGATTCCTTCGCAAACACTTCTATATAAATCCTTTATCTATGGCAAACACAAAACACAACCGCTTTGTTTGACAATCGATCGAAAAAGCAAACAGTATAACCAACCTAAAAACTTTTAAGGTTAAGTCATTCTGGCTAATTCTACTTTATCGATTATTAGAAGTCATTGTCTTATAGATAGCGCACTAATTATTTTTTTTTTAGAAAATTTGATTATTTTTTATATAATTAATAATAATTTATATTAAATATGTTTAAAATCACCTTTTTGTTAAATATATTTACTAACATTTTCATTATCGGAACCAAAATAAATTGTTTAATTGTAAAATTTGTATGAATTAATATTACGTAAAGCGATATCTGTTAAGAGAAAGTTGAACTTGTATTTAATTATTGATATATTTCATAAAAATTCTTTGTAAAATCATTTTATATTATTAAAATATACTTTTACGTATTGTACTAATGTTAGTATAAACAAAACTATTAAAATATATCGTTTAAATTAAAAAAATTGATAAAGATATTGTTTTTATGTCACAAAGTTTAGATTTTCTTATACTAGATGGCGCTTTAAATTTATTTTTAATATTTTTCTATAATTAGATTTTCTTGTATTGTTTTGCTTAAAAACAATAAAAAACAATTAAAACAGTCTAAAGGATACTTAATAAATAAAAATTTAATTAAAAAAACTTAATTTTAAATAATTTATTATAAAAAACAACAGTCGAAGGCCACTTTTAATACAATCTGAAGTTGAATTAGAATTTGACAGAATTGACATTTAGTGTTTGTTTACGTATCAAATTTTATAAAAACTTACAAAAAATTCTTAGTTTTACACTGTTTTTGATCTATTTTTACACTTTCTTTACTAATTCCATAATGGATGTTTCCAAAGAAACAACAGCAGCTGGAATTAAAATGTAAGAAATTGAAATTTTTAATGAATTTGGTTAGATCAAATTTTATCATTGGAAATATTTTGTGTACGGAAAATGTATAAAATATTGTTGAAAGTTACAGATTTAAAAAAAATACACAGAATTGTTCATTAAATAAAACACAAAAATAACGAAATATCAATTTAAATTTTTTTTATATTTTTAATTTCAGGTGAGAATAGTAATAAAGGAAATATAATAAATAATTTTGTAATAAAAGCAGAAAAATTAGAAATTGTGGACGAACCAAAAGCCGAAATGCGTTGTTTTGATCAGATGGAAATAAGTAAGCTCATATAATAATTATGTTTTACTAGCGGACCCGACGAACTTCGCACCGCCTAACACTAATGTTTTTTTCCAATTTTTTTTTTTATTTTTACGATTAATTTTTTGTATTTTTTATCATATTTTCTCGTTAGTTACCAGTTTTTACTATTATTTATAGTACTTTGTAATTTATCGGTTAGGTATATTATATATTAACTGCGCCACCTAACGGTGGCCTCATAGTTCTTAGGTAAGAAAGTTTTGCTCTTTTAAATATATGAGATATCGACTGCGCCACATTATGGTGGCGTCATAGTACTTAGTTATGTAAGAATTACAGGTGTAAATTTATAACATCTCAACTGCGCCACCTTAGGGTAGCGTCATAATGATTAATTTCGTAATAAACGCGTCCAGTCGCTGCAAAATTCAAGGTGCTATAAGGAAAATCGCGGCCTCCGATGCGCTATTTATAGGCACGTTACCGCCGCCCCGGCCGGCCAGTAACACCGCAAGCGCTACGTCCGGTCCCGCCATTTTAAATCTGTAATATCTTCGAAAATATTCATTTATATCGAAAATTAGTCATTATTTGTCGTAAAAAGTAAATGACTGTTATCGATGTGGACTGTAGATTTTAATAAACTTTATTATTCACAAAACTTCTTTATTTTTCTTCAATAACTTGAACAGCTCAAAACAACTTAATATATAGTATAATCGTTACAACTTCTTATGGTTACAAGATTATAACAAGAACAAAAGTGAAGTGACATTCATATACATACATTGACAAACAAGCATATATTTTTTTTTTATATATGTAACGAAAAGACTCAAAAACAAGGCACCCTAGGAATGTGTCTACTCAACCCTAAGAACGGGTGAACATAAAAAACACAAAGTGACTTAAACAATGACAAAAAAATGTTATTGTGGGATATCCATAAGAGATAGACATATACCATCGCGGAGTTTTCTGTAGACCTTTTCAATGTGTACAAATAATTAGTACATTATTTTGATAAATCTCGTAGGGTTCAGCCTGCGTTTGCTATGTAAGCGGAAAAAATTTGATAATTAACGACATCACATTAGAAACCTCAAAAATAACAGTACTTCTCCACTATTTAATGGATGTTATTATACATATAAACCTTCCCCTTGAATCACTCTATCTATTAAAAAAAACCGCATCAAAATCCGTTGCGTAGTTGTAAAGATTTAAGCATACAAAGGGAAATAGGGACAGAAAAAGCGACTTTGTTTTATACTATGTATTGATATCATTTTACCTTCAAATCTTTTTTATTTTCCTTAAATTTGGTTTTTGGTTTTCAAAATATGAGAAATTGGAAAAATATGTTTCTTTTTTCGAAAAATCGTTATATTTTAGTTGTTTTTTTGCTTTTTTGCGAAATTTAAAGTGTATTTGAATTAGGATCAAATTTCTGATTGAATGGAAAAAATTGCATTTTGATATATTTTTTGGTCTTCAAGATACATATGAGAAATTTGAGAAACGTTGGAGTGTTTTTTCGGAAAATCACGATATTTCAGTCGCCTTTTTGAATTTTTTCGAAATTTAAAGTGTTTGGGAATAACGATCAAAATTCGGATAGAATGGAAAAAACTGTATTTTGATATCTTTTTTGGTTTTCAAGATGTAAGAAATTTGAAAAAAGCACGGGGTGGGGCGTTTTTTCAAAAAATTCTACAGAATTTCTGAAATAACTATAGAGCTAACTTATTTGTTCTTTCCAATGGACACTTTTTAATACATTCAGATGGTTCTTCTTTCTTCTACTTTCCATATTTAATTTTAGTGTTTCATAAAACACAAATTGAAGTGAATGAAGTACCTTATTATACACATTTCGAAAATTTTTCGAAATATCTTAGCCAACAATTATGTAAAAAAAAAACTTATTAGTCCAAGCATTTTGTGTTTTAACCTGGGCAAAATTGCAATATTCACTTTTTATTGCTTAGTTGATTCAGAAATACAAGCTGAACAACATATCAAAAATTAACCAAGCCCCATTAAAAATAGAAATCAATATGGCGGATTGTAAAAAAATACAGTTTTTCGTAAAAATATTTACTTACTAAGTGTTGATGTTTAAATGAGTTAATTTTAAAGCTATTTAGCATATAATGCTCGAGAAAAGATTATTCTCAGCAATTTTTCGTTAAGTACATCGTTTTTTTTCTGATATTATGACTCAACATGATTGGAGTTACAAAGCCAACATTAGAAATCTGACAGTTCTCTAAGTTTCCACATCTCTAAGTAAGGTATATATCTTGAATATGATCTTACTTTCTAATTTGTTTAACTTGAACCTTTAATCCATAGGCGGAGGGTGGTGAAATTAGTCCCACTAGGATCAGACCCGAGAATGTTATTTTTCAATTAAAACAATTTGAAGCGATTTGAGTCCCTCATGAGTAAAACGAGTGATATAACTTTTTTCGACATTCATATATTGCCTTATTCAATAAAGATAACACCTCTAAAAAAGTTATAGTAACAATTAAAACGATACAAATTATGCATAATCATCAATCCTCTCTTTCCTCATATTCATCGTTCCTTTCAATAGTCTAAGAGCTGATAATTATATTTTCACAATCTTTTGTTTGGCACTGATGTCCACAAGTTGAAGTACAAAAAAGTCCATAATTCTTACACCGGAATCGTGATGTACTGCAATATTCCATTTACAAGAATATCTGATCATGTGAATCAGGTGATGATTTGTGACGCTTTCCAAAATAAAGAATGGTCGAAGGTTATTATACATGACATCTTTCTGTCGTGTGCTATCTTGTTGAAATATTATCTTAGTGTAGAGAAAATGCAAGTCATGTCACCGGCTGCCATATCAAGAGGAAATGTGATAGAGAACTCTCCTGGATGCGAATTATCTGATTTTGAATGGATTTGTTCCGTCTTGGCTTATTTATTTTATAGTTTAAAAATTATAATTAATAATTATAAGTATAATATTAATTACAATCTGCTCCTCTCTCCCCTAAATTATATTTTATTTATCCCACTCCTTCTTCTGTCCCTTTTTCCTAAGTTGTTCCAATAAGAAGAAGGAAACGAGTTTGGCGTAGATTCCTGGACGAAGCGGTGGCTTTTGTTTCGAAAATACAAATAGATAAAGGTAAAATCTACTGGACATACCGAAGGCGATTACAATATTAGTTCCGGTATAATTTACAAAATTATTACCATAAAAACATTACTAAAGCTTAAAACCAGCCGGTTAGCGGTTAGTGTATCGTATTCCCGCCCGCGTTACGCAACCTTTGGTGAACGCGGCCTAAGAACCTGGAAGAGCTCAATTGAAGAGAACCAGCGCCTATAAATCAAGGTAACAACTAACTTTCCTATCCAATCATTAAAATCTTTAAGCCCTTTTAATTATCGTTTAATTAAAAAAAAAAATTGAATAAGATATTGATTTTATGTCACTAAGTTTAGATTTTCTTGTAGTAGATGGCGCTTTAAATTTATTTTTACTATTTTTACATAATTAGATACTTTTTACGACAAATAATGGCTAATTTTCGAAGCGACTTTAACCAATACAGCATTCATCCTTATCCAATTAAATAGCTTAAATACATTGTTGATTTAATATAGATCTATATGGTCCTTTACAGCACAAGATTTAAATGAATATTTTCGAAGATATTGCAGATTTAAAATTGCGGGACGCAGCGCTTGCGGTGGTACTGGCCGGCAGGGGCGGTGGCAACGGAGGCCGCGATTTTCTTTATAGCTCTTTGAATTTTGCAGCGATCGGACGCGTTTATTACGAAATTAATCATTATGACGCTACCCTAAGGTGGCGCAGTTGAGATGTTATAAATTTACACCTGTAATTCTTACATAATTAAGTACTATGACGCCACCATAAGGTGGCGCAGTTGATATCTCATATATTTAAAAGAGCAAAACTTACTTACCTAAGAACTATGACGCCACCGTTATGTGGCGCAGTTAATATATAATATACCGAACCGATAAATTACAAAGTACTATAAATAATAGTAAAAACTGGTAACTAACGAGAAAATATGATAAAAAATACAAAAAATTAATTGTAAAAATAAAAATAAAAATGGAAAAAACATTACTGTTAGGCGATGCGAAGTTCGCCGGGTCCGCTAGTTTATTATAAACAACAACAGTCGAAGACCACTTTTAATACAATCTGAAGTTGGAATAGACATTGACAGAACTGACATTTATTGTTTGTTTACGTATCGAAAAATTGTTATAAAATCGAATTTACTAATTAATATCAGTGAAAAATGTGTAAAAATACTTAAAAAAGCAATAAAAAGAGTTTAAAAATAAAAAAGTGTTTAATTTTGTTAAAAAGAATTTACTTTTATTGACATATTGTAATTTAGTTACAGATCAATGTTCGAATTATTAAATTAAAACCGTGAAAAATCAGTGAAGAAAGTGTAAAAATAGAGGTCAGAATGCCGTATACCGGACCATGTGATGCCGTATACCGGACCATGTTTTTAGGTGCGGGGCTTAACTTAGCTCCACCTACAACCTAACCTAAAAAAAAAAAAATCAAAAACCCTCCACTCCGGTGTAACCAAACCTAACCTATTCTAACCTAACCTAACCTCACCTAATATCAAATTCTGATTCTTGAAATAATACGTTAATAAACTTGTAACTAACTATGCCCATTACAAAAGTTAATCATGTTGTAACTTTCTTAGTGCACATGCCCCGCATCTTTGACCCCGCCCACTATGCATTGTAGATATAGCCAAGTTAAGCCCCGCACCTAAAAACATGGTCCGGTATACGGCACTGCGACCAAAAATAGATAAAACACAGTGTAAAACTATGAATTTTTTGTAAGTTTTAATAAAATTTGATACGTAAACAAACACTAAATGTATTTTTTTTAATTTAAAGCGCCATCTAGTATAAGAAAATTTAATCTTTGTGACATAAAAGCAAGGCACTATAAACATAGGTATTATCCTTATATTTATACGAATTCGTATAGATATCTATTAATCAGTATTGAATTTGATACATGGAAGCGCCATCTAGTGGTAACTTCCATTAATACGAATATCATATTCATCTTACCCATTAAAAATACATCATCATCATGACAATCGGTTGAACGGGACAGAAGTTGCTACTCTGCAGCGCCACCTGATGGCTAATGGCATTAATGAGCATATCATACAAACTTTCTCCGTGGTAAAATACATATACATACCAATTTTCATGACAATCGGTTGAACAGGGCAGAAGTTGCTACTTTGCAGCGGCACCTGGTGGCGAGTGGCATCAATGAGCATATCATATAAACCTTCTCCGTGGAAAAATACATATTGTTATGGTATCACTGTGTCTATTGTGTAAATTAAAATATCTTACTGTAAAGTGTGACGACATAGACCAGTGACTATTTTTTTTTTGATAATTTATATAAATAGGAGATGAAATGTTATAGAAACGGTTATTGATTTTGAGTTTTTTTTTGATTGATAATTTGAATTTGAATGATATGTATTGAAGTTAAAGTTAATATAAAGTTTGAATTGAATAAATATTTCTTTAAATTAAATAAAGAAGAATATTATTAGAATCCAGACCCAACAGCCGGAGCCAAAGATAACATATTCAATAATAATATATATATACCAATTTTCATAATAATTGGTCCAGTAGTTTTTTAGTTAATCGATTTCATACATACAAACATCCTTTTTTATATATTGAGATGATATGAGTTACTATGCTATATTAAATAAGAATGTAGAATGAAAATCTTATGGCAAATAGAGAAAGGAAAATTTTCTTATTTCGGGTCAGAGCGCAAATGCAGTAACAGTAGGATTAATTATCATCATCTTCTTCATAATTCCTAAAAAAGGAAAAAGAAAATAGAATAAGAAAGAAAAAAATACAAATTCATTTCAAAGATTTTTTTTTTAAGATTCAAAATGGTTTAATCTACATTATATTAAATTTCAATAATTATGAAATGGATAAATGGGAAAAGTAAATAATTAAAAGCTTATAAAGTTGCCAATACGTTAGTAATTAAAACATTAATTTTTAAATGAATTAAGGGTATAATTAAATAAGAAAATTAAATTATGAAAATATCACAAATAATTAAAATAAATATTAAAATTTTTACTTACTTTTAAAATATACAAATTTATCAACCATATTCTAATTTGTTAATAGTTCAAATTCCAAATGAAATATTCTGAAAAAGAGAAAAATATTAGTTTATTGTGCTAGTAAATTTTATAAAAATAAAAAGAATAATCATTGTTTTAAATTGTAATAATGAATCAAGAATTAGATTTTGTTAGTAATTTTATTTAAATAAGGAATTAGTAGGCGATTAGGTGGTAAGGATGTATAGATTTAAGTTTGTTGAATTTTTCAGTTGTTTTTTTGTTGATTTGATGGAGTCTCTCTTGTTTTCCGATTCTTGATATGTAAGATGTATTAAAAATTGCTCCGTTGAAATTTTGAGTTTTTTTTGAAAATATTGATAAAAGAAAGTTTTAAATCAGTTTAAAGTATTAATATTATCACAAGGTAACCAGAGAAAGCAATTGGTAAGAGAAAATTACAATATTTTATGAAGAAATAGATATTTAAATTGTGGGCTGAGCAGTATATGGTATAACTGCATTTTAATTAAGTTAATGAAGATTAAACTAATATTTAATAAGAAAGAAAGTCATAATTACACTTACCAGTGGATGTAGTAGCAGTTTATCTTTTGGTTGAAGAAGAATTTATTGTTCGATCTCTACAAAGTGTCCTGAAATCTTTGCTGTTCCGGGGAAGAAAGTAGATTGTCCTGAGAAGTGAATCCCGAATCCTGGTTTTCCAGAAGAGGAGCGAAGTTTCATTCAAATGGTAATCCACTTTTCACTCGTTACAATAAAGAGTTTTTCTGTGTTTGATTTTTTTTATAACTTTGATGAACATTTGTGTTTCACTGTTTTACGTGTTTAACTAAATTATTATTCACTATTTGATAAGTTTAATTTGAATTGTTTATTAACTAAAGTCAGAATATTTCATTTCATATATTTGATGCATATTGGGTTTTAACAACGGTTTCTTGAGGTTTGTCACATTTTTAAATTAGTAAGGTTAGAAATTTATATACAATCTATGCCTAGAGAACATCATTGGTCTAGGATAGTGAGGTTTTACAGTCATTTAGTTGAAAATTTTTATATTAACTGATTTTGAATCTATTCAATTTTTTTTGTTTGAATATTTTGAACTCTGACCCTGATATAAGAGAATAGCCGGTAGCATATTTAAATAATAATATTGGAAAGTAATTAAATTAAGTTAATTCTTACCTATTTAATATTTATATTTAAATTCAAAATTAATTCATGGTAAGGAATATTTTATAACATAGTAATTTATATAATCAAAACAAAGTATTATTCTTACACTCAGGTATATGTTATAATATATGTATATATAGAATATTTGTACCTTGTTATCTAGTTGTTGAGGAGCTGATAACCTCAGTACCAACTTCTCACACGGCGGTTTACTGTAATCCACAATCCGCTGGTTGGGGGTGGAATAATCAAATTGGTATTATTACACTATAATTTATTACACAATCTTTTACCACTATTACTATAACTTTGTTTGTTTATGAACTTAATTACGATTGTCACTTTCACTACACTTTAAATACTAATATTACAATAGTTTATGTGTCTGTGTTGCTGAATATGTCACTTCTGAACACGTACCAACAGCGAGACAAGAAGCGAGAGAACTTTGGGAGACTACTGAGCAGAGAGAGAGTTGTGAGTGTACTACTCAGCGAGAGAGTGATAAGTGATAAGAATACGGAGTGATAAGAGAACTAAGCTGCGAGAGAACTTTGGGAGACTACCGAGCAGAGAGAGAACTGTTTGTGTACTGGTCTTCGGATATCGGGAATGATAAAATTATAACCTGTGATCATAAAAGGGGGTGGATTGGTTTTCAGAAAGGATGGTTATACCAAGAATTTTACTATTATCTTTTATGATGGGGAAAGTACAAGTCGGGTATTTTGACGTTACATTTTATGATAGGAAAAGTAACAGATGGGGTTTTTTGGGTATATTTTATAGAGTAGTGCGTGCCTAATTGAAAGAGAGGGATTTCTAAACTGTTACTTTTATTGAAGAGAGAATTGAGAGGCATTGTCATAGTCACGTCCTGTTCATAAAATATATAATTATTGTTGTAAATGTTTTCACAACACTAGTTTTTTAGGTAATTTAGTCTTATAATCTCCATGTTGTTAATTATTATAGAGTAAAACTTGTAAAAAAGGAAAATTCCGTAAGTAAATTAATAAATAAATAAAATTTATACATTCCATAAATTAAAACTAAGGGTGTGATGTCACAGGTTAATTTAAGGTTTATTTAATTAAGTAACCACGTTTCCGAACAAACGATGCTCTTTCAATATAGTCTATGGCTGTGAATGACATTGACATACGTTACGCGCGTTTTTTTAAAATATGCAAAATTAAATGTCTATTTTTCAATATTTCTGAGAGATTTTCTTAATATTTTCTTCCGTAATAACCTTCTCCTAATAATAACAAATACAACACAAAAAGAATTAGTAAAATCGGTCCAGCCATTCACGCGTGATGCCATGACCAAAGAAAATGGGTTTCATTTTTATATATAAATATAGAATATAGATAAGCAAATCTATAATTGTCAGTAGCTACATTATCTTTGTTTACAATAAATTTTGAAATCTGTAAATATTTCGCGCATCCTTATATATTTTTCAAAAAAAATTGAATTTTTGACTAATTTTAATACTTTTTTATCAAAATTTGATAATATTTTTACCAAAAAACCAAAATTTTCATCAATAAATATAGTTTAAAAAAACTAAAAAACACGCTTTTATAAAGCATGTTTCTGAAAAACATCGAACTAAAAAGTTAAAAATAATTTTCAAAATAAAATTAAAACAAAAATAAATGAAAAATACTAGTATTATTTTGAAAAAAGCGTGGGCGCTTGACATTCGAAAAATATGGTATGCAGCACCCACGCTTTTTTCACAATAATACTAGTATTTTTCATTTATTTTTGTTTTAATTTTATTTTGAAAATTATTTTTAACTTTTTAGTTCGATGTTTTTCAGAAACATGCTTTATAAAAGCGTGTTTTTTAGTTTTTTTAAACTATATTTATTTTTTACTTTTTAGTCCAATTTATTTTATTTCAATAGATTCGTTAATTTGCGGTAACAATTACAAGACCCTCACTCAATCATTATTCGTTTATTTAGTTGGAAATTCTTTGAAAGCGTATTTTTTTGATTTCTCAAATTATATTTATTGTATTCATATTGTTGATGATTAAACATATTGTTTCAATCACTTGGACAAAAAAATATTATTGTGAAATCTAAAGAATTGTTAGATTAATTCTAAGACAATTTCATTCATATTGTTTATAATTTTAAACGTGACTAAAAAAAATAACGATACGGGACTCATCCAAGGCAGCAGCCGCGGAGTGGAGAGTTACAAACAAACAAACATACATACATACATACAGGTGAAGTTAATAAAAGCGTGTTAAAAAAATAATTATCACATCTTTACCAAATTAATTAGAACAAAAAAAAATGGAGTTGCCAGGCATCGATCCCGGTACCTCTCGCATGCTAAGCGAGCGCTTTACAATCTGAGCTACACACCCAGTTAGTAAAATTTGACGATAAGCGGTACATAGATTAAAGATTAAAAATATTGTTTTTTTATGTTATTGTATTATTAAATATCTTTTGTAATAATTTCTTGCAACATTTAAAATCATTTTGATAAGAAGCAAACAAGATGAGTACACAGCTGCCTTGAGTCTCTGGCTTCTTGTGCTGTGTCGAGTGTCCGAGCGAAATATTAGCCCAAACTGCAGACATGCGCAGAGTGAAGAGTTACAAACATACATACATACAGGTGAAGTTAATAAAAGCGTGTTAAAAAAAAATAATAATCACATCTTTACCAAATTAATCAGAACAAAAAAAAATGGAGTTGCCAGGCATCGATCCCGGTACCTCTCGCATGCTAAGCGAGCACTTTACCATCTGAGCTACACACCCAGTTAATACAATTTGACGATAAGCGGTACATAGATTAAAGATTAAAAATACTGCAGACATGCGCAAAGGAGTGGAGAGTTACAAACATACATACATACATACATACAGGTGAAGTTAATAAAAGCGTGTTAAAAATAAGCAAATCTGTAACTGTCGATAACTAGATTACAGTTTTTTTATAATAAGTTTTAAAATTATAAATTTTTGGTCTTTTTCTATTTGTTATTTTTGTTTAAAAAAAAAAAAATTTTTACAATAAAATTCATAGGAAGATGGAAGTTGTGGTTGATTGATAAAATAAATGTAGAATCTAAAAGAGAAAAATTGGAGGATATAAAAAAAACTTTTATTTAGTTAAATTATAAGTTTATTTACAACATTATGTTACGTTTTTATCAATGTTGAGAGGTAATATGTGTTTTTAAACTACAGGATTGTGTGAAACATTTCGAACAAATGTTACATTTAAAAGGTTTCTCGTTAGTGTGAGTTCTAATATGCGTTTTTAAAGTAGAGGATTGTGTGAAACATTTCGAACAAATCTTACATTTAAAAGGTTTTTCTTTTGTGTGAGTTCTAATATGAGTTTTTAAAGTATAGGATTGTGTGAAACATTTCGAACATATTTTACATTTAAAAGGTTTTTCGTTAGTGTGAGTTCTAATATGAGATTTTAAATTACCGGATTGTGTGAAAATTTTCGAACAAATCTTACATTTAAAAGATTTTTCGTTAGTGTGAGTTCTAATATGATTTTTCAAGTTACTCGATTCTGTGAAACATTTCGAGCAAATTTTACATTTGAAAGATTTCTCGTTAGTGTGAGTTCTAATATGAGTTTTTAAAGTACCTGATTGTGTGAAACATTTCGAACAAATCTTACATTTAAAAGGTTTCTCGTTAGTGTGAGTTCTAATATGAGTTTTTAAATGACCGGATTGTCTGAAACATTTCGAACATATGTTACATTTAAAAGGTTTTTCTTTAGTGTGAGTTATAATATGATTTTTCAAGCTACTCGATACTGTGAAACATTTCGAGCAAATTTTACATTTAAAAGGTTTTTCTTTAGTGTGAGTTATAATATGATTTTTCAAGCTACTCGATACTTTGAAACATTTCGAGCAAATTTTACATTTAAAAGGTTTCTCGTTAGTGTGAGTTCTAATATGCTTTTTTAAATTACCAGAATGTGTGAAACATTTCGAACATACTTTACATGTAAAAGGTTTCTCGTTAGTATGAGTTCTAATATGAGTTTTTAAATTATCAGATTTTGTGAAACATTTCGAACATATTTTACATTTATATTTGTCGCCAATATTTTTACAACTTGGTTCCTGTCTTTTGATGCTCCGCTCTGAATTTAATTTTTCATCAAAATCTTTAAATTCTATTTTAAAATCTGGTAAATCAATTGTAGTGTGTAATTCTTCTTTTTTAATGTCAACTTCAAGATTCAACTCATGATTTAAAATCTCATTTTCACTTTTAGTATCGAAAGAATTAATTGATGAATTATCCATGGCCACTGTTACGAATTGTTGAGGGTTTTCATATTCCAATTTCGGTTCTTCAACTAAAAATAAGCATATTTGTAATTGTCGGTAACTAGATTACAGTTTTTTTAGAATAAATTTTAAAATCTTCAAATATTTCGACCATCCTCGTATGTTTTTCAAAAAAAAATATGCATTTTTGACTAAATTATATTTTTTTATCAAAATTTGATAATATTTTTACCAAAAAATCAAAATTTTCATCAAAAATAAGCAAATCTGTAATTGTCGGTAACTAGATTATAATTTTTTACAATAAATTTTGAAATCTGCAAATATTTCCACCATCCTCGTATATTTTTCAAAAAAAATTGAATTGTTGACTAGTTTTAATACTTTTTTATCAAAATTTGATAATATTTTTACCAAAAAATCAAAATTTTTATTAAAAATAAGCAAATCTGTAACTGTCGGTAACTAGATGATAGTTTTTGAAATCTGCAAATATTTCGAGCATCCTCGTATATTTTTCAAAAAAATATTGCATTTTTGATTAATTTTAATACTTTATTATCAAAATTTGATAATATTTTTACTAAAAAATCGAAATTTTTATCAAAAATAAGCAAATCTGTAATTTTCGGTAACTAGATTATATGATAAATTTTGAAATCTGCAAATATTTCGAGCATCCTCGTATATTTTTCAAAAAAATTGCATTTTTGATTAATTTTGATAATTATTTATCAAAATTTGACAATATTTTTACAAAAAAATCAAAATTTTTATCAAAAATAAGCAAATCTGTAACTGTCGGTAACTATAAATGTCAATAAAGGGAATAAAATGTCAAAAAAACTGGGTAAAACGTCAAATAATTGTGTCAAATATCAAATAAATCGATAGAAATGTCAAAAAATTAAGTCAAATGTCAAAAAACAGTGTCAAACGTCAAAAAACTGAGTGAAATGTCAAATAATTATGTTAAATGTCAAAAAAAAAACTACAAAAATGTCAAAAAGTCCATTCAAACGTCAAAAAACAGTGTCAAACGTCAAAAAACTGAGTGAAATGACGAAAAAAAAACTACAAAAATGTCAAAAAGTTCATTCAAATGTCAAAAAACAGAGTAAAACGTCAAAAAACTGAGTGAAACGTCAAATGTCAAAAAAATCGATAGAAATGTCAAAATGTCAAGTCAAATGTCAAAAAAAAATATAAAACGTCAAATGTTTGTATCACATGTCAAAAAGCGAAGTCAAATTTCAATAAACGAAGTAAATGTCAAATAAATCGATGGAAATGTCAAAAAATTAAATTTCAAAAAAAGTTGCATTTTTGACTAATTTTAATACTTTTTTATCGAAATTTGATCATATTTTTATCAAAAAACCAAAATTTTTATCAAAAATAAGCAAATCTATAATTGTCGGTAACTAGATTATAATTTTTCACAATAAATTTTGAAATCTGCAAATATTTCGACCATCCTCGTATATTTTTCAAAAGAAATTGCATTTTTGACTAATTTGAATAATTTTTTATCATAATTTGATAATATTTTTAGCAAAAAACACAAAATTTTTATCAAAAATAAGCAAATCTGTAATGGTCGGTAACTTGATTAGTTTTTTAGAATAAATTTTAAAATCTGCAAATATTTCGACCATCCTCGTATATTTTTCAAAAGAAATTGCATTTTTGACTAATTTGAATAATTTTTTATCATAATTTGATAATATTTTTACCAAAACACCAAAATTTTTATCAAAAATAAGCAAATCTGTAATGGTCGGTAACTTGATTAGTTTTTTAGAATAAATTTTAAAATCTGCAAATATTTTGACCACCCTCGTATATTTTTCAAAAAAAATTGCATTTTTGACTAATTTTGATACTTTTTTATCGAAATTTGATAATATTTTTGCAAAAAAACGAACATTTTTATCAAAAATTAGCAAATCTGTAATTGTCGGTAACTGGATTACGGTTTTCTAGAATAAATTTTAAAATCTGCAAATATTTCGACCATCCTCGTATATTTTTCAAACAAAATGCATTTTTGACTAATTTTAACAGTTTTTTATCAAAATTTGATAATATTTTTACCAAAAAACCAAAATGTTCATTAAAAATAAGCAAATCTGTAATTGTCGGTAACCGAAATACAGCGATTTTTCGAAAAAACACTCCATCTGTTTTCAAATTTCTCTTATCTTGAAAACCAAAAAAGATATCAAAATGCAGTTTTTTCCATTCAATCAGAAATTTGATCCATAATCAAAAACACTTTAAAATTCACAAAAAATCAAAAAAACAACGAAAATATAACGATTTTTCCAAAAAAAAAAACGATCTTTTTCCAATTTCTCATATTTTGAAAACCAAAAACCAAATTTAACGAAAATAAAAAAAAATTTGGAGATAAAATGATATAAAATATAATTATATATGAGCTTACTTATTTCGGGTTTTGATTCGGCCACCATGTCTATTTCTTCTTCTTCTTCTTCTTTTATTAAAAAATTATTAATATTTCCTCCTATATATTCACCTAAAATTAAAAAAATATATATTTTTTTAAAATCGATATTTCATTATTTTTGTGTTTTATTTAATGAACAATTCTCTTTTTTCTTTTTTTAAATCTGTAATTTTCAACAATTATTTATACATTTTCCATAAACAAAATGTTTCCAATGATAAAATTTGATCTTACCAAATTCATTATAAATTTCAATTGCTTCTGTGTTTTCCATTATGGAATTCCAATTTCGGTTTTCTATTTTTGTATGGTTGTTCTTCAACTAAAAATAAGCATATTTGTAACTATCGGTAACTAGATTACAGTTTTTTTAGAATAAATTTTAAAATCTGCAAATATTTCGACCATCCTCGTATATTTTTCAAAAAATTTTGCATTTTTGACTAGTTTTAATACTATTTTATCAAAATTTGATCATATTTTTACTAAAAAACCAAAATTTTTGTCAAAAATAAGCAAATCTGTAACTGTCGGTAACTAGATGATAGTTTTTGACAACAAATTTAGAAATCTGGAAATATTTCGAGTATCCTCGTATATTTTTCGAAACAAATTGTATTTTTGACTAATTTTAATACTTTTTTATCAAAATTTGATAATATTTTTACTAAAAAACCAAAATTTTTGTCAAAACTAAGCAAATCTGTAATTGTCGGTAACTAGATTATAATGTTTATACAATAAATTTTGAAATCTGCAAATATTTTGACCATCCTCGTATATTTTTCAAAAAAATTTGCATTTTTGATTAATTTTATTACTTTTTTTATCAAAATTTGATGATATTTTTACTAAAAAATCAAAATTTTTATCAAAAATAAGCTAATCTGTAATTGTCGGTAACTAGATTATATTTGTTTACAATAAATTTTAAAATCTGCAAATATTTAGACCATCCTCGTATATTTTTCAAAAAAAATTGTATTTTTGATTAATTTTAATACTTTTTTTATCAAAATTTGATAATATTTGTGGAAAAACCAAGAAAATTCTTTTATAAAAGATTATTTCATAAAAAGTTAACAAAAGAAACTAGCAAATTATCCCAAAAACTACAAAAATCAAAATTTTCTAACCTTACATACAAAAATGTAATTTTCACATTAAAAAAAAATGATTTTAAAGCAGGATTTTTGTAGAAAACCAAGAAAAAGTCGGGATCAATTTGACAGCTTGAATTAAGCAAGTTATTAGCCATTGCTTCTGTCGGTAACGAGTTATCAATTTTATTAGTCTGATTATTCTTGAATTTTTTAATGTACCTACTATTGTCAGTATTTATTGTATAATTTATTTATTTTGTTTGAATTATTAAGTCCTATTCCTGCTCCTGTAATGTCCATTGTCATTTCTACATTATTCGTGTCCACGTTAGATTTGTTGGGAGGATCAGGTGGTTTTTCGCCGCCATGTGCCTCCATACTATCACAATAATGCGATTGCTTCGTATATTGAAAAACAATCCCAAAGAGCAGGTAAATAAATATTAAATATAACATACCTATGCTAATATCACAATTTGTTTTAACAATAATTGACGAGAGATGATTAGTAGAACCACAACATAAGATTTACTTTGATTTTTTTACGATTCCTTCGCAAACACAAAACACAACTGCTTTGTTCAACAATTGATCGAAAAGTCAAATCAAATGGTTTTATACAGAGACAATATTATTATATATTATCTCTGGTTTTATAAGCAACGTAAAAACTTTTAAGGTTAAGGTATTCTGGCTAATTCTACTTTATCGATTATTAGAAGTCCTGTCATTGTATTATAGATGGCGCACAAATTATTTTTATTAGAAAATTTCAATGTCAATATGTCAATAAAAGTACGTTCCTTTTAACAAAATTAAACACTTATTTGTTATTTCTACTGTTTTTATTCCTTTTTTCAGCATTTTTACACTTTTTTTTTAATGATTTTAAACAATTTTTAGGCACTAAATTGGATTTTATAACAATTTTTCGATACGTAAACAAACCACTAAATGTCAATTCTGTCAAATTCTAATTCAACTTTGTATTAAAAGTGGTCTTTGACTGTTGTTGTTTATAATTATTATTTAAAATTAGGTTTTTTAATCAATACTTAATTAATATTTTTATATAAAAGCGTATAAATAAGGATTTTTAATGTAAATTTATTAATATTTTGTTGAAATACGGCTATTTTTGGTATAAATGTCAAAATTTAGGATCTGTGTATAATTCTTCTTTTTTGATGGAATCGTACTTTATCGATATTTACTAATTTACTGATTTTTGATGAAAATTTTGGTTTTTTGGTAAAAATATTATTAAATTTTAATAATAAAGTATTAAAATTAGTCAAAAATGCCATTTTATTAAATAATATACAAGGATGCTTCAATTAATTGCAGATTTCAATAATCGAATAACTGTCAAAATATGGAGGGTAGAGGTAAGGAGAACTGTCTCCGTGTATTGAATGTGTCCGTCAAAATGTGGTAAATAAGGGTGGCGCTACGATCGTAGTAGGGTAAATTTTAAAAAAAGCGCCATAATTTCTTAGAGTAGGATAGATAAATAAACAAGGAAAGACACATTTCCGCTTTATTATGACACCATTTTTAAAATAATCATAAGATACATAAGATAATCATAAAGTATAAAACGAATTTAAAATACACTAAACTGAATTCGCTGACCACGTTTTTTTATAGCACTTATATAATTTGTGACTTATATTACGAAATCATACGACATTTCAATCCATTTGTCAAAAACTGCTACATTCATTCTGTACCCTACATCTACTTTAGCGCCATTGTAGTGGCAAGTTTGAGAAGTGTTATGTTCCTCTAAAAAGTGGACACATTTTTAATCATTTCCCATTTAAGATCGTTCTCCTTACCTCCACCCTCCATATGTCAAAAGAATCAATTCGATTCTTCTTCTTTTTTAGTTTAGTCAAGAAATGTCACTGAAATAAAAATCTGTTTATATTTATAACATCCTTTATTATTATTGTCTAAAAACGTATAAATAAACATTGTTTATTTATTTTTAATGTAAATTTATCAATATTTTGTTAAAATACGACATTTTTTTGTATAAATATCAAAATTCAGTATCTGTATATAATATATCTCAATTCACCTTATGTTTGAATTGGGTTTGTACTTAATAAAAACTCAACTGCGTTTCTCTGAAATAACAAAGTTTATTTATTTACAATATTTACAATATTATATACAACTTAAAATTAAATTAAACAGATTTTACCTGAAATAACAAAGAAACAACATTTAAAGCTTTTATTACGGGTTTGTCGATTCTTTGTCTTCGTAAAAATTTCTTAACGTGATAAAGTAATAACCTCTAATTCTTATTTTCTTATTAGTTCTTTCAGTCAACCTTTGCTGCGCTGTTCCCACAGTGGGTGTGCAGTAACCTCTGCCGGTAACGCGGCAGATTCAAAATTAAGGAAAATAAAATAACGACACGAGTTATTTTCTTTATATCTCCCCCCTTCGGCGAGAACAATTTTAAATAATTGTTCGGTGATCGTCAGTCAACACTGGAGATAATTTCGTAATATGAAAAAAATTTGAACCTGTCTTTTTTTTGTGTCCAATGTCCACTTCATAAATGGAATTTGAAACCTTCTTGAGTATTTTGTATGGTCCGATTCTCAATTCGTCCATTTTTTTTCTATTTAATCGGTTTCCATTTTCAACGTAGACTCGGTCTCCCACTTCAAATTCATGTTCTTTTCTAAGTCGATCAAATATTTTTTTATTATAATTGTGAGATTTTATTGTGTTTTCCAAAGCCTGTTTTCTGTCTTTTTCTAGATCTTCTTTTGTAGATGTTGATTTTAATTCTTTTGGTAAAATATTCACATTTTCACCTTCCAAGAGATATTTTGGAGAAAATTTTGTAACCGTGTGTTCCGTTTCATTATATTTCTCCACACATTGCTGTGCAATTGTAGTCCACGCTATTTTCTTTTCGCTTTCATTAATCTTGCATCTTATTTTGTTTACCAACGTTTGATTCAGTCTTTCATTCAGACCATTGGAAAAGGGTGTATCGACAGCAGTAAATATCAAATTAATATTTTCATTCTTTAAAAATTGTTTAAACTCATTTGAATTTATGCCAGGATACTGGTCCGTTAAAATCGTGCCAATATTGTTGTTTTGAGTTACAAGTTTCGTAAGCTTAATAAAATCATTAGAATTTTGGGATTTAGACGTTAAAATGTAAGCATACCTTGTAAAATGGTCAAGGAGAAGATGTAAATATTTCTTTGTTGACCTAGATCCTCCAAAGCCTCCAATGGTATCGACAGACATGATTTCAAACGGATGTGTTGCTGGGCCTAAGTGTGACATTAAACCGTATCTCGACTTCCTCCTGGACTTGTTTTTTATACATATCTCGCATTCTTCACAAATTTTTTTAATGTTTGTTAAAATATTCTTTGCTGTGTAAAATGGTATAATCTTATTTATCATCTGGGTACTTCCAATATGGCAGTATGTATTATGGACATCTTTTATTAGCTTTTTACTAAGCTCTTCGGATATAATGATTTTTTCGTTTCTTTTAATCTTTTTAAAGTAAACTTGATGCTTTAATATCAACTTATTTTCACGTTTCAGTGTATCTATAATTGTGTTTTGGTCTTTTTTTATATCTTCTAGACTAATTAAATTCACTACTTTTAAAAAATCATCCATGTTTTCATGAGGATTAAGTACCGGGTTTCTGCTTAAACAATCCGCCTCCTTGTTTGATTTTCCTGGATTGTATTTAATTTTAAAATTATATTGTGACAAATAATAGGTCAAATCTCCAAGTTCCTCATCTGGTCTCGCTTTAATGTTCATATTTTCTAGGGGTTTGTGGTCAGAAAATACCGTAAACTCTTTTCCCATAAGCATGTGTTGCCAGTATTTGACAGCCTCTTTAATCGCTAGACATTCTAAGTATATTGCTTTTTTTTTCTTCTGAGCCTCTGTTAGTTTTTTCGAAAAATAAGCAACAGGTTTACTATTTCCATCTTCATCTGTCTGTTTCATCACCGCTCCTACTCCTCTTATACTGGCGTCTGTGTAAATATCAATTGGTAATTTAGGATCAAAAATTTTAAGGACTGGTTCTGAACATAAAAGTGATTTTATTTTATTAAATGATTCTTTACATTCCTCGGACCAAATGAATTTTACATCTTTTCTTAACAAATTATGTAGTGGATCCAGAATGATTGCACTTTGCGGTATGAACTTATGGTGGAAATTTATTTTCCCTAAGAATTGACGGATGTGTTTTCTTGTTTCAGGAACTGGAAAGTCTTTTATTGCTGTTAAATAATCTTTTAGGGGTTTGACAGAATTATGTTCTATAATATGACCTAGATATTTTGCATAATTATTGGCAAAAGTACATTTTTTAAATTTTAGCCTAAAACCTTCCTTTATTATTGCTTCCAGTAATTTTGATAAATGTATAATGTGTTCTGCAAAAGTTTTTGAAAAAACAAGAATATCGTCAATAAAATTTACTGCAAAACCATTGAGTTTGTGTTTTCTTATAATGTTGCTCAGTATTCTTTGGAAAATGGCCGGAGCTGTTTTTAATCCGAATGGGAGGCAAGTCCATTGAAAATGACCTTCCTGTGTTACAAAGGCAGTCTTGTGTCTGTCTTGAATTTTTAGCGGGATAGACCAAAATGCGGAATTGATATCTAAAGTTGTAAAGTATTTACAATTTACTGCTTTTGTCATTAAGTCTTCGATCAATGGAAAGGGTTGCGCCTGTGGTAGAACAATTTTATTGAGATCTCTAAAGTCAATACACATTCTAGATTTTTTTTCCTCATCCTTTTTGTAAGCTAATGTTACTGGAGCCCCAAATGGACTGTATGATTCTTCAATTAAATGGTTTTCTAGTAGTTTGGATATTTGTTCTTCGATTTCTCTTCTATCTTCAGTCGTGCATCTATATGGTCGTTTGTAACAGTACTTATCCATAATTAAGTCAATATGAGCTTCATACTCTTTCACAGTACCGACGTCATATTTGTCTTTGGCAAAAACTGGTTTGTATTTTTCGATTAATTTATCGATTTCTAATTGTTGATACAAATCTAAATGATTAACCATTATCTCAAATTCGTTTGTATTTATATGCTCATTAAAATTAATTTCATATTTTTTATTTTTTTGATCTTCTAGTGCACCAGAAATATCATCATTTTTATTATTTGAAGGTTTAATACCTAATATTTCGTCACTTTTTTCTGTGTCACCTGAAGAACCAGGTATGCTGACTTTTTTAGTTTCTATATCTGAAGTATTATTATTTTCATCTGGAGTTTTACACTGTATTATTTCCAGATTTTCATTTTGAATTAATTTGAATTTTTTTATGCAGTCCAGACCAATAAGAAAATCATAATTGAAATTTTCATTATCTATTACAAAGATATCCATGGTCTTCTCAATATTGTAAATTTTAATTTTCATAGTAATCATAATCTTTTTAACACCATTAATAGTTTTCAAGTTTACCTTATGTATGTTTTTCATATTTGTTTGTTTTAGTTTTAATAATTTTGCATTAATTAATGACACATTTGAACCTGAGTCGTAAATACCAGCAACTTCAAAGGTGCCATTCAAAAGTAACTTGATTTTAATTAATGGTGGTACTTCTAGTTTTTTGGGTCTTCTTCATTAAGCTCAATTTCTATCTCTGAATTATTTATAGTTCTTAGTAGTCTTGCTCTATTATTTTTATTTCCTTGCTCCTTAAACCAGCAGCTTTCTTCAGGGTGATAACGTTTACCTTTATCTTTTTCCTCACAAATCCTACATGGCTTTCTTTCTTCTACGCGTTTTGACTTATTATCGAAATAACCTTTTCCTTTTTTATAATTTGTGTTTTTCTCAACAATATGTTCTAACTTGTTTATCTCATTAAAAAGATCTTTAGTTTCTTGTAAGGTTTCTCTTTTAATTTTTTCAGATACATTGGTTGGTAAACCAATAGCTATTAGATCTATTAATGTTTCGGTATCCATGCTCTTTCTTATTTGTAGTAATAATTTTTCTTTTTTTAAAGCATATTCAAGCAATGAACCAGATTGATATTTAAATGTAAAAGCATACCTTATTGGAGACCAGCCTTTGTTTCCAAAAGTTTCGGAAAAATTTTCCTTCCATTTGTTCCAGTCAGATTCTACACTGAACTTCAAAATCATACTGCTGTACCAGTCTGCAGAAGGCTTTTCTAAGAAAAACTTTAGGATCTCAATTTTTTTCCTATCTTCTTTAATTAAACACCGTTCACATTCTTTTTCGAAATCATTTATCCATTGGTTTGCATTGGATATTTTACCATCAAATTTGTCAATCATAAAATCTTTAGCAACTTTGTTTAAATTTTGAACTTCAGATTTTTCTTGATGTCTACTTTCTAAAACTTTTTCCAACAATTTTGTTATTGAATCCTCAGAAGTGCTTTCTGTGGATCCTTCACGTTCTTTTTCTGTAATTTCTTCTAAGTAAAAATTTTCAAATAGCAAATTATTCTCTTCATCTAAATAAGCTTTTCTTAAATTTTCTGTCAAAGTTATCCATACCTTTCTAAATTGATTCCTTTTTTTTAAAGTGTTTTTCACTCTACCATATACTTGTGTTGTCGTTAATTCCTTGTGTAAATTAATTTGCTGATATTCATCAGGTATAGCAAAGGAACGGCCATCCGGTGTACCTATTGAGGTTAGGCATAACACTGTGGTTTTTCCAGCGGTCTCCCTCATTTTTAAATCAAACCTCAGCTTTTCCATCTTCTTGAAAGTATCCGCAAAAATGTTGTTTTATAATATATCTCAATTCACCTTATGTTTGAATTGGGTTTGTACTTAATAAAAACTCAACTGCGTTTCTCTGAAATAACAAAGTTTATTTATTTACAATATTTACAATATTATATACAACTTAAAATTAAATTAAACAGATTTTACCTGAAATAACAAAGAAACAACATTTAAAGCTTTTATTACGGGTTTGTCGATTCTTTGTCTTCGTAAAAATTTCTTAACGTGATAAAGTAATAACCTCTAATTCTTATTTTCTTATTAGTTCTTTCAGTCAACCTTTGCTGCGCTGTTCCCACAGTGGGTGTGCAGTAACCTCTGCCGGTAACGCGGCAGATTCAAAATTAAGGAAAATAAAATAACGACACGAGTTATTTTCTTTATATTTATATAAAAAATAAAAATAATTAGTGCGCCATCTATAAGACAATGACAGGATTTCTAATAATCGTTAAAGTAGAATTAGCCAGAATGCCTTAACCTTAAAAGTTTTTAGGTTGGTTATACTGTTTGACTTTTTGATGGATTGTCGAACAAAGCGGTTGTGTTTGTGTTTTGTGTTTGCGAAGGAATCATAAAAAGATCAAATTAAATCTTGTGTTGTTGTTCTACTAATCATCTCTCGTCAATTATTGTTAAAACAAATTGTTATATTTGCATAGGTAAGTTTTATTTAATATTTATTTAGTTGCTCTTTGAGATTGTTTTTCGATATACGTAGAAATCGCACATTGTGATAGTATCATAATAAAATGGCGGCGAAAAACCACCTGAGATCCTCCCGACAAATCTAACGTGGAGACGAATAATATAGAAATGAGACAATGGACATTACAAGAGCAGGAATAGGACTTAATAATTCAAACAAAATAAATATTAACAATAGTAGGTACATTAAGAAATTCAAGAATAATCAGACTAATAAAATCGATAACTCGTTACCGATAGAAACAATAGCTAATAACTTGCTTAATTCAAGATTCATGCTGTCAAATTGATCCCGACTTTTTCTTGGTTTTCTACAAAAATCCCGCTTTAAAATCATTTTTTTTTTTTTGAATGTGAAAATTACATTTTTGTATGTAAGGTTAGAAAATTTTTATTTTCGTAAATTTTGGGATAATTTGCTAGTTTTTTGAGTAATTTCTTTTAATAAAATCAACAACTATTTAGTTGGATAGTTTATTTACGGAAATCTCCATTATAAGTACCTAAGAACACATTATGAAATACAAGATACAAAAATACAAAAATATAGCAATAAAATTTACAAATATATAAAATAACAGTATAAAAACAATATGAAAATGAATAACGTAAAGAGGAACTTTTAAATAAGTTTATGTAAGATACTTTTAAATTTGTAAAGTGAAAGACCATATGGATCAATATCATGATTATTAATGAATTGAGCAACTTTAATTAAAGGATTATTGCATAAGTAATTAGTTTTATAAGTTGGTATATTATATAAAGTTTTCAGTCTTGTTGACTTTTTAGGAATATTTATTTCAATTTTAGACAGAATATTTGGACAATCTATTAATCCATTTACAATTTTGTAGAATAGTACTAAATTTAATCAATTGATAATCATATCTAAAATTTATTCTTGGGATCATTAATTTATATCCAGCAAATCTTAAAAACGTATTCTGAATCTTTTCTAATTGGTATAAGTTTTTGTTTGTATGTATATGGTGACCAAATCATACAATTATACTCAAGAATAGAACGTACAAGAGAAATGAAAACAATTTTTGTAGTGTTAATATTAAAGTTATTACAATTCCTTAAAACAAATCCTAACATTTTAGTTGCCTTAATGGTTATGGAATTATGTAATATGATTATCAAACGACAATTTACTATCTAAAACGATTCCTAAATCTTTTATTGATTCGATTTTTATCAAATTGGTATTATTGAAACAATCAATATTGATATTTGATTGCTGGAGTAAGTTTTCTATGAAAAGTTATTTGAAAGGATTTATTAAAATTCAATTCAAGTAAATTAGTAACGCACTAATCACAAAATTTGTTTAAAACATTTTGAAGAGTAAAACAATCCAATTGCGACTTAACAGTTTTAAAAATTTTAATATCATCTGCATACATTAAATATTTACAATTAATTAAAACCGATTTAACATCATTAAGGAGGTCCTTTCGCTGCAAATTAGTCAAAACAACTGTTGTAGTCAATACTCGATAAATTAAAATAAAAAATCCATAAAAATTAAAAAATAAATAGTATATGAGGCATTGATAATTGAAATTTTGAAAATTAAAAAAAAAATAGTTAACTACAGAAGTTAATTTGACTCTTGTAAATCAGCTGTTAATAGCCTGTCTGTGATTTGACAACGCTGTCTCACGGTTGTTCATATTTGTATCCACACAATCCTAACCTTAACCACGTTTAAGCTTTAGCTGTCAATGTGGTGAATGAGTAAATTGAATAAAAATGCTTAATCTTAATATTCTAATGTCTCGTGGCAAGGATGCTTGTAAATTTGTGAGTCTTAAATGTAAACAATGGTGTGATAATGTTGTAAGTGCAAAATAAATATAGTTTAAAAAACTAAAAAACACGCTTTTATAGCATATGAAACTAACAAGTAAAAAAATAAATGTAATTAAGGAAAACTAAAAAGCATGTTTCTGAAAAACATCGAACAAAAAAGTTAAAAATAATTTTCAAAATAAAATTAAAACAAAAATAAATGAAAAATACTAGTATTACGCTTTTTTCACAATAATACTAGTATTTTTCATTTATTTTTGTTTTAATTTTATTTTGAAAATTATTTTTAACTTTTTTGTTCGATGTTTTTCAGAAACATGCTTTTTAGTTTTCCTTAATTACATTTCTTTTTTTACTTGTTAGTTTCATATGCTATAAAAGCGTGTTTTTTAGTTTTTTAAACTATATTTATTTTTTACTTTTTAGTCCAATTTATTGTATTTCAATAGATTCGTTAATTTGCTGTGACGATTACAAGACCCTCACTCAATCATTATTCGTTTATTTAGTTGGAAATGCTTTGAAAGCGTGTTTTTTTGATTTCTCAAATTATATTTATTGTATTCATATTGTTGATGATTAAACATATTGTTTCAATCACTTGGAAAAAAAATATTATTGTGAAATCTAAAGAATTGTTAGACTAATTCTAAGACAATTTCATTCATATCGTTTATAATTAAACGTATTGTTTTTAGAACTTTGAAAAAAAAAGTGTGCGTGTAATCTTCACGCACGATTAAGTAGAACTGTTAAGAAATGCCCATTTTCGTTATGAGCTTGATCATTTATTGGCGACTCTTATAAGTTATTACCTCTTACAGCTCGTTCAGACGGCATGCACGGGACGGTTTTGGATAAAAACCGGTCACCGTGATACTCATTCACAAGACACACGGCGACCGTGATACAAATTGACACGACACCTGGCGAAAGGAAACGAATTTCTATATTCATAGCACTAGTTGGTTTCTTGCAACAATAAAAATGGATGTTAATACGTTTGTTATGATGTATTGGTATATAAAACATATTCATTGCTATAATTTGAGGTAGTTGTATTACATGTCATTTGGCATAAAAAACATAAATTAATAAAATAGTGCGAAAAAGGTGTTTTTTCAATTATCTCGGTTAATGGTTTATGGATTGAAATAACTTTTATATTAAAAAACTTTTTAAAATCTTTAATTTTTATTTTAACTGTTTGTCTCATAAATAAAAAAGAAAAATTTTATTAACCAATAAGTTTTTTTTTTTTCGATTTTTGTAATTGTTAAAAAACAAACAGGTCAAATTTAGCAGTATGTATACGGATTTTTCAACTACTACCTTCCAAATACCCATTTCGACCCTTCAAATACCTTAAAAACATTTTTTATTGTGTCACGGCGCACGGTTTGCAGTGACAAACCCGGGTGTAAATACCGCCGGCAACGGCAAGATGTCCCAGCCCGGTGCACCGTCGACTTCGGTGAAGACGCACATTTAAAACTATGCGCCACAAAAAAAAACCGACATCCGATACACCGTCCCGTGCATGCCGTCTGAACGGGCTGTTAGTCGAGTCATTTCATCTAATGCGCAGCAGCCGCGGAGTGGAGAGTTACAAACAAACATACATACATACATACATACAGGTGAAGTTAATAAAAGCGTGTTAAAAAGAAAAGTTTACATTGAAGGAATTAGTTCGCGCGCTACGCAACGTTGCCAAATGTTTTGACTCCATTTTAATGTAAGTTACTTGAGATTCTTTTGTGATTTTTAATTATTAATTTCTCAGTAAATTGCCCGGTGACTGATATATTTTATTGCAAAAAAAAGGAACCTGGATATTTCAAAAATCTAATTTTCAGTTTTTCTTTATTCCATCTAATCGGTGACTGATAGTATAATTCGAAAAATATCGTTAAGGACTTACTTTCTCATAAGACTCAGTACAAATACTAACATTTTAAAACTTTTTTTTTTCAAAAATTTGCACGGTAAGGTATGATTAAAACTTCACTATTCGATAAATAAGGTCTTTAACTATTAGAAAAAAATTAAATTTATTCATAATCTAATATTTTTTATTTAACATTGGCGGCGAAAGGACCTCCTTAATAAAAAGATAAAGGATTCTTGGTTTTTCTATAAAATTCAGGCGTTAATATCAGTTTGTTTTATGAAATTTGTATTTTTAGATGTGAGGGTAAAAATTTTGGAATTTATATGTTTTTGGGATAATTTGTTATATGTTAATTATTTATAAAATAATTTTCCAATATATTTTAGTTGAAGAAAATTCCATAATGGATGTTTCGAAAGTAAAAATAGAAGCTGGAATTAAAATGGAAGAAATTGAAATTTTGAATCAGTTTGGTAAGATCAAATTTTATCATTGGAAACATTTTGTGTATGGAAAATGTATAAAAAATTATTAAAAGTTACAGATTTAAAAAATAAACACAATTGTTCATTTAATAAAACACAATAATAACGAAATATCGATTTTAAAAAAAATATTTATATTTTTAATTTCAGGTGAGAATAGTAATAAAGGAAATATAAAAGATAATTTTGTAATAAAAGAAGAAAAATTAGAAATTGTGGACGAACCAAAAGCCGAACTGCATTGTTTGGATCAGATGGAAATAAGTAAGCTCATATATAATTATATTTTATATCATTTTACCTTCAAATCTTTTTTATTTTCCTTAAATTTGGTTTTTGGTTTTCAAAAGTATAAGAAATTGGAAAAATATGTTTTTTTTTTTTCGAAAAATCGCTATATTTCAGTTGTTTTTTGCGAAATTTAAAGTGTTTTTGAATTAGGATCAAATTTCTGATTGAATGGAACAAATTGCATTTTGATATATTTTTTGGTCTTTAAGATATGAGAAATTTGAGAAATGTTGGAGTGTTTTTTCGGAAAATCACTATCTTTCAGTCGGCTTTTTGAATTTTTGAGAAATTTAAAGTGTTTGTGAATAAGGATCAAAATTCGGATAGAATGGAAAAAAGTGTATTTCGATTTCTTTTTTGGTTTTCAAGATGTAAGAAATTTGAAAAAAGCACGGGGCGGGGCGTTTTTTCGAAAAATTCTACAGAATTTCTGAAATAACTATAACAAATAACTTATTTGTTTCTTTCCAATGGACACTTTTTAATACATTCAGATGGTTCTCCTCTCTTCTACTCTCCATATTTAATTTTAGTGTTTCATAAAACACAAATTGAAGTGAATGAAGTATTATTCACATTTCGAAAATTTGTCAAAATATCTTAGCCAACAATTATGTAAAAAACTTATGAACTTGCTTATATATTAAACCATTACATTTTAGTTGAAGAATACGAAAACTCGAAACAATTCGTAACAATGGATAATTCTTCAATTAATTCTTTAACTACTAAAAGTGAAATATTAAGCAATGAAGATGAATTTGAGTGTAAAAAAGAACTATTGCACTCTATTTGCCATTTACCAGATTTTAAAATGGAATTTCAAGATTTTGATGAAGGGCAGAGTTCAAGTTGTAAAAAGCGTAAGTATTTGTTTAATTAACATCCTCATAAGAATGTTTAATATTCTTACAAGTATTTAGTGTTTTCTAAAAATATTTTCCTTTGTGAACTCACCTAACATTTTATTTATTTTCTACTAATAAGTTATTTCCAGTAAAATTTCAAAATTATTATTTGGTAAATATGATTATTATGTCATTTAGATCGATAAAGAAAATTAAACGTACTTCAAAGAAATATTGACATTCAAAACATTCAAAATTCTTATGAGAGACATACAAAGAAATTTTCGTCTGATAAAATAGAATAGATCAATAATTATAACTGATCAATGTTTAAATAAATTTCTTTATTAAAAAAAGTTATAAATATTTTGTAGGTTTTCTATCTAAGAAAAAGAAGTGGCAACCTCATGGCGAATTCTATGGAACATGTTTCTCTTGTGGAAAATTTTTTGTTAATAGATACCTATTTTCACATCATTATTATATTTACCACTTTTTAGGTTGTTCTAAAAAATTTGGTGATTTAAAAAAACAGATCAAGACTCGCAGTTTTACACGAAAAAGTGATTTAAAAATACGTAATAAAACTAATACTGGTAAAAAAAGTTTTAAATGTAAAAATTGTTCGAAATGTTTCACAAAATCCAGTAGTTTAATATCTCATAAAAAAACTCACATTGGCGAAAAATGTTATAAATGTAAAATATGTTCGAAATGTTTCACACAAACCAGTGATTTAAAACGACATCTTAAAATGCACACTGGCGAGAAACCTTTCAGATGTAATATTTGTTCAGAGTGTTTCACACTATACATTAATTTAAAAACTCATATTAGAATTCACACTGGTGAGAAACCTTTTGAATGTAAATTTTGTTTGAAACGTTTCACACAATCCAACCATTTAAAAATTCATATTAGAACTCACACTGGTGAGAAACCTTTTGAATGTAAAATTTGTTTGGAACGTTTCACACACTCTAGTAGTTTAAAAAATCATAATATTAAAACTCACGATAACAAGAAATCTTACAAATGTAAAATTTGTTCGAAATGTTTCACAGTATCAACTAATTTAGAAAATCATATTAGAACTCACACTGGTAAGAAACCTTTTGAATGTAACATTTGTTCGAAATCGTTCACAAAATCAACCATTTTAGAAAATCATATTAGAACCCACACTGGTGAAAAACCTTTTGAATGTAACATTTGTTTGAAACGTTTCACACAATCCAACAATTTAAAAAATCATATTAGAACCCACACTGGTGAGAAACCTTTTGAATGTAAAATTTGCTTGAAACGTTTCACACGATACGGTCATTTAAAAAATCATATTAGAACCCACACTGATGAGAAACCTTTTGAATGTGAAATATGTTCGAAATGTTTCAAAGAATCCGGTAGTTTAAATAGTCATATTAGAACTCATACTAACGAGAAACCTTTTAAATGTAACATTTGTTCGAAATGTTTCACACAATCCTGTCATTTAAAAACTCATATTAGAACTCACACTAACGAAAAATCTTTTAAATGTAAAATATGTTCAAAATATTTTACAGAATCCATTTCTTTAAAGAATCACATTAGAATTCACACTGGAGAAAAACCTTATAAATGTGAAATATGTTCGAAATGTTTCACACAATCCGGTAATTTAAAAACTCATATTAGAACTCATACTAACGAGAAACCTTTTAAATGTAACATTTGTTCGAAATGTTTCACACAATTTTGTAGTTTAAAAACTCATATTAGAACTCACACTAACGAAAAATCTTTTAAATGTAAAATATGTTCAAAATGTTTTACAGAATCCGGTAATTTAAAAAGTCATATTAGAACTCATACTAACGAGAAACCTTTTAAATGTAACATTTGTTCGAAATGTTTCACACAATCCAGTAATTTAAAAACTCATATTAGAACTCACACTAACGAAAAATCTTTTAAATGTAAAATATGTTCAAAATATTTTACAGAATCCGGTTCTTTAAAAAATCACATTAGAATTCACACTGGAGAAAAACCTTATAAATGTGAAATATGTTCGAAATGTTTCACACAATCCGGTAATTTAAAAAATCATATTAGAACTCACACTAACGAGAAACCTTATAAATGTGAAATATGTTCGAAATGTTTCACACAATCCAGTAGTTTAAAAAAACATATTACCACTCATCATTGATAAATACGTAACATAATGTTGTAAATAAACTTATAATTTAACTAAATAAAAGTTTTTTTTATATCCTCCAATTTTTCTCTTCAAGATCCTACATTTATTTTATCAATCAACCACAACTTCCATCTTCCTATGTTTATTAATATTTTGTTAAAATACAACTATTTTTTGTATAATTGTCAAAATTCAGAATCTGTGTATAATTCTTTTTTTTTTTTTTGATGAAATCGTATTAGATAATTATGTTCATTTTAATAACGCAATTTGATTGTTTACGTTATAGTGACATGAAGTCTGTCCTTGAAAGTCAAGATGAATTAAGAAGAAGTTAGAAGTAGCGCTTTGCCCAAGTAATGATATGCGATCATCGCATATCCCACGCCGAATAGCCCTAGTAGCTGAGGCCTATACAAAGGAAAGAAGAAGAAAAAGAAGACAAGTGTTTTTGGCGGTATGTCAAAGATACAAGAAGAAAAAGTATGGTTTTCGACATTCGTTTCCTTCACAGATATAGACGTTTCCTTTGATAAGTAACCCTAAGTACACAAAAGTTTCAAGCTCTTGATTGTGTCGCAATTTTAAATTGAAAATAGCTAAAGTGATTATATAGTGAAATTAACCTTTATTGGTTGTTCAACCAGAAAAATGAATGGTTTCAAAGAAGAATCAGATTCATTAATGAATAATAATATCGAAAATAATCCTAACGCACTGTTATCTAATATTAAAACCGAAGAAATTGAAATTGAAGAATGTAATCTCGAATTCCAAAAGTCTCCGCGGCACTTGGTGTCTAGGGTATTTATCTCTTCTCCTGGGGTTTTATGTAAATTCTGTACGAAATCAGTGCACACTTAGTACTCGGTTGGTTTTTTTGAGTCGCTAAATTCGATTATAATAATAGCGATGGTGTTCGAAACACCTGGTGCTTAAGACGGACCTCGTCTACAGGAATTTTATGCAAATTCGATACAAACGGTACTAGGAGGTTTTTGGAGTCGCTTACCACGAATATCATATAGAAGTATAACTTCTGCCGGCAGTCCCACTGACTGCCACACTAGTTTTTTTTATTTTCCTTAAATTTGGTTTTTAATTTTCAAAATATGAAAATTTTGAAAAAAGCACGGGGCGAAGCGTTTTTTCGAAAAATCCTACAAAACTTCTTAAATAACGTCGATAATGATTATTGGTGTTGTTTTTAAAATCTTTCTACTTTCTACCATAGAACCAACTTATAATTTATTGTAAAAAACTGTAATCCAGTTACCGATTGGTTTTGGTTTTTTATTATAAATATTGTAACGGGATAACCGTAAAGGAAGGGACCTTCATTTGAAAGATTGTTATTGACAATTGATTTTTATTAACTTCTAAAAACACTGACTAGATTAAATAATGTTTCTAGAAAGTTCCAGAATGTTCATTTGTAGTATATAAGGGGATGTATGGGCAGTTAACGGCAGTTCAAGTTCAAATATTAACAAGAGTTCTGTGTATTTTAACAATTTTGTAAATAAAATTTTGATAAAGTCCTCATAAGTCTTTCAATTTTATCAAATTTTGATAACAAAGTGTCAAAATTAATCAAAAATGTAATCGTCGAAATATTAGTAGATTTCTAAATTTATTGTAAAAAACGATAATCTAGTTACCGACAATTACAGATTTGCTTATTTTTGATAAAAATCTTGTTGTTTTGGTAAAAATATTATCAAATTTTGATAAAAAAGTATCAAAATTAGTCAAAAATTCATTTTTTTTTTGAAAAATATACGAGGATGATCGAAATATTTGCAGATTTCAAAATTAATTATAAAAAACTATAATCTAGTTACCGACAATTACAGATTTGCTTATTTTTGATAAAAATCTTGTTGTTTTGGTAAAAATATTATCAAATTTTGATATAGTATATTGTAATACAAGTGTTACAATGACAGAGGTTTCGTAGTACGAGTTCAGTTTGTGAAACGAACCGCGAAGCGGTGAGTTTCGCAAAGAACGAGTACTACAAACCGTCATTGTAACTCGAGTGTTACATACTATTTTTTATAATGAACTTTTAAAAGTATAAAAAAAAGTAAAATGAGAACTTTTCGAAATATTTATTTATGTTGGCAATCTTGACAGTTTTGACACTTGTCAGTTTTAATGATTTTAAATTAGAATGTTTGTCAAATTTGTATAAAATATTCCGAATTTAGCAATAACGCTGATAATGTAAATAATAATTTACTACAACATACTTCTTGATTTACTACCTGAACTCTTTCGTTGAAAATCAGTGCAGTGCAACCAATTGTGTAAAACAAAAAATTACCAAAAACAGTGTTACAATGAATCTATTTCGATACTGTTTTTAGTGTCGAAATAGAAACTTTGTGAACGTGAATTATAAAAAAAAAGTATCAAAATTAGTCAAAAATGCATTTTTTTTTGAAAAATATACGAGGATGATCGATATATTTGCAGATTTCAATATTAATTATAAAAAACTATAATCTAGTTACCGACAATTACAGATTTGCTTATTTTTGATAAATATTTTGATTTTTTAATAAAAATATTATCAAATTTAGGTAATAAAGTATTAAAATTATTCAAAAATGCAATTTTTTTTGAAAAATATACGAGGATGCTCGAAATATTTGCAGATTTCAAAATTTATTGCAGAAAACTCTAATCAGATACTAATTTAAAATCTCTTGAATAATTTCACATTCTTTTTAAAAATTCTTTTTTTCCGTTTCAAAAGTTAATTTGCATTAAAATAATATATAATTATTAATATTTATTTATTTAATTTATAATAAACACAGTGAGTTATTAATACTTATTTTTTATATAATACGGACGCTTATTTTCTTAATTATTCGAGATTAAAGTATATTTTTTTAAAATAAATTTTAACCAAGTCCATGATCATCGAAAAATCCTTGCGGAGTTTCTTCCTAAAACAAATCAAAAAAAAATTTATTGCAAGAAATGTCAAATGTCAGATTTATGTCAAATAAAACAAAGAACCTACCTTCATATAGAATAAAGGAAAAGTTAGTAAAAAGGTGTTAATAAAAGATTAATTCTAATTTAAAGATGCATTTCTATTTAGTTAAAAACAACAATAAACAACAAACGACAAAATATTAGAAAAAACAACACAAAAAATTAGTTAAAAAAAAATACATAAACATGTCAAAATTAGTGAACTGTCAACTGTCAAATTTTTGACGTTTAGGCTGCGTTCCGAAAATGTGTTTTTTTTGTTTTTACAGCAAACCAATATCCCTTAAAGCACCTTCGACAGCTTCGTCCTTAACAAAATATAAAAAAAAGAAGAAATTTTTTTTTTTTTTGTTATTTTGTTATATTTTTTTGTTAGTGACAACAAAAAGCATTCAAACAAATTTTTTGTTTTAAATTAATATTTTATTAATAATTACAAAATTTTTGACAATATTAATTATTATAATCCAAATAACAAAAAAATTTATAATTAGTCGATTTTTTTAATTTTTTTTTTAGTCAATTTTATAATTATTATGGTCCAAATTACAAAAATAATAATATCAAATATTTCGATTATAATACTGGTTAATAATTTTTTTTTTTAATAACAATTATGATCCAAATAACAAAAAAAGAACACCATAAATATATTATTTAAATAATAATACAAATAAAAAGTTATTTGCACCATAATTGTAATCTATAGTTGAAGGCCGAATTAGTTTAGACAAAAATATCGCGCGATTTAAAATTGTGTGTTTGTCTATGGAAAAAAATCTTTTTTTCTATGGAAAAACAATGTCTTTGTCTAATGTGAAACTATTTGTTTGTCTATGGAAAAACTGTCTTTTTGTCTAAGGAAAAAGTGTTTTTGTCTATGGAAAAACAATGTTTTTGTCTAATGTGAAACTATTTGTTTGTCTATGGAAAAACTGTCTTTTTGTCTAAGGAAAAAGTGTTTTTGTCTATGGAAAAATTGTCTTTTTGTCTATGGAAAGTGTCTGTTTGTCTATGGAGAAACTGTCTTTTTGTCTATGGAAAAAGTGTCTTTTTGTCTATGGAAAAAGTGTCTGTCTATGGAGAAACTTTTTTTTTGTCTATGGAAAAATTGTCTGTTTGTCTATGAAAAAAGTGTCTTTTGTCTATGGAAAGATTGTCTTTTTGTCTATGGAAAGTGTCTGTTTGTCTATGGAGAAACTGTCTTTTTGTCTATGGAAAAATTGTCTGTTTTTCTATGGAAAAAGTATCTTTTTGTTTATGGAAAAGGTGTCTTTTTGTCTATGGAAAAATTGTCTGTTTGTCTATGGAAAAAGTGTCTTTTTGTCTATGGAAAAAGTGTCTGTTTGTCTATGAAGAAACTGACTTTTTGTCTATGGAAAAATTGTCTGTTTGTCTATGAAAAAAGTGTCTTTTGTCTATGGAAAAATTGTCTTTTTATCTATGGAAAGTGTCTGTTTGTCTATGGAAAAATTGTCTGTGTGTCTATGAAAAAAGTGTCTTTTGTTTATGGAGAAACTGTCTTTTTGTCTATGGAAAAATGGTCTGTTTGTCTATGGAAAAAGTGTCTTTTTGTCAATGGAAAAATTGTCTGTTTGTCTATGGAAAAAGTGTCTTTTTGTCTATGGAAAAATTGTCTGTTTGTCTATGAAAAAAGTGTCTTTTGTCTGTTAAGAGAAAGTTAAAGTATTTCATATAAATTCTTTGTAATATCATTTTATATTATTAAAATATAGATTTTAGTATTCTATTAATGTAAGTATTAACAAAATTATCGTTTAAAATAAAAAATAAAATATATAAGATATTGATTTTATGTCACAAAGTTTAGAGAGAGATTACTAAATAAGTATAAATTTAATTATAAAAAACTTAATCTTAAATAAGTCGAAGGCCACTTTTAATACAATCTGAAGTTGGATTAGACTTTGACAGAATTGACATTTAGTGTTTGTTTACGTATTGAAAAATTGATATAAAATTGAATTTTCGGATTAATATCAGTAAAAAATGTGTAAAAATGCTTAAAAAGGGAATCAAAACAGTGTAAAAATAACAAATAAGTGTTTAATTTTGTTAAAAACAACTCACTTTTATTGACATATTGTCATTTAGTGACAGATCAATGTTCGAATTATTAAAATCCGCTTAAAATCAGTGAAGAAAGTGTAAAAATAGATCAAAAACAGTATAAAAGTATGAATTTATTTCAAGTTTTTATACAAAAAACACACACATTTGGATAATTTTTTGGTTTATTGATTAAATACACCAAGTATAGATATAGTTGATTCAAATAGAAGTGTCATCAAGTAGTCTCTGGAAAATTTAAATTTGTAGTGGCAGCACCCACGTTTAGTAGCCAGCTTGTGATCAGATTGCTACATATGCTCAATATAGGTAACTATAAACATTTTCACACATCGCGATGACATATAAATCCCTATCTAAAGTTCTGTTTCCATTGAATCTAGTAATAAAGTTAAAGATGATCTCACACGTACCCAGCCAGCCCACTTGATGACACTTCTATCTGAATCGACTATAGTATCTAGTCTTCGTGATTAAAAACATCAAAATTTGTTTATAAACAATATAAAAATAGTCTAATATGTAGTAAATTATTCAAATTTATGCCAATCTGTCAATTTTACTCTCAATCTGTCAAATTTATTGTCAATCTGTCAAATCTATTGTCAATCTGTCGTCAAATTTACTGTTAATCTGTCAAATTTATTGTCAATCTGTCAAATTTACTATAAATCTGTCAAATTTATTGTCAATCTGTCAAATTTACTGTTAATCTGTCAAATTTACCGTTAATCTGTCAAATTTATTGTCAATCTGTCAAATTTAATGTCAATCTGTCAAATTTAATGTCAATTTGTCAAATTTATTGTCAATCTGTCAAATTTACTATAAATCTGTCAAATTTATTGTCAATCTGTCAAATTTACTGTTAATCTGTCAAATTTATTGTCAATCTGTCAAATTTAATGTCAATCTGTCAAATTTAATGTCAATTTGTCAAATTTACTGTCAATCTGTCAAATTTATTGTCAATCTGTCAAATTTACTATAAATCTGTCAAATTTATTGTCAATCTGTCAAATTTACTGTTAATCTGTCAAATTTATTGTCAATCTGTCAAATTTAATGTCAATCTGTCAAATTTAATGTCAATTTGTCAAATTTACTGTCAATTTGTCAAATTTACTGCCAATCTTTCAAATTTATTGTCAATCTGTCAAATTTACTGTCAATCTGTCAAATTTACTGTCAATCTGTCAAATTTACTGTCAATCTGTCAAATTTACTGTCAATCTGTCAAATTTAATGTCAATTTGTCAAATTTACTGTCAATTTGTCAAATTTATTGTCAATCTGTCAAATTTACTGTAAATCTGTCAAATTTATTGTCAATCTGTCAAATTTATGTCAATTTGTCAAATTTACTGTCAATCTGTCAAGTTTATGTCAATCTGTCAAATTTACTGTCAATCTGTCAAATTTACTGTCAATCTGTCAAATTTATTGACAATCTGTCAAATTTATTGACAATCTGTCAAATTTAATGTCAATTTGTCAAATTTACTGTCAATCTGTCAAATTTATTGACAATCTGTCAAATTTACTGTCAATCTGTCAAATTTACTGTTAATCTGTCAAATTTATTGTCAATCTGTCAAATTTACTGTCAATCTGTCAAATTTACTGTCAATCTGTCAAATTTAATGTCAATCTGTCAAATTTACTGTCAATCTGTCAAATTTACTGTCAATCTGTCAAATTTATTGACAATCTGTCAAATTTATGTGGATTTGTCAAATTTATGTCAATCTGTCAAATTTACTGTCAATCTGTCAAATTTAGGTCAATCTGTTAAATTTACTGTCAATCTGTCAAATTTACGGTCAATCTGTCAAATTTACTGTCAATCTGTCAAATTTATTGTCAATCTGTCAAATTTAATGTCAATTTGTCAAATTTACTGTCAATCTGTCAAATTTATTGACAATCTGTCAAATTTACTGTCAATCTGTCAAATTTACTGTCAATCTGTCAACTTTACTGTCAATCTGTCAAATTTACTGTCAATCTGTCAAATTTATGTCAATCTGTTAAATTTACTGTCAATCTGTCAAATTTAGGTCAATCTGTTAAATTTACTGTCAATCTGTCAAATTTAATGTCAATCTGTCAAATTTACTGTCAATCTGTCAAATTTACTGTCAATCTGTCAAATTTATTGACAATCTGTCAAATTTATGTCAATCTGTCAAATTTACTGTCAATCTGTCAAATTTAGGTCAATCTGTTAAATTTACTGTCAATCTGTCAAATTTACGGTCAATCTGTCAAATTTACTGTCAATCTGTCAAATTTACTGTCAATCTGTCAAATTTACTGTCAATCTGTCAAATTTACTGTCAATCTGTCAAATTTATTGACAATCTGTCAAATTTATGTGGATTTGTCAAATTTATGTCAATCTGTCAAATTTACTGTCAATCTGTCAAATTTAGGTCAATCTGTTAAATTTACTGTCAATCTGTCAAATTTACTGTCAATCTGTCAAATTTACTGTCAATCTGTCAAATTTATTGTCAATCTGTCAAATTTATTGCCAATCTGTCAAATTTACTTTTAATCTGTCAAATTTACTGTCAATCTGTCAAATTTATTGACAATCTGTCAAATTTACGGTCAATCTGTAAAATTTACGGTCAATCTGTCAAATTTACTGTCAATCTGTCAAATTTACTGTCAATCTGTCAAATTTACGGTCAATCTGTCAAATTTACTGTCAATCTGTCAAATTTACTGTCAATCTGTCAAATTAACTGTCAATCTGTCAAATTTACTGTCAATCTGTCAAATTTATGTCAATCTGTCAAATTTACTGTCAATCTGTCAAATTTATGTCAATCTGTCAAATTTACTGTCAATCTGTCAAATTTACTGTCAATCCGTCAAATTTATTGACAATCTGTCAAATTTACTGTCAATCTGTCAAATTTATTGACAATCTGTCAAATTTATTGACAATCTGTCAAATTTAATGTCAATTTGTCAAATTTACTGTCAATCTGTCAAATTTATTAACAATCTGTCAAATTTACTGTCAATCTGTCAAATTTATTGACAATCTGTCAAATTTACTGTCAATCTGTCAAATTTACTGTTAATCTGTCAAATTTATTGTCAATCTGTCAAATTTTCAATCAATCTGTCAAATTTACTGTCAATCTGTCAAATTTACTGTCAATCTGTCAAATTTATTGACAATCTGTCAAATTTACTGTCAATCTGTCAAATTTACTGTTAATCTGTCAAATTTATTGTCAATCTGTCAAATTTAATGTCAATTTGTCAAATTTACTGTCAATCTGTCAAATTTATTGACAATCTGTCAAATTTACTGTCAATCTGTCAAATTTAATGTCAATCTTTCAAATTTATTGTCAATCTGTCAAATTTACTGTCAATGTGTCAAATTTACTGTCAATCTGTCAAATTTATTGACAATCTGTCAAATTTACTGTCAATCTGTTAAATTTACTGTCAATCTGTCAAATTTACTGTCAATCTGTCAAATTTATTGACAATCTGTCAAATTTACTGTCAATCTGTCAAATTTATTGACAATCTGTCAAATTTACTGTCAATCTGTCAAATTTACTGTTAATCTGTCAAATTTATTGTCAATCTGTCAAATTTTCAATCAATTTGTCAAATTTACTGTCAATCTGTCAAATTTATTATCAATCTGTCAAATTTACTGTTAATCTGTCAAATTTATTGTCAATCTGTCAAATTTTCAATCAATCTGTCAAATTTACTGTCAATTTGTCAAATTTACTGTCAATCTGTCAAATTTAATGTCAATCTTTCAAATTTATTGTCAATCTGTCAAATTTACTGTCAATGTGTCAAATTTACTGTCAATCTGTCAAATTTATTGACAATCTGTCAAATTTACTGTCAATCTGTTAAATTTACTGTCAATCTGTCAAATTTACTGTCAATCTGTCAAATTTATTGACAATCTGTCAAATTTACTGTCAATCTGTCAAATTTATTGACAATCTGTCAAATTTACTGTCAATCTGTCAAATTTACTGTTAATCTGTCAAATTTATTGTCAATCTGTCAAATTTTCAATCAATTTGTCAAATTTACTGTCAATCTGTCAAATTTATTATCAATCTGTCAAATTTACTGTTAATCTGTCAAATTTATTGTCAATCTGTCAAATTTTCAATCAATCTGTCAAATTTACTGTCAATTTGTCAAATTTACTGTCAATCTGTCAAATTTTCAATCAATCTGTCAAATTTACTGTCAATCTGTCAAATTTATTGTCAATCTGTCAAATTTACTGTCAATCTGTCAAATTTACTGTCAATCTGTCAAATTTACTGTCAATTTGTCAAATTTACTGTCAATGTGTCAAATTTACTGTCAATGTGTCAAATTTACTGTCAATCTGTCAAATTTACTGTCAATCTGTCAAATTTATTGTCAATCTGTCAAATTTACTGTCAATCTGTCAAATTTATTGTCAATCTGTCAAATTTACTGTCAATTTGTCAAATTTACAATCAACTTGTCAAATTTACTGTCAATCTAAAAAGATTAACGATTTTCATACAAAAAAACGCATAAAATAGCAAAAAAAAAAAGATTTTTTCCATAAAATAACAAAAAAACGCACTTTTTTCCATAAATTAGCAAAAAAACGCACCTTTTTCCATAAATAGCAAAAAACGCACTTTTTAACTGTTTTCATACAAAAAAACGCACCTTTTTCCATATAATAGCAAAAAAATGCGATTTTTTCCATAAAATAGCAAAAAAACGCACTTTTTTCCATAAAATAGCAAAAAACGCACTTTTTTCCATAAAATAGCAAAAAAACGCACCTTTTTTCATAAAATAGCAAAAAAACGCACCTTTTTCCATAAATAGCAAAAAAACGCACCTTTTTTCATAAAATAGCAAATAGCAAAAAAACGCACTTTTTTCCATAAAATAGCAAAAAAACGCACCTTTTTCCATAAATAGCAAAAAAACGCACTTTTTAACGATTTTTATACAAAACAACGCACTTTCAACGCAGATTTCAAAATTTAATGTTCAAGTCCATTAGTTTATAAATTTTGAAATCTGCAACTATTTCATCCATCCTTGGATATTTTTTAAGAAAAATTATATTTTTAATTAATTTGAATATTTTATTATCAAAATTGAATAATATTTTTACCAAAAAAACAGTTTTTCTCGATTAATTAATCGATTAATTAACACGTCATAATCCCTAGTATCAAATAATCGATTTATTGTTAAATACAGAAATTTACAGACTTTTTACAGGAAACTGTAATTTAGTTACCGACATTACGTCCCAAAAAAAGTTATCGACTTTATAGGAATCTGTAATTTTGTTACCGACATTTGTTTTTTTTTGATAGAAAACTGTAATTTAGTTACCGACATTACATCCCAAAAAGTTATCGACTTTATAGGAATCTGTAATTTTGTTACCTACATTTGTTTTTTTTTGATAGAAAACTGTAATTTAGTTACCGACATTACATCCCAAAAAGTTATCGACTTTATAGGAATCTGTAATTTTGTTACCTACATTTGTTTTTTTTTTTTGACAGAAAACTGTAATTTAGTTTACAACAATTATATTTTTGATTAATTTTAATACTTTATAATCAAAATAGAATAAATATTGTTGCAAAAAAAAACTTTTTTTTTTTTTTTTTTTTTTTTTTTTAAGTCCCTCACAGATGCCTACTAATTTTTGTTACAGAAAACTGTAACAATAACAGAAAACTCTAATGTAGTTACCTACATTTGCAGATTTGCTTATTTTTCATGAAAATCTTGGTTTTTTCGTAAAAATATTTACAAATTTTAATAATAAAGTGTTCAAATTAATCAAAAATGTAATATTTCCTACAAAATTAACGAGGATTGTTAAAATATATGTAGATTTCAAATATTATAAATTTATCTATCTGTCAATAGGTGGCTGGTCGTATTTGAACTAACTTTTTTAAATCTGTGTATATTTCGACCATCCTTGTATATTATTTTTCAACAAAAATTGCGTTATTGATAAAATTTTGCAATTCTTTATCGATATTTTAACATATTTTTTAAGTAAAATTCTTTTTTTTTATTCAAAATTTGTTATTTTGTCAGTATCTGTCAGTATCGATTCCTTCAATAATTCTTCTTTTTCTACACGAAATCGTAAATTTGACATTAATAGAAATCTGTTTATATTCATAACATCCTTAATCAATTTTAATAAAAAACGTAATAAAATCGTTTATTTTATTTATTATAATGTAAATTCAATGATATTTTTATAAAATAAGCTATTTTTTAAAAAAATTTAATAATAATCAATCATCTGTCAGCATCGATTCCTTTAATAATTCTTCTTTTTCGTTACGAAATCACAAATTTGACATTAATAGAAATCTGTTTATATTTATAACATCGTTTATAATTTTTAATAAAAAACGTAATAAAATCGTTTATTTTATTTATTATAATGTAAATTCAATGATATTTTTATAAAATAACCAATTTTTTAAAAAAATTTAATAATAATCATTCATCTGTCAGCATCGATTCCTTTAATAATTCTTCTTTTTCGTTACGAAATCACAAATTTGACATTAATAGAAATCTGTTTATATTTATAACATCGTTTACAATTTTTAATAAAAAACTTAATAAAATCGTTTATTTTATTTATTATAATGTAAATTCAATGATATTTTTATAAAATAACCAATTTTTTAAAAAAATTTAATATTAATCAATCATCTGTCAGTATCGATTCCTTCAACAATTCTTCTTTTTCTACACGAAATCTTAAATTTGAAATAAATAGAAATCTGCTTATATTTATAACATCCTTTATAAATTTTAACAAAAAACTAAATAAAATTGTTTATTTTATTTATTATAATATAAATTCAATGATATTTTTATAAAATAAGCAATTTTTTAAAAAAATTTAATAATAATCAATCATCTGTCAGTATCGATTCCTTCAACAATTCTTCTTTTTCTACACGAAATCCTGAATTTGACATTAATAGAAATCTGCTTATATTTATAACATCCTGTATAAATTTTAATAAAAAACTTAATAAAATCGTTTATTTTATTTATTATAATGTAAATTCAGTAATATTTTTATAAAATAAGCGATTTTCAAAAGAATAAAATATGTCAACAATTCTTCTTTTTCTACACGAAATCGTATATTTGACATAAATAGAAATCTGCTTATATTTATAACATCCTTTATAATTTTTAATAAAAAAACTCAATAAAATCGTTTATTTTACATTATTCTATCAATATTTTAATATATTTTTAATATAAAACGTTAATTTTTCATAAAAAATAAAATAATTAAGTTAGTAATATTTAGTTTGTTTTATATTTAAGTTGGCAATTCTGCTCAGTCTCAGTACAGTCAGTTCTTATACGAAATTGACATGGTTATCGTCATGCTAGTTTTAATTTGCAAATATTTATCGAATAAATCACGAATTTGTTATTAAATTATTGATAATTAGTTAGTCTAATGTCTATTTCATCGATTTTATATAAAATTTGAGTGATTTTCGTGTTAAAATTGAGTGATTTTTGTGTTAAAAGTGGAGTGATCGAAATGACAGTTTGTGTTATGTCAATTATGGAAAGATTTTTTGGAACGAAGTTCCCTTTCGCGCGTTACGAACAGTTGCGACTGACGCTAGGAGCTAGCCCAAAAAAATTCATACCAAAAGTTGTCACGACACTATGCACTGACACAATGCACCTGAATGCACCGACACACGCATGTTTCTCTCTCTCACAGACCAAAAAATAAATAACTCTCTCTCCCTCTCTCTCATAGATAGATAATTATTACAATTAAAAAGACACTATTTTAAATTAAAAGAAAATGTACATTAAAAAGAAAATACTGTAGAAAAAAACATAATTACCTATAATAGTATTATATTTTATTTCATCCTGTTTTTATAAATTAATAAATTCATAAACATTTTAAAAATAGTTCGTAACTTGACTACGTCAAATTACCTTAACTGTCAGTCACTGTCAAATATTTTAATTTTAAATTTTTTGTATTGAATTGTTAATTCCTGTTTTAAATTATAAAAAGTAATTTTAAAAAGATGTGCTATTTAAAGCTCTGGTATTGTATAAATGGACACTTTTGTTAAAAGAAACGAACTGTTAGGTAAGTAGAGATTTTATACAGACAATAATAAATGCTTATGTATGTATAAACACTCTGTTATGTTTACAAATTACTAATTCCTTCACTAATTAATCGAAAGGAACTTCGTTCCATCCGGGTGTCCCTTGACACCTCACACTTTTTTTTTGTGTAATTTAATAAAAATAACAACAATTAGTGCAAAATATTATAAAAAAAGTGATTTATATTTCATTTAATTACCTATTTTATATATAATTATAAATATAATCAATTAAAACTTTAAATTTTGATATTTTATTTAATATATGTAGGTACGTGATTTTTGTGTTATTTGGACCATAATAGTTATTTTGTTTATAAATCTTGGAATATTTCAACCATCCTTGGATATTTTTTGATAAAAATTGCATTTTTAACTAATTTTAATACTTTATTATCAAAATTTGATAATATTTTTACTTACCATGCAAAAAAACAAAATTTTCATCAAAAATTAGGAAATCAGTAAATATCGATAACAAGATTACAATTTTGAAATCTGTAAATATTTCAACCATCGTTGGATATTTTTCGATAGAAATTGCATTATTAACAAAATTTTACAATTCTTTATCAATAATTTACAATATTTTTGGTAATAGTTATTTATGCAACTAGTGCGTAAAGTGACCTTTTTTGACGAATGTGAATGTTGTCGCATGAGCCGCAGGCGAATGCGACAATCACATGAGTCAAAAAAGGAACATTTACGCACGAGTTGCATACAATATTTTTTCTACAACCGAATTTCTTTACAAGAAATACAAGTATAGTACTGATTTTTTTTTACGCACTACTGCAAAAAAAAATTATATTTAAAACATATTTTAGATAACAAAATATTTATTTTCTAAATTAATCTTACCTATAATACCGGTACATAGAAACGCGAAATGCTTGAATTATAAATTAATTGAAATGTCAATCAGTCAGACCCTACGTATATTTAAATAAAAATACTTAGGTACCCTTATTCATGAACTGATATTTCTGTCATATTAAAAATCAAATTAAAAATTACTGAATATAATATCTAGTTTTGTATGTATTAAACTGCAATAATTTAACAATTAAATATATTTACACAATTAAATAATAAAAAAAAAAGTTTCCTTACCCGGAATTGAACCCGAGTTAGCTGGGTAGAAGCCATACACCTTACGTTCTCGGCCAATAACACACTTAAAAATCTTTGCATAATCTTATAAAAGACGGTGCTTATTTTACTTTTTTTTACTAGTTAAAAAAAAACTTTTTTTTTTCACTAGTGAAAAAAAGTTAAACTTTACGAACCTTAAACCGTGCGTAAAGATAATACTTTACGCACGGTTGTAGAAAAAAATACATTATTATTCAAGTAAATCCATATTTTGACAGTACCTAATAGAAATCGTCAAATATCTTTGACATCCGTCAATATTTTTGTACAATTTTCTTCAATTTTTTAATCAATATTTCACACATTCTTTAATTGAATTTGACAATATTTTTATGTTATTTGGACCATAACAGTTATTTTTTACCTTAGAGTGATTTTTTGAAAGATATAGAAATATTCAAATATCTTTGACATCCTTCGATATTTATAAAAATTAATCAAAAATCGATTTTTTTTTTTGAAAAATATACGAGGATGCTCGAAATATTTGCAGATTTCAAAATTTCTTGTAAAAAAACTATCATCTAGTTACCGACAATTACAGATTTGCTTATTTTTGATAAAAATGTTCGTTTTTTGATAAATATATTATTAAATTTTGATAAAAAAGTATTAAAATTAATCAAAAATGCAATTTTTTTTGAAAAATATACGAGGATGATCGATATATTTGCAGATTTCAAAATTTATTATAAAAAACTATAATCTAGTTACCGACAATTACAGATTTGCTTATTTTTGATAAATATTTTGATTTTTTGGTAAAAATATTATCAAATTTCGATAAAAAAGTATCAAAATTAGTCAAAAATGAATTTTTTTTTGAAAAATATACGAGGATGGTCGAAATATTTGCAGATTTCTAAATTAATTATAAAAAACTATAATCTAGTTACCGACAATTACAGATTTGCTTATTTTTGATAAAAATCTTGTTGTTTTGGTAAAAATATTATCAAATTTCGATAAAAAAGTATCAAAATTAGTCAAAAATGCATTTTTTTTTGAAAAATATACGAGGATGATCGATATATTTGCAGATTTCAAAATTAATTATAAAAAACTATAATCTAGTTACCGACAATTACAGATTTGCTTATTTTTGATAAAAATATTGTTGTTTTGGTAAAAATATTATCAAATTTTGATAAAAAAGTATCAAAATTAGTCAAAAATGCATTTTTTTTTTGAAAAATATACGAGGATGGTCGAAATATTTGCAGATTTCAAAATTTATTGCAGAAAACTCTAATCAGATACTAATTTAAAATCTCTTGCATAATTTCACATTATTTTTAAAAATTCTTTTTTTCCGTTTCAAAAGTTAATTTGCATTAAAATAATATATAATTATTAATATTTATTTATTTAATTTATAATAAACACAGTGAGTTATTAATACTTATTTTTTATATAATACGGACACTTATTTTCTTAATTATTCGAGATTAAAGTATATTTTTTTAAAATAAATTTTAACCAAGTCCATGATCATCAAAAAATCCTTGCGGAGTTTCTTCCTAAAACAAATCAAAAAAATTTTTATTGCAAGAAATGTCAAATGTCAGATTTATGTCAAATAAAACAAAGAACCTACCTTCATATAGAATAAAAGAAAAGTTAGTAAAAAGGTGTTAATAAAAGATTAATTCTAATTTAAAGATGCATTTCTATTTAGTTAAAAACAACAATAAACAACAAACTACAAATTATTAGAAAAAACAACACAAAAAAATTAGTTAAAAAAAATACATAAACATGTCAAAATTAGTTAACTGTCAACTGTCAAATTTTTGACGTTTAGGCTGCGTTCCGAAAATGTGTTTTTTTTTGTTTTTACAGCAAACCAATATCCCTTAAAGCACCTTCGACAGCTTCGTCCTTAACAAAATATAAAAAAAAGAAGAAATTTTTTTTTTTTGTTATTTTGTTATATTTTTTTGTTAGTGACACCAAAAAGCATTCAAACAAATTTTTTGTTTTAAATTAATATTTTATTAATAATTACAAAATTTTTGACAATATTAATTATTATAATCCAAATAACAAAAAAATTTATAATTAGTCGATTTTTTTAAATTTTTTTTTTTTAGTCAATTTTATAATTATTATGGTCCAAATTACAAAAATAATAATATAAAATATTTCGATTATAATACTGGTTAATAATTATTTTTTTAATAACAATTATGATGCAAATAACAAAAAAAGAACACCATAAACATATTATTTAAATAATAATACAAAAAAAAAGTTATTTGCACCATAATTGTAATCTATAGTTGAAGGCCGAATTAGTTTAGACAAAAATATCGCGTGTTTCAAATTTGTCTTTTTGTCTATGGAAAAACTGTGTTTCTGTCTAAGGAAATACTGTTTGTTAGTTTATGGGAACAGTATGTTTTTGTCTATGGAAAAATAGTCTTTTTATCTATGGAAAAAGTATCTTTTTGTCTATGGAAAAAATTGTTTTTTTGTCTATGGAAAAACTGTGTTTTTGTCTATGGAGAAACTGTTTGTTTGTCTATAGAAAAACTGTCCTTTTGTCTAAGGAAAAAGTGTTTTTGTCTATGGAAAAACAATGTTTTTGTCTAATGTGAAACTATTTGTTTGTCTATGGAAAAACTGTGTTTTTGTCTAAGGAAAAACAATGTTTTTGTCTAATGTGAAACTATTTGTTTGTCTATGGAAAAAACTGTGTTTTTGTCTAAGGAGAAACTGTTTGTTTGTCTATGGAAAAACTGTCTTTTTGTCTAAGGAAAAAGGGGTTTTTGTCTATGGAAAAACAATGTTTTTGTCTAATGTGAAACTATTTGTTTGTCTATGGAAAAACTGTGTTTTTGTCTAAGGAGAAACTGTTTGTTTGTCTATGGAAAAACTGTCTTTTTGTCTAAGGAAAAAGGGTTTTTTGTCTATGGAAAAACAATGTTTTTGTCTAATGTGAAACTATTTGTTTGTCTATGGAAAAACTGTGTTTTTGTCTAAGGAGAAACTGTTTGTTTGTCTATGGAAAAACTGTTTTTTTGTCTAAGGAAAAAGTGTTTTTGTCTATGGAAAAACAATGTTTTTGTCTAATGTGAAACTATTTGTTTGTCTATGGAAAAACTGTGTTTTTGTCTAAGGAGAAACTGTTTGTTTGTCTATGGAAAAACTGTCTTTTTGTCTAAGGAAAAAGGGTTTTTTGTCTATGGAAAAACAATGTTTTTGTCTAATGTGAAACTATTTGTTTGTCTATGGAAAAACTGTGTTTTTGTCTAAGGAAAAACAATGTTTTTGTCTAATGTGAAACTATTTGTTTGTCTATGGAAAAACTGTGTTTTTGTTTAAGGAGAAACTGTTTGTTTGTCTATGGAAAAACTGTCTTTTTGTCTAAGGAAAAAGGGTTTTTTGTCTATGGAAAAACAATGTTTTTGTCTAATGTGAAACTATTTGTTTGTCTATGGAAAAACTGTGTTTTTGTCTAAGGAAAAACAATGTTTTTGTCTAATGTGAAACTATTTGTTTGTCTATGGAAAAACTGTGTTTTTATTTAAGGAGAAACTGTTTGTTTGTCTATGGAAAAACTGTCTTTTTGTCTAAGGAAAAAGGGTTTTTTGTCTATGGAAAAACAATGTTTTTGTCTAATGTGAAACTATTTGTTTGTCTATGGAAAAACTGTGTTTTTGTCTAAGGAGAAACTATTTGTCTATGGAAAAACTGTGTTTTTGTTTAAGGAGAAACTGTTTGTTTGTCTATAGAAAAACTGTCTTTTTGTCTAAGGAAAAAGTGTTTTTGTCTATGGAAAAACAATGTTTTTGTCTAATGTGAAACTATTTGTTTGTCTATGGAAAAACTGTTTTTTTGTCTAAGGAGAAACTGTTTGTTTATCTATGGAAAAACTGTCGTTTTGTCTAAGGAAAAAGTGTTTTTGTCTATGGAAAAACAATGTTTTTGTCTAATGTGAAACTATTTGTTTGTCTATGGAAAAACTGTGTTTTGTCTAAGGAGAAACTGTTTGTTTGTCTATGGAAAAACTGTGCTTTTGTCTAAGGAAAAAGTGTTTTTGTCTATGGAAAAACAATGTTTTTGTCTAATGTGAAACTATTTGTTTGTCTATGGAAAAACTATGTTTTTGTCTAAGGACAAAAGCGTGTATTTGTCTATGGAAAAACAGTGGTTTTTGTCTAAGGTAAAACTGTTTGCCTATGGAAAACTGTTCAATAAAAATTTTTAATATTTTCAAAAAAAAAAAATGTCAAAAATTCTATAAAAATATTCTATAAATTTTAAAAAATATTCTAAAAGTTAAAATTTTTTCAATTTTTAAAGAATGTGATAAAGTTTGCATAAATTTACCAAAAAAAAAAAGAAAAAAATTAAAATTTGTAAAAAAATATAAAAAACCGTCTTTTTGTCTATGGAAAACATTTTTTGTCTATGGAACAAATGTCTTTATATCTATGGAAAAAAATGTGTTTTTTATGAAAAACTGTGTTTTTGTCTAAGGAAGAACTGTTTTTCTATGGATAAAGTCTGTTTTTGTCTATGGAAAAACTGTATCTCTGTCTATGGAAAAATTGTGTTTCTATTTATAAAAAATTTGTGTTTTTGTCTATGGATAAAGTATGTTTTTGTCTATAGTAAAACTGTTTGTTGGTCTATGGAAAAAACTGTTTTAGTCTATAGAAAAACTGAATTCTGTCTAAGGTAAACTGTATTTTTTTAAGGAAAACTGTGCTTTTGTCTATGGAACAAATATCTTTATGTTTATGGAAAAAGTATGTTTTTGTCTAAGGAAAAACTGTCTTTTTGTCTATGGAAAAATGGTCTTTTTGTCTATGGAAATACTGTCTTTTTGTCTATGGAAAAACTGTGTTTTGTCTAAGGCAAAAATGTGTTTTTGTCTATGGAAAAACTGTGTTTCTGGCTATGGAAAAATGTGTTGTTGTTTACGGAAAAAGTGTGTTTTTGTCTAAGTAAAAACTATGTTTTTGTTTATGGAAAAACTGTGTTTTTGTTTATGAAAAAACTGTGTTTTTGTCTATGGAAAAACTCTGTTTTGGCTATGGAAAAATTATCTGTTTGTCCATGGAAAAACTGTTTTTTGTCTATGGAAAAACTGTCTGTTTGTCTATGGAAAAAGTGTTTTTTGTCTATGGAAAAAGTGTCTGTTTGTCTATGGAGAAACTGTCTTTTTGTCTATGGAAAAATTGTCTGTTTGTCTATGGAAAAAGTGTCTGTTTGTCTATGGAAAAAGTGTCTTTTTGTCTATGGAAAAAGTGTCTGTTTGTCTATGGAAAAACTGTCTTTTGGTCTATGGAAAAAGTGTCTTTTCGTCTATGGAAAAGGTGTCTTTTTGCCTATGGAAAAATTGTCTGTTTGTCTATGGAAAAACTGTCTTTTTGTCTATGGAAGAAGTATCTTCTTGTCTATTAAAAAAGTTGTTTTTTTGTCTATGGAAAAACTGTTTTTGTGTCTAAAGAAAAACCATTATTTTTGTCAATAAAAAACTGACCTTAGTCTCAACTAATTCGGCCTTTCTATTATAATAAAAAACAAAATCCATCATGCTTTTTTTGACATGCTGTTAAAAAAATATTTTCAAAAATTTATAAAAAGAAAGCATTAAAAACGCATGCAAATCAACACAAACAATATCAAATTTCAAAAAATATTTAACCTACATAACGCCTTTTTCTGTCGCTAAATTTACATTCAAATATAATGCCTTTTTGCTTTTATTTTTCAAATTAGATATTATTTGTATAAAAAAAAGGGGAATCAAACCTAAATAAAGTCTTAACTGTCGTTCAAATCCTTTTTTGTGTGCAAATATAAAAACAAACATTTAAACATTTTGTGTGCATACAACAACTAATATAGATACCATAACTAAAAAGAAGAAAAAGAAGAAGATTGAAGAGAAAAAGAAGAATTTGTAATCGATTTTTCTTCTTTTTTTTTGTCAATTTTGTGTTATCTATTAATCAATTCTTCTTCTTTTTTTATTCGTTTTTTTTTGACGTTTATGTCAAATTTTAATCGATTCTTCTTTTCGATTCTTTTTCTTTTTTGATTTTGATTTTTTGACGTTTTTTTTGAGATTTTTTTTTTTAATTTTAGAATGGATTTTGAATAACGATTAAATTTTGAATTGAATCCAAATTCAAAAAACAGCATTTTGATATCATTTTTGGTTTTCGAAAAATCTACTATCTCGTTTTTTAGTTAATTTTAAAAAATTTTGAAAATTTTAAAATGGATTTTGAATGTGGATGAAATTTCCATTCAAAAACCGAAAACCGTATTTTGATATCTTTTTTAGTTTTCGAGATATCAAAAATCTGAAAAACGCTCGATTGTTTTTTCGAAAATCGACATAACTCGCTCAATTTTGGGAATTTTTGAAAAATTCAAAAAGTTTTTGAATCAGTATGAAATTCTCTATCAAACTCAAAAAACCGCATTTTGATACCTGTTTTGGTTTTCAAGTTATCAAAAATTCCAACTCGAAATCTCGATTTTTAAAGAAATTGATCGTATTTTGTTTTTTATCGAAAAATCGCCATAACTCGCTTGATTTTGGGAATTTTTGAAAAATTCAAAAAGTTTCTAAATCAGTATAAAATTCTCTATCAAACTCAAAAAACCGTTTTTTGATATCTTATTGAGTTTTCGAAAAATCCACATCTCGTTTTCTTTTTCATCAAACTTTCTGTGAAAAAACTGTAAATCTTGTTTTTTAATCAATTTTCCAAAAATTTTGAAAATTTCAAAATGGAATTTGAATATGGATGAAATTTCGATTCAAAAACCGAAAACCGTATTTTGATATCTTTTTTAGTTTTCGAGATATCAAAAATCTGAAAAAAGCTCGAGTGTTTTTTCGAAATACTGTCATAACTCGCTTAATTTTGGGAATTTTTTAGAAATTCAAAAAGTTTTTGAATCAGTATGAATTTCTCTATCAAACTCAAAAAACTGCATTTTGATATCTTGTTTGGTTTTCAAGTTATTAAAAATTCCAACTCGATATCTCGATTTTTAAAGAAAGTTGATCGTGTTTTGTTTTTTATCGAAAAATCACCATAACTCGCTTGATTTTGGGAATTTTTTAAAAATTCAAAAAGTTTCTAAATCAGTATAAAATTCTCTATCAAACTCAAAAAATCGTATTTTGATATCTTTTTTGGTTTTCGAAAAATCCATATTTCATTTTGTTCTATCAAATTTTCTGTGAAAATACTGTATATCTTGTTTTTTAATCAATTTTCAAATTTTTGAATATTTCAAAATGGAATTTGAATGTGGATGAAATTTCGATTCAAAAACCGAAAACCGCATTTTCATATCTTTTTTAGTTTTCGAGATATCAAAAATCGGAAAAAAGCTCGATTGTTTTTTCGAAAAAACTGTCATAACTCGCTTAATTTTGGAAATTTTTTAAAAATTCAAAAAGTTTCTGAATCAGTATAAAATTCTCTATCAAACTCAAAAAACTGCATTTTGATATCTTTTTTGGTTTCCAAATTATCAAAATTCCAACTCGATATCTCGATTTTTAAAGAAAGTTGATCGTGTTTTGTTTTTTATCGAAAAATCGTCATAACTCGCTTGATTTTGGGAATTTTTCAAAAATTCAAAAAGTTTCTGAATCAGTATGAAATTCTCTATCAAACTCAAAAAACCGTTTTTTGATATCTTTTTGAGTTTTCGAAAAATCCACATCTCGTTTTCTTTTTCATCAAATTTTCTGTGAAAAAATTGTATATCTTGTTTTTTAATCAATTTTCAAAATTTTTGAAAATTTAAAAATGGAATTTGAATGTGGATGAAATTTCTATTCAAAAACCGAAAACCGTATTTTGATATTTTTTTTCGTTTTCGAGATATCAAAAATCTAAAAAAAGCTCGATTGTTTTTTCGAAAAATCGACATAACTCGCTCAATTTTGGGAATTTTTCAAAAATTCAAAAAGTTTCTGAATCAGTATATAATTCTCTATCAAACTCAAAAAAACGCATTTTGATACCATTTTTGGTTTCCAAATTATCAAAAATTCCAACTCGATATCTCGATTGTTAAAAAAGTAGATCGTGTTTTGTTTTTTATCGAAAAATCGACATAACTCGCTTGATTTTGGGAATTTTTGAAAAATTCAAAAAGTTTCTGAATCAGTACAAAATTCTCCATCAAACTCAAAAGAAAACGCATTTTAATATAATTTTTTTTGTTTTCGAGATATCAAAAAGAAGAAGATTAAAGAGAAAAAAGAAGAATATCAATATTCAAAACAAATTTTGTGCATACAATAACTAACAAAAAAAGAAGATTGAAGAAAAATAGGAAAAGAAGAAGATTTAAATAGAGGAAAAAAAGAAGAAGATTAAAACGAAAAAGAGAAAAAAAAAAGATGATTTGAAGAGAGGAAAAAAAGAAGAAGATTAAAGAAGAAGAAGATTTATCGATATTAGTTGCTGTTTTATTATTTATAACCAAACTTATAGATACCATATCAAAAAAGAAAAGAAGAAGAAAAAGAAGATTTGAAGAGAGGAAGAAAAGAAGAAGAAGAAGAAAAAGATTTATCGATATTGGTTGTTGTTTTATTGTTTATAACTAAACTTGTTTGTTAAAAATGAATATTTCCATAACTAACCTCTTGAAGAAGATCCTGTGCTGCGATTGCTTTTAAAACATTTTTTTTACTTGTTTCTTGTACTTCCCCGCCCAACATTAATTCGTCCAATATAAAATAAGCTTTTTCAAAATTGAATATTATGTCCAATTCGCATACCTACAAAATCAAAAAAAAAAAATTAAATATTATGTCATTTGTCATATTTTTGACAGATTTTATATGTCAAATTTGATACAACTGTCATATGTCAAACAACTGTCGAATTTCATACAACTGTCACATATGATACAATTGTCATATATGTCAAACAACAATTTTGACAAAATAGAATTTTTTAATTTAAGATTTGAGACCTACAAACTTGACATTTGACATTACAAAATGCTAATTTTGACATTTGATGCTTTTAATTTGACATTTAATGTTACAAAATGATAATTTTGACATTTGACGCTAAAAATTTAAGATTGACAATACAAAATTATAATTTTAACATTAAAGGATTCGAATTTGACATTTGACGTTCAAAATTTGACATTTGACGTTTAAAATATGACAATTTAGACATTTCAGGGAACTATTTTGACAAATATGACATTTGACGTTCAAATTTTGATAATTTTGACATTTGATATTTAAAATATGACACTTTCGACATTTGACTTTCAAATTTTTGATAATTTTTGACATTTGACATTCAAATTTGTTCAATTTTGACATTTGACAGTAAAAATTTGTCATTTGACGCTATAAAATAATAATTTTGACATTTGAAGATTCAAATTTGACATTTGACGTTATACAATGATAATTTTTTACATTTGAACTTACAAAATGATAATTTTTGACAATTGACAATACAAATTTGACATTTAACATTACAAAATGAATTTGTCCGAGAAAAAAAAGAAGAATCTGTTAATTTTTTGTCAATTTTTTATGTTTTTGCTCTTCTTTTTCTTATCCATCGATTTCTGTCAATTTTGTGTCATTTCCAATCGTTTTTTCTTCTTCTGTTCGGTCGATTTTTGACGTTTTTGACTCATTTATAATCAATTCTTCTTCTTTTTCTTCTTTCAGCTATCATTTACCTATCATATTTGACAGCTGTCAAATGCCATATTTGACAGCTATCTTTTGTCATATTTGACAGCTGTCATATTTGAAAAGTGCCAAATTTGACAGCTGTCATATGTTAAAAATGTCATATTTGACAGCTGTTATATGTAATATTTGACAGGTATCACATGCCATATTTGACAATTGCCATATATCAGAATTGACAGCTGTGAATTTCATACGATTCTTCTTTTTTTTTTTCTCGATCAAATTCATTTTATACTGTCAAATGTCAAAATTGTCATTTTGTAACATCAAATGTCAATTTTATAACTTCAAATGTCAAAATTAGCAATTTTCTAACGTCAATTGTCAAATTTGTGACAAAATATCAAATTTGTTGCGTCAAATGTGAAAATTATCATTTTGTAACGTCAACTGTCAAATTTGTCAGGTTAAATGTCAAAATTATCATTTTATTAACGTCAAATGTCAAACTTGTAACGTAACATGTCAAAAAATTTTATTTTGTGTCATCAAATGTCAAATTTGAACCTTCAAATGTCAAAAATTGTTATTTTATATCGACAAATGTCAAATTTGAAATTTCAAATGTCAAAAATTGTCATTTTATATTGTCAAATGACAAATTTAAAGTTTCAAATGTCAAAAATTGTCATTTTATATCGACAAATGTCAAATTTAAAGTTTCAAATGTCAAAAATTGTCATTTTATATTGTCAAATGTCAAATTTGATACAATTGTCATATGTCAAACAACTGTCATATGTCAAATTTAATACAACTGTCATATGTCAAATTTGATACAACTGTCATATGTCAAATAACTGTCATAATATGTCAAATTTGATACAGAACTGACATATGTTAAACAACTTTCATGTGTCACCTTTGATACGACTGTCATATGTCAAATTTGATACAACTGTCATGTCAATGTCACAAAAAAAACTAAAGTCATTTGTCATATTTTGACAGTTTTATGTCAAACAATTGTCATATATGTCAAACAAATTTTAATAAAACTGTCATCTATCAAATTTCTGGCGTCAAATGTCAAATTTGAATCCTCAAATGTCAAAATTATCATTTTCTAATGTCAAATGTCTAATTTATAACGTCAAATGTCAAATTTAAACCTTCAAATGTCAAAATTAGCACTTTTGTAATATCAAATGTAAAAAATTATCGTTTTATAAAGTCAAATGTCAAAAATTATCAAAATTTAAACGTCAAATGTCATATTTATCAAAAAGTTCCTTGAAATGTCTAAATTGTCATATTTTAAACGTCAAATGTCAAACTTGTAATGTCAAATATCAAAAATTATCATTTTGTAACGTCAAATGTCAAATTTAAAGCGTCAAATGTCAAAATTATCATTTTATATCGTCAAATGTCAAATTCGTAGTGTCAAATGTCAAAATATTCATTTTGTAACGTCAAATGTCAGATTTGTAGCGTCAAATGTCAAAATTATCATTTTCTAACGTCAAATGTCAAATTTAAAGCATCAAATGTCAAAATTAGCATTTTGTAACCTGAAATGTGAAATTTAAAGCGTCAAATATCAAAGTTAAAGCGTCAAATATCAAATTTGAAGTTTCAACTGTCAAAAATTGTCATTTTATATCGTCAAATGTCAAAAATTGACATTTTATATCGTCAAATGTCAAATTTAAAATTTCAAATGTCAAAAATTGTCACTTTATAATGTCAAATGTAGAATTTAAACATTTAAATGTCAAATTTGAAGTTTTAAATGTCAAAAATTGTCATTTTATAACTTCAAATGTCAAGTTTGAAATTTCAAATGTCAAAAATTTTTATTTTATAACGTCAAATGTCAAATTTGAAGTTTCAAATGTCAAAAATTGTCACTTTATAACGTCAAATGTAGAATTTAAACATTTAAATGTCAAATTTGAAGTTTCAAATGTCAAAAATTGTCATTTTATAACTTCAAATGTCAAGTTTGAAATTTCAAATGTCAAAAATTGTCATTTTATAACGTCAAATGCAAATTTAAAGTTACAAAAGTAAGTAATAAACGGCAATTTTACAGGAAAGTTTGTTACTGACATTTTGTCCGAAAACAGTTTTCGACTTTACAGTAATCTGTAATTTTGATTACCGACATTTTTTTTATAGAAAACTGTAATTTTGTTAATAATATTGCTTTACAGTTTTCTGTTTAAGTAAAAACGGTTCTTTTTATGGAAAAATTGTTTTATGAAAATTTCAAAATTGAAAATTTGAATCTAATTTTGATTCTTTTTTAAAATTTTGAAAAAAAAAAGTGCATTCTGCTAATTCTACTTTATCGATCGAGTATTAGAAATCCTGTCATTGTCTTATAGATGGCGCAAAAATCATTTTTATTAGAAAATTTGTTTAATTTTTATGTAAATAATAATAATTTATATGAAATATGTTTAAAATTATCTTTTTTAAATATAATTACTAACATTTTCATTATCGGAACCAAAATAAATTGCTTAATTGTAAAATTTGTTTGAATTAATATTACGTAAAGCGACATCTGCTAAGAGAAAGTTGAACTTTTATTTAATTATTGATACATTTCATAAAAATTCTTTGTAAAATCATTTTATATTATTAAAATATACTTTTACGTATTGTATTAATCTAAGTATAAACAAAATTATTAAAATATATCGTTTAAATTAAAAAAATTGATAAAGATATTGATTTTATGATACGAAGTTTAGATTTTTTTGTACTAGATGGCGCTTTATTACTATTTTCATATAATTAGATTGTATTTTATTGTTTTTAATTATTAACTAAATAAAATATTAAATTTAAAAAACTAACAATAATGCTTTATATACCATTATTGTTGCAAAAAGAACGCCAAACGTTAAATTTGTTTGAATTAATATTACGTAAAGCGACATCTGTTAAGAGAAAGTTAAAGTATTTCATATAAATTCTTTGTAATATCATTTTATATTATTAAAATATAGATTTTAGTATTCTATTAATGTAAGTATTAACAAAATTATCAAAATATATCGTTTAAAATAACAAATAAAATATATAAGATATTGATTTGTATGTCACAAAGTTTACAAGAGATTACTAAATAAGTATAAATTTAATTATAAAAAACTTAATCTTAAATAAGTCGAAGGCCACTTTTAATACAATCTGAAGTTGGATTAGACTTTGACAGAATTGACATTTAGTGTTTGTTTACGTATTGAAAAATTGATATAAAATTGAATTTTCGGATTAATATCAGTAAAAAATGTGTAAAAATGCTTAAAAAGGGAATCAAAACAGTGTAAAAATAACAAATAAGTGTTTAATTTTGTTAAAAACAACTCACTTTTATTGACATATTGTCATTTAGTGACAGATCAATGTTCGAATTATTAAAATCCGCTTAAAATCAGTGAAGAAAGTGTAAAAATAGATCAAAAACAGTATAAAAGTATGAATTTATTTCAAGTTTTTATACAAAAAACACACACATTTGGATAATTTTTTGGTTTATTGATTAAATACACCAAGTATAGATATAGTTGATTCAAATAGAAGTGTCATCAAGTAGTCTCTGGAAAATTTAAATTTGTAGTGGCAGCACCCACGTTTAGTAGCCAGCTTGTGATCAGATTGCTACATATGCTCAATATAGGTAACTATAAACATTTTCACACATCGCGATGACATATAATTCCCTATCTAAAGTTCTGTTTCCATTGAATCTAGTAATAAAGTTAAAGATGATCTCACACGTACCCAGCCAGCCCACTTGATGACACTTCTATCTGAATCGACTATAGTATCTAGTCTTCGTGATTAAAAACATCAAAATTTGTTTATAAACAATATAAAAATAGTCTAATATGTAGTATATTATTCAAATTTATGCCAATCTGTCAATTTTACTCTCAATCTGTCAAATTTATTGTCAATCTGTCAAATCTATTGTCAATCTGCCAAATTTACTGTTAATCTGTCAAATTTATTGTCAATTTGTCAAATTTATTGTCAATCTGTCAAATTTACTGTTAATCTGTCAAATTTACTGTTAATCTTTTAAATTTATTGTCAATCTGTCAAATTTACTGTTAATCTGTCAAATTTATTGTCAATCTGTCAAATTTAATATCAATCTGTCAAATTTAATGTCAATCTGTCAAATTTATTGTCAATCTGTCAAATTTACTGTAAATCTGTCAAATTTATTGTCAATTTGTCAAATTTATGTCAATTTGTCAAATTTACTGTCAATGTGTCAAATTTACTGTCAATCTGTCAAATTTAATGTCAATCTGTAAAATTTACTGTCAATCTGTCAAATTTACTGTCAATTTGTCAAATTTAATGTTAATCTGTCAAATTTACTGTCAATCTGTCAAATTTACTGTTAATCTGTCAAATTTACTGTTAATCTGTCAAATTTATTGTCAATCTGTCAAATTTATGTGGATTTGTCAAATTTATGCCAATCTGTCAAATTTACTGTCAATCTGTCAAATTTAGGTCAATCTGTTAAATTTACTGTCAATCTGTCAAATTTACGGTTAATCTGTCAAATTTACTGTCAATCTGTCAAATTTATTGTCAATCTGTCAAATTTACTGTCAATCTGTCAAATTTACTGTCAATCTGTCAAATTTACTGTCAATCTGTCAACTTTACTGTCAATTTGTCAAATTTACTGCCAATCTTTCAAATTTATGTCAATCTGTCAAATTTACTGCCAATCTTTCAAATTTATGTCAATCTGTCAAATTTACGGTCAATCTGTCAAATTTACTGTCAATCTGTCAAATTTATGTCAATCTTTCAAATTTATGTCAATCTGTCAATTTTACTGTCAACCTGTCAAATTTGCTGTCAATCTGTCAAATTTATGTCAATCTGTCAAATTTACTGTCAATATGTCAAATTTATGTCAATCTGTCAAATTTACGGTCAATCTGTCAAATTTATGTCAATCTGTCAAATTTACTGTCAATCTGTCAAATTTAGTGCCAATCTGTCAAATTTACTGTCAATCTGTCAAATTTATTGACAATCTGTCAAATTTATTGACAATCTGTCAAATTTATTGACAATCTGTCAAATTTATTGACAATCTGTCAAATTTATTGTCAATCTGTCAAATTTATGTGGATTTGTCAAATTTATGTCAATCTGTCAAATTTACTGTCAATCTGTCAAATTTATGTCAATCTGTTAAATTTACTGTCAATCTGTTAAATTTACGGTCAATCTGTCAAATTTACTGTCAATCTGTCAAATTTACTGTCAATCTGTCAAATTTACTGTCAATCTGTCAAATTTATGTCAATCTGTCAAATTTATTGTCAATCTGTCAAATTTAATGTCAATTTGTCAAATTTACTGTCAGTCTGTCAAATTTATTGACAATCTGTCAAATTTACTGTCAATCTGTCAAATTTACTGTTAATCTGTCAAATTTATTGTCAATCTGTCAAATTTATTGTCAATCTGTCAAATTTAATGTCAATTTGTCAAATTTACTGTCAATCTGTCAAATTTATTGACAATCTGTCATATTTACTGTCAATCTGTCAAATTTAATGTCAATAATTCAAATTTATTGTCAATCTGTCAAATTTACTGTCAATCTGTCAAATTTACTGCCAATCTTTCAAATTTATGTCAATCTGTCAAATTTACTGCCAATCTTTCAAATTTATGTCAATCTGTCAAATTTTACGGTCAATCTGTCAAATTTACTGTCAATCTGTCAAATTTATGTCAATCTTTCAAATTTATGTCAATCTGTCAATTTTACTGTCAACCTGTCAAATTTGCTGTCAATCTGTCAAATTTATGTCAATCTGTCAAATTTACTGTCAATATGTCAAATTTATGTCAATCTGTCAAATTTACTGTCAATCTGTCAAATTTATGTCAATCTGTCAAATTTACTGTCAATCTGTCAAATTTAGTGCCAATCTGTCAAATTTACTGTCAATCTGTCAAATTTATTGACAATCTGTCAAATTTATTGACAATCTGTCAAATTTATTGACAATCTGTCAAATTTATTGACAATCTGTCAAATTTATTGTCAATCTGTCAAATTTATGTGGATTTGTCAAATTTATGTCAATCTGTCAAATTTACTGTCAATCTGTCAAATTTATGTCAATCTGTTAAATTTACTGTCAATCTGTTAAATTTACGGTCAATCTGTCAAATTTACTGTCAATCTGTCAAATTTACTGTCAATCTGTCAAATTTACTGTCAATCTGTCAAATTTATGTCAATCTGTCAAATTTATTGTCAATCTGTCAAATTTAATGTCAATTTGTCAAATTTACTGTCAGTCTGTCAAATTTATTGACAATCTGTCAAATTTACTGTCAATCTGTCAAATTTACTGTTAATCTGTCAAATTTATTGTCAATCTGTCAAATTTATTGTCAATCTGTCAAATTTAATGTCAATTTGTCAAATTTACTGTCAATCTGTCAAATTTATTGACAATCTGTCATATTTACTGTCAATCTGTCAAATTTAATGTCAATAATTCAAATTTATTGTCAATCTGTCAAATTTACTGTCAATCTGTCAAATTTATTGACAATCTGTCAAATTTACTGTCAATCTGTTAAATTTACTGTCAATCTGTCAAATTTACTGCCAATGTGTCAAATTTACTGTCAATCTGTCAAATTTACTGTCAATCTGTCAAATTTATTGACAATCTGTCAAATTTACGGTCAATCTGTCAAATTTACGGCCAATCTGTCATATTTATGTCAATCTGTCAAATTTACTGTCAATCTCTCAAATTTATTGACAATATGTCAAATTTACTGTCAATCTGTCAAATTTAATGTCAATATATCAAATTTACTGTCAATCTGTCAAATTTACTGACAATCTGTCAAATTTATTGACAATCTGTCAATCTACTGTCAATCTCTCAAATTTATTGACAATCTGTCAAATTTATTGACAATCTGTCAAATTTACTGTCAATCTGTCAAATTTACTGTCAATCTGTCAAATTTACTGTCAATCTGTCAAATTTACTGTTAATCTGTCAAATTTATTATCAATCTGTCAAATTTATTGTCAATCTGTCAAATTTATGTGGATTTGTCAAATTTATGTCAATCTGTCAAATTTACTGTCAATCTGTCAAATTTATGTCAATCTGTCAAATTTACTGTCAATCTGTAAAATTTACTGTCAATCTGTTAAATTTACGGTCAATCTGTCAAATTTACTGTCAATCTGTCAAATTTACTGTCAATCTGTCAAATTTATGTCAATCTGTCAAATTTACTGTCAATCTGTCAAATTTATGTCAATCTGTAAAATTTACTGTCAATCTGTCAAATTTATTGACAATCTGTCAAATTTACTGTCAATCTGTCAAATTTACTGTTAATCTGTCAAATTTTATTGTCAATCTGTCAAATTTAATGTCAATCTGTCAAATTTAATTTCAATCTGTCAAATTTATTGTCAATCTGTCAAATTTATGTCAATCTGTCAAATTTACGGTCAATCTGTCAAATTTACTGTCAATCTGTCAAATTTATGTCAATCTTTCAAATTTATGTCAATCTGTCAATTTTACTGTCAACCTGTCAAATTTGCTGTCAATCTGTCAAATTTATGTCAATCTGTCAAATTTACGGTCAATCTGTCAAATTTATGTCAATCTGTCAAATTTATGTCAATCTGTCAAATTTACTGTCAATCTGTCAAATTTATGTCAATCTGTCAAATTTACTGTCAATCTGTCAAATTTATGTCAATCTGTCAAATTTACTGTCAATCTGTCAAATTTATGTCAATCTGTAAAATTTACTGTCAATCTGTTAAATTTACGGTCAATCTGTCAAATTTACTGTCAATCTGTCAAATTTACTGTCAATCTGTCAACTTTACTGTCAATTTGTCAAATTTACTGCCAATCTTTCAAATTTATGTCAATCTGTCAAATTTACGGTCAATCTGTCAAATGTACTGTCAATCTGTCAAATTTATGTCAATCTTTCAAATTTATGTCAATCTGTCAATTTTACTGTCAACCTGTCAAATTTGCTGTCAATCTGTCAAATTTATGTCAATCTGTCAAATTTACGGTCAATCTGTCAAATTTATGTCAATCTGTCAAATTTACTGTCAATCTGTCAAATTTATTGTCAATCTGTCAAATTTACTGTCAATCTGTCAAATTTATGTCAATCTGTCAAATTTACTGTCAATCTGTCAAATTTTATGTCAATCTGTCAAATTTACTGTCAATCTGTCAAATTTATGTCAATCTGTAAAATTTACTGTCAATCTGTTAAATTTACGGTCAATCTGTCAAATTTACTGTCAATCTGTCAAATTTACTGTCAATCTGTCAACTTTACTGTCAATTTGTCAAATTTACTGCCAATCTTTCAAATTTATGTCAATCTGTCAAATTTAC